>VWZI01001755.1:336567-354201 GCA_013396835.1 Psilopogon haemacephalus | reverse complement strand
TTTCTATACCTTCACTTTCCTTTCCTTTCCTTTCCTTTCCTTTCCTTTCCTTTCCTTTCCTTTCCTTTCCTTTCCTTTCCTTTCCTTTCCTTTCCTTTCCTTTCCTTTCCTTTTTTCTTTTGTTTTCTTTTTAAACTTGCACAAAAATGTCGCATCATTTAACAAATGCTAAGGGGAAAACAAAATCTTCAAAGTTAAAAAGATTAAAATTTATACCCAAATTATATTTAATATAGCAGGACTCAAAACAAATGGAGAATGCCTTCGGCCCTGAACAAAGCCTGATAGAAAATGAAAATCGCCTGATGAAAGACCAGAGTTATCCATTCTTAATGCAGCAAAGGTTGGTGTTCCACTGCCAGAAAGGAACAAAGCAAAATAAAAAGCATTTGTAGATAAGAGAACAGAACCTAATGGATATTTTCTGTAAGCTTAAAAGCTCTGTTACCACTATAGTGCAAAGATAATGGTTTCTACCTCTACAATTCCTTACAATGATTGTTTTGCCAATATATAGTATAAAAGAAACAAAGACTAATAATTGCTTTTCAGCACTGAAGATGCATGACAGACATCAAGCGTGGGAAGGGGGAATGCCACTTCACTACTGTATCTGATACTAACGGACTGCATACAGTTTATTCTGTTCACCTACAAAATTGGCTGAGGACTGCAAAGGAAAGGACAGCTGGAGGTCAGCTTAAACAAGCCATTTATGTCTCTCTAGTTAAAATACATTCAAGGACTCTCAATCACTGAGATCATTTAAAATCACACAGAATGGTGTTGCAAATCATACAACAGACGAATCTAGGCTCTGCTTACAGATCAAGTCCAAATGAAGTTCAGAAAAACTGCCACAAATGTATGGGTTTTTTTTTTTCCAAGAAGAAGCATATGTCTCAGAACCTTCCATCACAGAGAGGAAACTAAATATAGGCTAATTGCATAAAATGATATGCAGCACAAAGATCCAAATTGTGGAGTGGAGGCATAGAATGAAGGAGTCACCAGATGAAACTACATTATAAAAAAAAGCATGCACACAGAAACATAAATTGTAGTTTATGAATCACAGAATCGCAGAATTAACCAGTTTGGAAAATATCTCCAAGATCATTGAGTCCAACCTATCACCTAACCCTTCTGATTACCTAAACCATGGTACTAAGTGCTTCATCCAGCCTCCTCTTAAACACCTCCAGGGATGGGGACTCCACCACCTCCTTGGGGCAGCCCATTCCAATGGGCAAACACTCTTTCCTGGAGATCCTTTGTTAACTAAATGAAACCATAGAAAAGTGGGGGGAAAATGCCATGATGCTATTAACTCTCACCCTAGACATCATTTGAATCAGGCATCTGGAGCCTCCAACAAAAGGACATGGAACTGTTGGAGCAAGTCCAGAGAAGGGCCACAAAGATGATCAGAGAGCTGGAGCACCTCTGCTATCAGGACAGACTGAGAGAGTTGGGGCTTTTCAGCTACTACCTTACTGTAGCCTTCCAGTATCTGAAGGGGGCCTACAGGAGGGCTAGGGAAGGGCTATTCACAAGGTCTTGTTATGACAGGATGAGGGATAATGGGTTTAAGCTGGTGGAGGGGAGATTTAAATGGGATGTTAGGAGGAAGTTCTTTACAGTGAGGGTGGTGAGACACTGGAAGCGGTTGCCCAGGGAAGTTGTGGATGCTCCCTTCCTGGGGGTGTTCACAGTGAGGTTGGATGAGGCCTTGAATGACCTGTTCTAGTGGGAGGTGTACCTGCCTATGATGGGGGCGTTGGAACTGGATGATCTTTGAGGTCCCTTCCAAGCTAAACCATTCTATGATTCTGTGATTCTATGATCTCAAGAGCAGTTTCTTAGGGATTCTTTTGTAATTCACAAAAGCCTACTTTTGGAAGGGTTTTTCAGTATACTTGTACTGACATCCTACTCCAGCTTTTCACTTTTTTTTAAATCTCTTTGAAAAAGACTTCCAAATGGCATCTATGGTTTTTGGAACTCACTTATAGCACCTTACAATAGTCAGGCTCTCACATCCTGGGGGTCTTTTAATTCTGAAATTAAAGAGTCATTTATCATCCTAGTAGTCAAGATCCAATCACTCTTTAAGTAATTATCTGCCCTAAGAAGGATCAAAACAAACTCTCACACGTTAAATCCTATAGGCAACTAACAATTCAAGCTCTATCTAGATTCTTAGGCCATAATGTTAATTGCTGTTTTGATTTATGTATTCAATTAAAAATAAAAAATAAGAATTACTTATTAAATTTAAGAGCTTGTTTAAAAATATACAAATGCATTATTAATTTTTGTAGGATTAAAATTGTCACAATTATTTTAAGGCAAATTGTCATCTCATTCACTGGGCTCTGCAGACTAATTTTACTGTAAAAATTCAGCTTGCCTNATCAGAGGCAGGATTCCTCCGCTTTTATTGCCAAATCAAAGCAACAACCACAAAAAAAAAAAAAAGTGTTTACTGATGGAAATAGTAGAACTTACTACCAAATAAAATTAATAACAAGGTTACAGAAAACAAACAGAAGTTTTTCATAGCAGCGTTTCTGGGAAGAAAGAAAAAAAAAAAAAGGCATACAAATTTATATTTAAATTTCAGAGTAAGGAAGTCTGCAGCTAATCAGCTTTTTCCCCTGGTAAGTGTTTTGCAACAGACTATGGAACTGCTCTAGAGAGCTTCACAGATGCAGAGACTAAATGTCTCAGGGGAACAATACTGTGCTACCAAGATTTCCACCTCTAAATTGACAGCTGAATGCAACACAAGGAAAAATAAGATGATATTCTAAAAGCAGTGTGGTGTCTCCTTTAATTCATCACTATGTTCTGTGAAAGTTATTTGAAAGGAATCTTTTAATCTGACGAATGTTCAGGGTCAGTGTTAGTGATGCTTGAATTCTTTTTTTGTGTATCAGAAGTCTGGTCAGCACCAGTACTTTATGACAGCTTCAGACTCATGGATGCATGGGACAAGAAGATAAAATATTACCCTAGAAAATTTCCCTCTCAGCAAGATTTGAGACAAATTAATGGATTAGTGAGGAGAAATTTACATCAGGTTTTCTTCATAACAGAACATCAATAGATGCTTCCAGTCCCCAAGGCTATCAAGTCAACAGCTTTCATCATTTTAATACCTTCCAAAAACACTCCTAAGACAGTACATTCTCAGGAAATCTAGATTCGTACAAATCAATGAAAAATAAATCAATGAACCAAATAACATCATAAGCTACCAAGAGATCAGTGCTATCTGAACACATAAAAGACTAAACTTTCAATACTTTATGTCATACAAACCTTGTGGTGAGCAGAGCTTTTTAATGGCTGTCTAACAAGAAAGGTTTCTTTTAAGGTGTACATATATTTGTTTTCTGACACAGAGTAGTCCATTTATAATAAATGCTTAACTTCTCCGGGACTTTCCTGTTTAGCACAGTACTTTGAAAATGCACGTCCTTCACTATAAGGTTCTATATCCAACAAGCATTAGTTAGGTGGTTCTGCCAAACAGAGATATAGGTATATCTTACATTTTTTTTCTTACTTTTTCCTGTGTATAAGGGTGAGAGGATGTTAACATTAAAGAAAAATAAAATAGCATCACTTGATTCCTATTCTTACTTCAGGTCACAACGTCCTTCAAAAATGCAGATTTTTTTCTTTGTTCCCATAATCCCCATAACAGATACAATGCAGGAAAGAATAATTACAATGTGAGATGAGGAATGCGTGTCCTTTTTGGTTAGCATCTTGAGAGGGCACATATTCTTTCACTTATTTTTGAGCAATATATGAAGCTCTATCACATTCCATGCAGGCAGTTCCCAGAGGATTTTCAAGAGAACTCCTCCTCCTATAAATAGGCCAGTTCTCTTCCAAGTGTCTATTCTAGAAAAAAAAAGTAAATATATAAAACTTGACAGTGGCTGTTACCCTGTTCTGGCTACACCTTGCACTTCACAGCTTGTCTACAGTAAGGATGTTTAAGGGGAAATTTCACACGTAAACTGGGAAACTTATTTTGACTTCTGTCAGCATTTTTGCACCATATTGATTAGACCTTCATACACAGGTTTTGAAACACTGACAGAATATGGTGGTACAGACACCTTCCATGTCCAAACAGTGAAATCAAATTAACATTAGGAAAAAGAAATTCCTATTTCTGGACTTCCTAACTGAAAAAAAAAAAAGGATTACAACAGCTCCTGAAAAACTGTAGGCTATATACCTATACATTCAATGTATAAGTAGGTACTTATACATTCAAAGTGCAGTTCAATGTTTCTGAAGGACATAACTCTTTTCTTTACTTCTAATGTAAATGTAGTGCATTATAAAACAATTAGGTGAGCAGTGACTGTGGATTTACTCTTGACAGCTAGTATCAGTTTGGAGGATTGTTCAATGCAATGGAAAAGAAGGGGAGGAAGCAAAAATAAAAGAAGGTGAGAACGGATAACATTTTTTGTTGAATATTTTAGTGGACAAATCACAACTTCTAAAATTCCTGCGTGCATCCATGTATATGAGTGCTTATTATTCTGTTTGTGTTATGACCCTGTAAAGTACTATTATTGATGAAAATATTTCTGTGAAATACCATGTTCATATGTACTTCACTTAATTTTTCAGAAGGCCCAGATGTTCGTCTGAAGCACTCTTGATATGGTCCACAAGCGTCACTATCTTCTGTGATTCATGGCTCAAATAATCCACTGATTCTGCAGGTCTCTGCCTCGGTGAGTCAGCTCTGTTACTAGGAAAGTTTGTTGCTGTCCATAACTCTTGAAATGCTTAATCTGGTTATACCCAGCATTATAACCATTAAAGCTATTGCAACACAAACTCCAAGGCAGGGTTTTTCAGTCATGTGGGAAACTACTACAGCATTGAGAAAGTTTGTGCTGCTGTAATTAAATTCCTATCAATCTGGTATACATACACATGGTTTAATCATACCTCTTTTAACAATCTATAATATATTTATATTTATTATAGATTATTTATTTATAATACCATTTGTAAGTTACTTGTTGAATTTGCTATGAAAACATCCTCTACAATTGTTTTGACCCTCTGAGACACCTTTCCTGACACCTTTTCACAAATAGACAGAACAACTTAGTGTTATGACATGTACATGCTTAGTCTACCTAGAACCGTGATTAGTACTTCAAGCTGCATCAGAAAATGCTGCAGTATATATGAATTCTAGAGGGTAAACTTCCACCTATCCAAGTGTTCTCATCGGTGGCAACAGCAGAACTACCCTGGAAGTTGAAGTGGACTCTCAGGGGTAACCCTTCTGAAGAGCACATAGGAAGACTGGAGACAGCCATGGCAACTCCCTCCTACCCAAGGGAGCTCTCAATAGATGGCTTTGCATGCTCTTCTTTTTGAGGTTTAATACTTGAATAACACACAATGATCTTGAACCAGCTTTGAACAGGGATGAGCCCAGAGACCAAATCCAGTCAGTGTGCAGAAGGACATTTTATATCAAGGCACAAATCAAGCCTCATGATAATGAAAATTTGTGGGATATTATTGTCAGCAATACTATTGATAAGCTTTAGAAGAACACCCTAAGGGTTCAGGGTCAGGTTTCCATCAAGGAAAGTTGTCACCAATAGAAATTGCAGTCAAGTCAGATTCTTTAGCTACCAATATTAACATCTGACATTGCTATTATTAAAAAAAAAAAAAAAAACAAAAAAAAAAAAAACAAAACCAAAAAAACAAANNACAAAAAAAAAAAACACCAAACCAAACAAACAAAACCCTACTTACTATCTGTATGTATGCTTACACTGCATGCTGTACAACAAATGGAGCTTGCTGAGGGCACAAACAAACTAATTCTGCCTGTGTCCAGAACTGAGTGGGGCAAAAAAAAAAAAAAAAAAAAAAAGGAAAAAACACAAAAAACCAAACAGAAAACAACAACAAACAAAACAAAACAAACCCCAAACACAAATAACCCTAAAGTGACCCATGGCAGTTCATTACCCATCATGCGCTAATAATCTCATCCTCTCAACAGCTTTCATTAGCTCAGCACTTTATTAATGCCTTCATGTACGCTTTTTTCTTTCAGGTCAGGGCACTGATAGGACCAGTTTGCACCGACCCCCAGTGTGTAGCATAAACACTGTGTAGGAGGACTCTATATATTTGCCATCCCCCAAGTGGAGCAGATTGTGCACATGGAAAAAAAGTGGTGGAAGAGAAATAAGAATGTACTGGGAGGGATGGAGGGCAGCAGCTGTAGAGTCACTGATTGATTGGTGTGGGAGGGGCTCCCATACAAAACTGACATTGATCTATCTTTTAATCTAACAGCACAACAACAAATCTTAAGGCAATCAATTTTAATGGTATTAATAGTCTCATTCAAATTACTCACTTTCTACCTTAATTTAGGAGGCTGGCTTCATATTTCCTTGGCAGATTTGTCAAACAGGTATTGCTGTTTCTTTGAGAGCAGCTTTCCTTACCACTCCATTTCTTGAGCATGCTTGCTTCTTTAAAGTTTATTACCATTTCCTCTCAGGACTGCATAATTAATAATTAATTAATTTGCTTCTTGTTGTGATAATCCTTCTTCCTTGTAGAAATAATTTCCATGTTGGCTTGTTTTTCCTTTTAGCAAACCAGAACCTGCCTCACGTATCTTAATCCCACACAGGCTCTGATCAGCTTAGATAATCTTTGTCACTCCTGACTCAAGGCTGGGCACAGGTCAAGACTCTTCATTCAAGCAATTGCCCTTGCTTCATGATGATTTTCTCTCTTGAATAAATCACCAGCTCAGTATATTAATTTTTTTCCTTTCATTTCAGGCCTTGCCCAATGGCCACAAGAATCAATAGATTTTACTCTTTGAACAATATGCACTGAAAAAAAAAAAAAACCAAAAACAACAGGATCACTTTCCAGTGGGTTGAACTGGGTAAGAGGAGCAAATAGAGAAGGGGTAGGATGAACCACTTTGAGACAGACAGCAATAACTTGAGCAGCAAGCATAGAGAGCTCATAGCCCTTCAAGCGTATGATCATCTTCCATGTCTGCTTAAGTCTGTGGAATAAGTAAATAAATAATAAATTCACGAACAGAAGCCAATTTGCAGTATTCCTGTAACCAATAGACAAGGAGTGATGCAGTAATATAATTTTTCATTTTAGTTTGCTCCTAAGTAAAATATTAATATAAATACTTGTAAACACCATATGGAAAAAACCATATATCCCTACTATTAAGGGACTACATTTTCATTTAAGGGAATACGGTTAAGGGAATGCATTTAAATAAATACATCTTCAGTTTCAGACCCTTTCTGAATTTCAGAAAATTCAGACACTATGAGAACAGGCATCTCTGCTGGAAGTTGGAAGATTGAGTTTTATATCTCTCACTTTATTCATATAGGTCTTCCTTAAAGATTTGGTAATGACTACTTGCAGAGTCAGGTTCGATGCATTTTTCATTCCACGCAGCAAGACAGTCCTTATATCCCTAGGACCTGACACTCTCACAGTGGGAGTCCTTACATTATAGGTCATGCTGGCCTCATACATGCAAGTGGCTGGTTGTCAGGTCGATTTGGGGATGTTAACCATATATCTATCCATCAGAAATCCATATACGATCTGCAAGTCTAGGATTTATCTCACCTAGTGTAAAACTTCTACAAAAACTGAAGAGAACTGCTGAATCACTTCTCAGAAAGGCTTACCATCTCCATCTATTGCACAAAGACAGTCTAGTCATTTAAGACAACTTAGCTGCTCAAGGGTGTAACCGGCTGTGTGAAGTTCTGCTATGTAGCTATGTCCCAGTTAAGTTTGAGCTGTAGCTGTCAGCATTAATCCATGAGCAAGACAATATGTTGGTTATGAAGTTGTACAGATTAAGAGGGCACAGAGTGGAGAAGTGAGGTCGTGCTCATAAGAAGCTATTAACTTAACTTTAGAACAGAAACATCAGCATGAAAAGCTATAAAACTTTGAGGCAAAAAAGTGGAAAGTAAAAGGAAAGTGATAGCAAGACTGAGGATGAAACCATTTCATAGAACAATGGAAGCCAGTGCTTCCTCCTGACTGTCACACCAACAAAAATTCCCCATATATCTGCATCAAGGTGGCAAAAATAAAAATAGTTATCTTAGCAGTGTCTGCTTCAGCCTTTGGTAGCTGTATTAGCCAATAAGCAATTGCTGTATATGCAGACATTGTGCATATGATCCTGACTTTGTCCCTACACAGAGTAAAAGATGCCCAAATGAATTTTTTTTTAAGAATTCATTAAAGTGGTTCAGGTTACTAAACATAGGTACCTGGTATCATTTCAAGTGTTTAAATGTTCTGTTAAAATCACAATCATGTTTTCTTCTGTCAGATTATGGTATAAGACCTTCCAGAGTACCCTGCTGAAGTCAGGTATGACAGCTTAGGGTACACTGTTAAAGCACCCATGTGGAGTCCTGAATCACATCTTTAAACCAGATTAAATTAACCTTACACCTACAGACTAGACCTGAATACTAGACGACAAACTGCAGTAGTCACAAACGCAGGAAATAAATAATTTGCCTAAGAGCAGTATAAGGTCCCTGCTCTGTGACTGCTTCTTTTTTTTGGGAGACCTCATTACCTCTGCTGATAAGATTTCACCAACAGATCTCATATTCACATCCTATGACTCCTTATGTGTCATTTGGTAACAGAAGGAAGCTCCAGGCACAGTGTTGAACTCTTATATTACATGTAATACAACACACAAGACAGAGTATTTCCCAAAGACCTTAAAATGCAAGTACAAGTTCCTCCCAGATGCCTGTTGGACCAGCAAACTTTTTCTTTTACCACTTCTCGCTAACAAAAGACAGGGAGAGAGAGCTGAGAAAGCTCGTATTACACTGGGAGCGGAAGAGAAGATGGAGGAGGTAAAATAAATGCAAAGGAAGTGCAGAAGAGAGAGAAGGTTAGGAGGACATAAAATGGGTAAATGAAAAGAGAAATATAGACACCCATCTTCCATTAGCAAAGAACAGAAGAAACCACTTTATATGGAAGCCATCCCCAAGGAAAACAGAAGAGATGATTTTCCTCAAGAGTGACAATATAGGGGAAAAAAAATCTTTACATCTTTAATACATTGTAGTAGAGAACAATGCCTCTGGCATAATTTAGTTAAAGTATGAGAATGAAGATAACCCTGTTAGAAAACCATCAGTTGAACAGAGGTCTCGTGGAAAGTTGTTTCAGAACCTACTCTAAAAGATCTATTTTGTGGTAGAGAACAATTATTCCACAGTTTTCCGCAAATTATATGACAGCTACCATTAATAAAAGTGGAACATAGAATAGAATATCTTAGTATCTATCCCACAGTCTGATATTTTACATGTTTGCTTTTGAAATCCAAGTATCTAATTTGCATACTTGATAACGTTGTAGAAGGGCAACAAGACTGGTGAGGGGTCTGGAGCACAGCCCTATGAGAAGAGGCTGAGGTTGTTTAGCCTGGAGAAGAGGAGGCTCAGGAAAGACCTCGTTGCTGTCTACAACTACCTGAAAGGAGGTTGTAGCCATGTGGGGGTTGGTCTCTTCTCCCAGGCAACCAGCAACAGAACAAGGGGACACAGTCTCAAGCTGTGCCAGGGGAGGCTTAGGCTGGATGTTAAGAAGTTCTTCAGAGATAGAAAGATTGGCTGCCCAAAGGAGATGGTGACATTCCCACCCCTTGAAGTGTTTAAAAATAGACTGGATGTGGTACTTGGTGTCATGGCTTAGCTGATTGGATAATATTGGATGATAGATTGGACTTGATGACCTCAAATGCCTTTTCCAACCTGATCAACTCTGTGATACTGAAAAATCCTGTAGCCAAAGTTTGCTATACAAGTGATGTATTAACCATGCATAATCACAGTGCTGAGTAATTAATAAAATTGTTAGAACCCAGATTACAGTGCACAACTATATATCACACAAATGTGAGATACAAAGAGAAATTACAGTACATTGCAGTGTACCTACAGGATGTTGAATGTGATTATAAGCAAGTCAAAAGGATGTGTGTGGTGACTTTGCTATAGACAGTGCAGCGTGTACAGTGCAGTGTTAAAAGTCACTTCATTAGATCCAAGAAACTGAGAAATAAATGCATCGAGAGATTATATAGAGGGGAAAAATGAGAATATTTAGAGGAACAAAAATGAGTCCATTGAGTCTTGGGGAAGGTGTCAAAGTTGTCAAGAAGAGTGTGAAGTATTGACTAAGAACCATTTTTTTCACTACTTTGAAGGTGGCATATGCACTTGGAGATGAAGAAGATGAGAATTGTTTTGCTAATGGCTTGTAAAGATATGTTATAGGAAACAGTTAAATGTTACAAACTAAGACGGCCTAAAAGAATAAACCAACAACTGGCTGTAGTATGTATCTGTGTCTCTTGAAGGATAGCTCAACTATTTGTGAAAGAGAACGGGTGGCAGTGGTGGCACCCATCTGTGTGAAGCATTGTGCTATCACCATTACTTAGTCTTTTCTCCTATTCTCTTTTCTAATGTTTGATTGCAATATTAATGTACTAATATTTCCTCTGTAGGAGTAATTTTAATGTTTAATATCATGGCTGAAGTTTCAGAAATGCTAAAAGCAAGCAATCCAGCAGAAGCCCCAACTATAAATCCTTCATCTTTATAATCTTCAAATTCTCACACATATTTGGTTAGACAAAATACAGAACACGGTTTCACATCCTCTCCATGCTGCTAGCACAGTCTGACCAGAGGCTGAGACCACCTGGAGTCAGAAACACTACAGAAACAAACATACATGGTGGCCACTACCCTTCATTCTGGTCAGTAGCTATATTATGTGAGTCATTTTTTCTCAGTGTAAGAATTGCTCATTGGTTTGTCTTGGAAATTAAAGCCTAAGCTTTCACTGTATGAATTCCCTGACCACATCGGAAAACAAACCTGAGCAGCTTTATAACAATGTAAAAATATAGGAGAGGCTTGTGAGGGAGGGAGAGAGACATAGAGGGTTAAGAGAGAAATTGGTCATCAGTTGGAAAGGCTGTGCTTTTGTGAATATCTCTAGATAAGTTGCATCAACGTGGAACATATTTCCTAGATGCCATGTTAAGGCACAAGAAGGACCAGGAGGTGATTCAAGACAGTCAGCATGGTTTTACTACTGGCAAATCCTGTCTGACCAACCTAGTGGCTTTCTATGATAAAGTGATTATGTCAGCAGATTAGGGCTGAGCTATGGATGTGATCTATTTGGACATCTGCAAGGCCTTTAACACAGTCCCCCCACAACATCCTACTTGCCAAGATGGAGAGATATGCATTTAATGGGTGGACTGTTCAGTGAATAAGGAATTGGCTGTATTGTTACATCCAGAGGGTAGTGCTTCATGGATTGAAGTCCAGATGGAGAGCAATGACAAATGGTGTCCCTCAGGGGTCCATACTGGGACTTGTGATGTTTAATATTTTTATCAATGTTATATAATGCAGTGAGATTGAGGATGACACCAAGCTGAGTACTCTGTCCATGTCTGGAGCCCTCAATAAGGAAGGATACAGAGCTGATGGAGCAGCTGATGGAGCTGATGGAGCTGCTGATGGAGCAGTTTATGGCCCAGAAGAGGGCCATGAAAATGATCAGGGGGTTGGAGCACCTCTGCTACAAAGACAGGCTGAGGGAGCTGGAGTTGTTCAGCCTGGAGAAGAAGAAGCTGGAGGGAGACCTAATAGCAGCCTTTTGGTACCTGAAGGGGACCTACAAGAAGGATGGAGACAGACTGTTTACAAAGACCTGTGGTGATAGGACAAGGGGCAATGGCTTCAACCTAGAGAAGAGCAGATTTAGATTGGATGTTAAGAACAGGTTCTTTACTATGAGAAAAACGAAACGCTGGAACAGGTTACCAAAGGAGGTGTTTGGGGACCCATCTCTGGAGATACTCAAAGTGAGGCTTGACAGAGCTCTGGGCAACCTGATCTAGTATAGGATGTCCCTACTGACTGCACTGGGGGCTGGATTCTAAGACCTTTGGAAGTCCCTTCCAACTCAGACCATTCTATGTTAAAATTTATAACATTGCAACCTCTCCCTCTTCCTCTTCTCTTCCTGATAAAGAACATATGGTGAATGTCTCTTCCCTTCATTTCAATCAATATTTGATAATTATGCCTTACTATTTGGGTGTTATTAATAACTAGGAGTCCTGGAAGTGGACTGAGAATGTGTGGTCACAGACAATGCAAACATACGTATCAGAAAAGTGTTCCTGCTCTACCTGTTATTCTACACAACTTTGGCAAGCAATTTACTAGACAATAAACTAAAGTCAGCTTTTCTATGAGTTCAGAGATTGGTATCTTTTGACCAAGAAACTGGAATTGTTGTAGGTTAAGCGTGAAAATAATTTCTATAATATTGATTCACAGAGGCAGTTAAGTCCATCAGGGCAAGAGAGAAGAGTGCTTTATGACCCTTTTCTTAATAAGGAGAAAAAGATAGCTACAAATTTTCAAAATATTTCACCTGTCATCTCCTACATTTCGATTCTGGTGCCTCCTCCCACAGCTGCTTTGTGCTAGGGATACCATCCTGGAAACAATGAGCTGTTCACAGGAGCTATCCTTTCCCATGAGAGTGAACAAATGGCTCCAGCAAGGGGAGGGGGGAGAATAGAAGGACTATGAAAGTGGTACGGTCTGTAGCCTAAATTATGTCTTGCCAGCCAAGGTCCAGACTTTCTGAGTTTTCATGCACAACAGGATCATTTCCTTTGAAATTCACTATGAAATAACAAGCACTGCATTAGATAAGAGGAGGATTGTTAATTTACTCCCCTAGAAGTCTGATAATGGTGGAAAAACATAACCTCTTATGAAAGCCGGGGGAGCTGTGGGCAGCTATAGTGGACAAGAACACTTTAAAATAAAATCTGACCTTACCCCTCCTCACACTTAGATTCTCACTCACAGGCTCTGCTCCTGAATTTCTCTTGCAGCCTTTGACATTTTATTTGGGCACTGAGATAAGGCTGTAACATGAGAACAAAGGAAGCAGCAGCACCGCAGAGAAATTTCCTTCCCTCTGCCTCAAGTTTCTCATCCTCCTCCAACAACACACAAACAAATAACTCAGCTGCATCCTTTTAACAGCTTGGGATCAAGTTCACACTTTTCATCCAGTACACTGCACTAGGATGATTTGTGTTTATTGAAGCCACTGAAGCAGTTAAATCTGAGACCAATATTTTCTTAGTATAATAGAAGTTAATTGGAGCATTTCAAGCTTTTCCTGGGATTATCTTTAGACTGATCTTCCATAGGATGGAGTTCAGAGTAAAATACAAATGTTAAAATAGAGCAAGCCAAACTTATGCCCATCTGATGCTGCAAACCCTCTATTAGTGGTATTTAAGATCTAGCCAGCCTTAGAGTTCAGAAAGTGAAAACTTCCTCAGAAAGATCAAAGCTACTATTTTCTGAGGGTTGAACAAAAAATTTAAACCACAGTGGAAAGACATTGAAAAGTAGAGGTTTCTCTTTTTTAAGTTCATGATAATTCAGGTGTTTCCTAACAACCATCATTCTGAATTTCTTCTTTATTCGAAAATGGGATAATTGATCATTTTCCTTTAGAAAGCAATCTATCAAAAATTCCATTGAAATGCCAAGCAAAAAAAATTGTCCCAACATTTTCAGACACTTCATCATCTTCTTTATTTCACCTGGAACCCATATTACTTTACAAGTGTTTAACAAGCATCATTAGCACAGGCAACATTCTAATATGATTTTAAACATTTGCCTTTCTTGATGTTTTTCTTTTGGGTTTTGAGACTTTGAAATATACTGAGTCACTTCTGTATCTTCCTCTCCAGCCAAAAGGCTGGAAGCTTGTAGGTTTGTTTGAAGCTTTTGTTCTGAAGCTGGGTTTCTGACATAATTTTCTGACTCCAGGAGACCATCTTCTATACTAATAAATGATATGCATAATGCAATTCCAATATTGTCTATCCTTCCTTAATCTGAAAATAACAGCTGGTGAAAGAAAATCTAAGCAACTGTAAACAAAACAACATTTCACAGTTTAAAGATTCTGCTTTTATCGACCCTCACACATATGTTTCCAGACAAAGATTTTCTTTTGAAAATTGTTTTTCATTTCATCTGAAAATGCTGTGGAAACCTTTAATTGATAGGAAAGCTGAGAATTCTTCTGATATGTTTTTCCTCCACTGCTTAATCACCTTCTCCATGTAAAGATACTTTTTTTTTTTTCTCATCTGCATTGTCTGAATTCAGATTGTACTTTGTTATGCCTTTGTCTTCTAGATTAAAGAACACTTCAGCAGCCACTATTTTCTCCTTGTAGAGTGATTCTGTCTGTGCTTATAATCAAGTCACCTCTCAATCTGCTTTTGTTGTAGTGTCAGGGATGTAAATTCTAATGATTATATACTCTGGAAGGGTACCAGAGTGGGAAACCAAGTGTTTGTTATGAGATCTGTCGTTCACCCTTAGGCAAACCAGCTTATCTACCCCCAAGCTATCCTTCTACCAGATTTCTCTTGGTTGTTTAAATTGCAAAGTCTTTGGGTGTGTCTGCAGCACAACAGATTTACAACTTTTTTTTTTTTTTTCTTCCCAGAGCTTTATTAATGCAATAAAAGGCATCTCAACCATAGCATAAAGGGCTTTGCCCATTGTAGCTTAGTTATATTTATTGGATTGGTAACTGTTCTTACATTGCTCTCCAAAGTTTGTCTTTGCTTGCTTGCTTGTTTCTAGTTCAAGCATTCATGGATTTAAAAGACATGACAATCCCCCTCTGTAGATCACCATTGACTGGATTTCAGAAAATTTTAAATCTAGTTAAGAATATGACGTTTTTCCGACCTACCAATCCCAATTCCCAATTCCAAAATCAATGGGAAAACAGCCTGAAATATTTTTGTGTGGATTTTAAGAGCAGACAGATTATTAATGCAAGTAGTTCTATTCTTTTGGAATGTTAGTTGGTCCACTTTAATTAAACATAGGCAAAAGGTCCCTACAGTAAACTAAAAAAATATGTAATTATTAACAAAAATATGTACTTTATATGTTTCTTTGATACATATATCCACACTAATTAAAGTCATTAAATGTCTGAGGCAAAAATAAGAGGCATCATTTAATATCAGAACTCCACTCTGTTATTCTTACTGGTTTTGATGTAGGTTGAGTTAATTAAACTTGAAGTTAAGGGTAAAGAGTTAATCAAACCTAGGGCAAAGTGAAGGATTTTTGAAGCTAAGAATGTCCAGAGGCATAATTGCAGTCAAACCAGAAAATTTCTGAGAATATTTCAGATTTTTTTTTTTTTAAATGGCATAGAAAGCTGCATTGGTTAACTTGTGATAAATAATTTGTGATACATAACATTCCCCTCTGTCCACACAGTTCTGCCTTCATGGACAGTAGTAGTCATGTTCCCCAGTGTAGTGGGTTTGCAGTGACCTGCCCCCCCACCTTTTAAAACCCAAGCTAAAACTCAGAAAAACACACTGGAAGTTAATAAATGAAGCTTTGTATTTACAGCAATGCAAATATACAAGCAAATATTTACAAGATATAACAGATATTTACAGAAATATACAGTAAAAAAGGGTAATACACACCACACCCCTCCCGGAGACCAAAATCCCCAAGAGAGGATAATCAAACCCCCCTACCACCTTTCCCCCCTTCCCCCAGCTTTATCTCACCACTTGATGATGCTGCAGATAAGCTGAAGACCAGGGAGATTAATGATAGGAGAAGAAATTAGTCGTTTTAGTGATTTAACTCTGAATTAGTTCAAAGGCAGAGAGACAAAGGAAAAAAGCTGCCGGAGCCAGCACAGACCCAAGCCAGACTGGCCCTCTGCAAGCACACTGCCTATCTCATGTTTTGAGAACATTCTCAAAACAATTTTTTTTTCTGTCTCAGTGAAACTCAGTGAAGTGACACTGTATGTTTAACTCTCTCTCAGCCAATAGTCTAATTTCTCACTCAAATTCTCCAATTAGCTCAAACCAACACACACAGGTCTTGGTATTGGGGACAGTTCTATTTAACATCTTTACTGATGAACCCCAATGACAGTGAGACCAGTTGGGTAGATGAGGAGAGAGCAGTGGATGTAATCTACCTCGACTTCAGCACGGATTTTTACACTGTCTCCCATAAAATCCTTATAGGTAAGATTAGAAAGTGAGAACACTGAGGTGGGTTGAGAACTGGCTGAAAGACAGAGCTTAAAGTGTTCTATTCAGTGGTGCAGAACCTAGTTCGGGGTTTGTGTCCCAGAGGCCAGTACTGGGTCCAGTCTTCTGGCCCTTCCTGTAGAAGGGATCACACTGGTCACCTGTAGTCTTCTGGAACTTTCCCTGTTAACCAGGACTGCTGATAGATGAGGTTGAGTGGCCTTGGCAAGCTCCTCCAGTAGATCCTTCAGCACTCTTGGGTGAATCTCTCTTACAACAGTGGCCAGACTAAGTTCTAGCAGAACAGTTTTGGGCTCCCCAGCTTAAGAGGGACAGGGATCAGCTGGAGAAGGTCCAGTGGAGGGCTACGAGGATGATTAGGGAGCTGGAGCACTGCCTTATGAGGAGAGGCTGAGGGACCTGGGACATTTTAGTCTGGAGAAGAGAAGACTGAGAGGGGATTTGAAAAATGTCTATAAATGTCTTAAGGCTGTGTGTCAGGAGCTGGGGAACAGGTTGTGCTCACTTGCTCCCTGTGATAGGACAAGGAGCAATGGATGTAAGATGCGGCACAGGAGGTTCCAGCTCAACACAAGGGGGAACTTCTTTACTGTAAGGGCCCCAGAGCACTGGAACGGGTTCCCCAGAGAGGCTGTGGAGTCTTCTTCTCTGGAGATTTTCAAGGCCTGTTTGGATGTGTTCCTCTATGACCTGACCTAGATGGTATGCTCTGGCAGTGGGATTGGACTCAATGATCTCTTTGGGTCCCTCCCAACCCCTGACCTCCTGTGATCCCCTGATCCTGTAACTTTTGCCTTTCTGTTTTTCTCTCTGCATGACCTAGCAAAGTCCCTGAAGAGAACTTTTTCATGGCATCATGCCTCACCTCTGCACTCAGGGCAAATCCTATCAGGGCCCATGGTTTGTTAGTGTTCCATTTGCACAAATGATCTGTGACCCTCATTGACCAAGGGACCATTCTCCAGACTCTTTTTCTCACTTCCAGGTCTGGGAATCCTGAAAGTTCAGCCTTGGCGGCCAAGAGTGAAGCAGAGAAGCCATTTAGTATCCATGCCTTCTATGCATCCTCTGTCACCAGGGTTCCCTCTTTGTTCAGCAGCAGACCCACATTTTGTCTGCTCTTCTCCCACCACTGATGGATTTGAAGAAGCCTTTCTTGTTCTCTTTTACTTCCTTTGCCAGATTTAATTGCCAGAGGGCCTTGGCTTTCCATTCTGCACCCCTGCATTCCTTGACAATGTTCCTATCATCAGCCCAAGGGAAAGGAAAGGAAAGGAAAGGAAAGGAAAGGAAAGGAAAGGAAAGGAAAG
>VWZI01001755.1:286895-336091 GCA_013396835.1 Psilopogon haemacephalus | reverse complement strand
AAAGGAAAGGAAAGGAAAAAGGAAAGGAAAGGAAAAAGGAAAGGAAAGGAAAGGGGCTCCTGACAGGTTGGTTTAAGTTTTGCTTTTACAATCAGCAAATCTGATGTGTTTCTGAAAGTAACTAAAATGTTCATTATGCATCAAGGACACAGAAAGGCTCTTTAACTGGTGCCCTAGATGGCTTAAAATTGTGCTGGCGCCTTCCTGCCTGCTTCAGTATCTTAAACTAGGCATGAATCACAAGTAAATTGCCCAGTCTAATCAAATTCTACCTGAATATATGTTACATAGAGTTGCAGAAGATGTGCTATATCTTGAAAAATGGAAATATTTCAAGGTCTAATCAGATCACTTTAAGTGGAAAAGCAGTGATCACTAACGCCAAATGAAATTAGATTGTGAAAAGTACAGAGTGGGTTATTAGATAAGGGCCAAGTGATCACTGGTATAAATTATTGGTCACTGCTTCCAAATTCCACTGTATGACTGACGTCTCCTTCATTTTTTCTAAGCATGGGTCAATTGTTAATGTGACTAACATCTCCTCACCTTATACTTTCAAAGCACATGCCAAGTTTTCTAAGAAAGATTCAGTATGACAGGTAAAGACTGATTCATAACTCTTTAATTTCCAGTTTTGGTAATATATGAAATGTTATTGAGCTCAATGGCAAGTAAGTAGTGCTAGTGCATAAAGCTATAATGATAATTAATATAAATGACAGATAAGTATCTTATATTCCAGTATGACTTCTCCAGAGCTGCAGAATAAAGCTGAGGACAATGACTGCAAAAGAAACAGAGAAAGACCAATGTGATTTCAGAATATCTATAGTTGGGAACTAAATCTTCTTTTCCTGTCATAGGTACCTGGAGAGTTAAAACAGGAGGGTAAAATTTGTGCATGTCTCTGTTGATGTATAAGGAAGACAGGAATAAGAAACAAGGACGCTAGCAACAATGAACTTTTTGTGAAGGGTGACATCCTTCTTATTTCTTGGAAGGCTTTCAGATGCAACCAAGAAATACTAAGAGCATTGAAAACCCTGTAGAAAGCAGTTCCCAGATATTTGGAAACACAGAATCCAAGCCCAGCACCCAGCAGATGCTTACCAGTGCCACAGAAATAAGTACTGATAGCACTGGGCAGATACATAAAAGGAAGAGAAAAACCACAGGCTGACCCACAAAACATGGATCACTGGACTGATTCGCCTTTAAAAGCCCAGTGAAAAGCTGTCTTTCACTTACACTGCAATTTATGCTTCATACTGCTTAGTCTTCTGGTCTGTACACGCCAAGTTTTGGCTCACTTTAACACCTTACTTTCCTGCAATTTCGAAAACTCTCTTCCTGACTAATCAATCATATTTCTGTAAAGCATTTTTAAAAAACATATAGAATCCTAGAATCAGTCAAAGTTGGAAGAGACCACAAGGATTATCTCATTCCAACCCCCCTGCCATCCCCAGGGACACCCTACCCTAGATCAGGCTGGTCACAGCCTCATCCAGCCTGGCTGCAAACATCTCCAGGCATGTGGCCACAATCACCTCCCTGGGCAAACCATTCCAGGGTCTTACCACTCTCATGGTAAAGAACTTCCTTCTCATGTCAGTCTGAATCTCCCCACCTCCAGCTTTGCTCCATTCCCCCTAGTCCTATCACTCCCTTATAGCCTAAAAAGTCCCTTCCCAGCTTTTCTGTAGGCCCCCTTCAGATACTGGAAGGCCACAATAAGGTCACCTGGGAGCCTCCTCTTCTCCAGTCTGAACAGCCTCAACTCTTTCAGTCTGTCCTCATAGCAGAGGTGCTCCAGCCTTCTGATCATCCTCATGGCTCTCCTCTGCACACGCTCCAGCATGTCCACATCCCTCTCATAATAGTGGCTCCAGAACTGGATGCAGTACTCCAGGTGGGGTCTCACCAGGGCAGAATAGAGGGGAAAAATCACCTCCCTCGACCTGCTGGCCACATTTCCCCTGCACTTTCTTATGCAGCAATTTTGACCTCTCTCAAGCATCTATGGGCTTGAACATTTGTATATGGATACCAGAAAGGAAGAAAAAAATATAGACAAAAAGAGAGGAAAAATCAGTCTCCAAGCAGCATAGTTACAGTCAAAATTAAGGTGTCCAAGCACCTCAAACATCACAAAGAGTGTCTTTTCCCCCCCCTTTTTTTTCATACAGAAGTGTATTCCTCAAATATTTCCAGCTCAATTTTCAAATTAAAAAAAAAAAAATTCAGTAGAGCTGCAATATTTGGAGTTCATCTTCTACTGAACATTGTGGGCTGTATGTCACACATTATTTATGTCAAAGTATAATTTTCATTTGAGGCCTTAGTCTGAATGTTCTTATCTGTTACATTTGATATGAGTTTTGGGGAGTGAAACAAAAATTGATATTGAAGTAAGAGTTATTGCACACTAACAGTACACATTTTTCACAATATTTTTGTCTAACCATGTTGCTGGATCAATTGAAACCAACAGCACTGGCCTGAGAACTCCCTATCAACTCAGATTTGATAGGAAGGAAATCAATAGAGCTGTTGAAATTAATAGTGCCATCCTAAAGAATATGACCTGTTAACTAATCAACATTTAAATAATCACTCCTGAGCTCAATATAAAATTTCCATGGCTTTAAACAGTAGTTTGAGCAAATCCTTATTCATTAGCAGGTCAGATTTGTTAGATATGGCTTATTGATTTCCAAATCAATGAAGTGTTTGAAAATGCGGCAGGGAAACTCACAGAAGAGATAGCTAAAGATAAAACCTCTATTATATACAACACACAGACCTGTCAGGAAGGGCACCCTTTTCTGCAAGTGCATACACTTTTCTGCATCCAGATGATCTTCTACTACATGAGCAAGAGTCAGAAGGAGTCAGAAGGAGCAATCAAAATATATGTACAGAGTGCTTTTTAAATTCTTTAAATTCAGGAGCAAGGAATTTAACCTGTAGAAATCCAGTTGATCTCATGGAAAGAAATAAGGTCAAGGAAAACACACTACAATGTGTATGCTTCAGGAACAATTTATTACCACTTGGAAGTAAACAGTTTTACATTTGTTCTCCTTCTCTTAAAACTCTTTTTTTGCAATGCAAGTTGTAGACTAATGCGAGGAACTTCACTCATTTTTTAAAAGAATTTCCCATTTTGTTCACCTTCTCCACAATCCAATTTTCTGGCACAGCTGGGGAAGTGAATTTCAAGTATGTATACACAGAAATAGGAATTTCAATTCACCCATGCAAACATTCACCCTAGCAAAGCATTCACGGTCATTCAATCCAGAAACAGAAATTATATTCTGAGAGTTTCTAACCAGCCACAACTAAGTAACACAACATAAACTTAGGCTGTTTGCATATTAACTCCTCACAGAAAATGGATTATGATGAATGCCTTCAGGCAATAAATATTGACAAATGGTAGAGAGAATCCACTCGAAGAAACAAGAAGCCCTGACCTGAACGCAGCTGTTTCACAGAGCACATAAAGCAAAATACAGTTGTATAAATGATTGACCTAAAATTATTTCTGCAAGGGAGAAGATTTGTTTCTATTTCAGATATGATGATTCCAAGTGCAAAATTAATTCTTTCCAGTTATCCGAAAGAGAAATCCGAGCTATCTTTGTCATTACTGACCGTTCATTTACTTATTAAATGATACATGGGAATGTTTCCCAGCATTTGGCCTCAGCATAATAAACTATAGAGAAAAAATGAAGCATGAATTTCTGGACGTATATAAATTCTAGGTGCTATACTGTCTTCAAGATGTATTTTTGTCTGTTATTGCACCATTCCACACATCAAAAGCCATTTTATTGCAGATGTATATACCGTGGCGTAGCATAAGAACATTATGCATTTTTTTTCCAAGTGTTCCTTTAAATTCTACAATAAGAATAAAGCTAACTTAAGAAGACTGGCTCTATAGCCTATTAGGAAGTCAGGCCACATGGACGTGTTATCAGTAGGTGATTTTCTGCCATTTGACAGCAACAGCCACAATGTGGGATTTTTTTTTTCTTTTCTTTTTATTCAGACACCTGAAATTGTTTGTTTCTGTTGGTAATGAGTCAGTGTTCCTAACTCGTAAGTGCTTAAAATTTTCTTATTTCAGAAAAATGACAGAATAACATGAAAGATGCTGTCACTTACTGTATTTTTTCTGCAACCTCTGTGACATATCTCAAGTAAAGTAAAGAAACAGTATTTTTTTTTTTTTTTTTTTTTTTTTACCCTATGGCTGAGAATAGATTCAAACAGTTTTAACTCTTTAGTATCAAACAGCGAGTGCTGAAAAAAATAAAAGAATTATGGGAGGATGAGACAGGCAGGAAGAATAAATCAGATATCCACCACCTTCTCTATCACTGAAGGAAAGGGACAAGCCACCTGTTTATAAAGATGTCCAGTGTGCTTGAAAAGAGACTACTGGACCCAGCTAAAATCACTATGCTCTGCATGGACAGAGCAAGACAGCTTTTTATATAGTTTAAACTGGGTTTTCTTTTTAAACAAATGAACTTCAGGGGGGAAAAAAATGGCTCTGAACTCAGCACTAAGCTAAAGAGATGTGCTTTATTTCTATGAGCTCCAGGATGACAGCACTCCAGCTTAGGTGTTTTTTACTACAACAAGCACTCCTTCAATGAACATAAAATCAGCTTAACAAGCTTCGAATCAACAAAACTGAGACCCAATGGCTAATACCTACTGTCTCCTCTTAGAAATGACACAATAGCAGTGATCTTTTGTGACTGACTGAGCACAAATGTTATTTTCCCCAGTGTGGCCTAATCTACCCTGTCAGACTCGCAGGGGGTAAACTAACACCAGTGGGAACATTTCAGTTCAATCTCTGTGAACCAGGCTTTAAATATTTCCCTTACATGTTGACTTTTAGAAATGCTGCACAACAGCCTCTGAGGCTCTGCCATCTCATTGCCAGGGGAAGAACACAGTTTCAAGATATTAGAATATGTAAGAGTAAGCAGCCCATCTCTCTTAAGGAGATCTCTTCTACATGGAATGAGCTGCAGAGGCAATGATAAAACAGGGTACACTAATAGCAAGAGACTTTACTTTGTCACCAGTATCTTCAGCTGCTGCTGAAGCTACTAATACTGACCTCCACACTCAGAAACCGTTTTCAGAATCATCTACAATGTCTAGAATTGTCCCACAAACCAAGGAAGGAAATATCTGAGGATTTCAAGAACAGGTCTATGCAATTGGGCACTTATTCTAGTGGACTTTTTGTTGCCCTACTTTCATTCCTGAGATTTGTGTCAGGAAGGCAAAGGAAATCTCAGCTAGCAAAACCAGATTAAGACACTTGTAGGCTAATATATGTTAAAACCTGACTTATCTTTCTAATTTTTAAAAAACTCCACCTTTGAATCTTTATGCCAACTTTCCTTGCAAACTTACTGCAAGACCACACATGTCATGTCTACTGCTTTAATTAGAATTACATCAATCAGAGTCACTCCTGTCTCCCATCCTTTCCTACAAGCCACCTTGTGATATGAATTAATGAACAGAAGGGTTAAGAAATCTTAATCCAGATTGAATTTTTCTTTACCTTTAGCATGTGTGGCCAACTAGCTACTTGCAGCAACGTATTATATTATTTTCTGTCCACTGTTGCATTCTTTACCCTCCACAGGAAGTCCAGGCACTGCAAACCCAAACACAGATCTCTTAAATTTTCTGAGTATGACATTTTTTCAAGGATTTTTGCCACCTAATATCATTGTCTTACAATTCTTTTGCCATGGAGAAAACTTCAAGTTCACGAAGATGGTAAATCATTCTTTTTTTCTGTTCAAAGCCTGATTATTCCCACAATTTATTGGTACTTTCCTGTAAATAAATTTGTATTCAAGGGTACTTAATACGTCATTTAAAAGGGGACATATATAAAGACTTTCTCCAGTACAATTTCCATTTACATACCTTTCCTTGTCTATATAAATTAAGAAAGATAATTTCTTTATTTTTAATCTGATTTTTCAGGAAATAATAAGAATATAGGAAGAAAACTAAGATCAGACAACTTTATGTTTTTTCTCTACCTATTTGTGGCTTTTCTTTTTTTTTTTTTTTTCCAACAGCTTTTCCTGAATTTCTACTCATCTTCTCCCCTTCCAAGCTCTACACACTTTTCCCTTTGTAATCACCTTCTGAATACAGACTTTCATTAGTAGACAGTATTCCCTAAGGGTGGATTTTGTCTAGGGCCCTCCCAGGCCCTTTGAAATTCTTCAGCTTTAAGTGAAGCTAAGTAATACTGATGCAATGAGAACTGGAAGAGCAGATTTCCTGAAGAGCCACTAATCCCGTTATATACTGCAGAGGAGTATATTCAGGTTAGTACCAAGCAGAGCAGCATGGAAATTATCTCTGCTCTTTCATGGTGATGAATCACTGGTTTGGGGTTCTCCTAGTTCAGCCTATCTGGACAGCTTAGATGTAGGAGAGGTTAAAATATTTTCATTCGAAAAGGTGAAACAGAGCATTTTAAAATCCGAATGCGTTCATGCTCTCTGTCATAAATAAAAAACACATGAAACAGGGAGACTCCTATAGAGGGCCATTCACTGGCCTAAAACTGTAGCTCACCATGCAATATTTACTCATGGTATAAACAGCAATTCCTAAGACTTCCAGAGAACTAATTATTTCACTCATCTTCCAGGTGGAGAGTCACTATTTCTTTTATTGCCCCAAATATTTTCTGAGATTTCAAATAGGATATTTCTTCACTGTAAACAGCCTCTGATCTCTGGCTCAGCATAGGATTTCTTAGAAAAACAGCTCCATCTATGTTAATGAAGATGTCTTCCTGGAAGAAGAGTCATAAAAGTCAGAACCTCCCTTAGTAGCTTTTTTTTCCACCATGACATTAAAAAAAAAAAAATCAAACAGGTCAAAATATGCCCTTTGGGCTTTCAAAAGCAGCTTATGCTACCAAAACTTCCTACATGACAGCATAAAAACCTTGCAGGTTATTGCACAAGGAAAGTCATGTTGAGTTAAAGATAATGGATGTAAAGAGTATTGGATCCATTGCAAGGTTTGCAGATGCAGCTGCTCTCAGGTGCAGCATACCAGAATTCCTCTTACTAATTGTCTAATGCATATGTGACAGAAAAGAGTTGCATCTTGTAAGAACTTTTACCAAGGCCTGCTCCTGTTTTCTTCTCTCGCACTGTCAAGTGTGTCTGGACCTTTGTCAAAAATAAAAAAGGAAGGATGCCACAGTTGTGCTGAGAATACTTCTGCTGCTCCAGAACATATACGTTACACTTGTGCATTTTGAGATGCCACCTCAGGGTTCTTCTTACATGTGCTCATCCTAATTGATATCACCAGAGGCAGAACAGAGCTGGAAGGCCCAAGACACTCCCCTTATCTAAGTAACTTCCTCTCTTTCAGTCCACCCTTTTTTTCCCTTGAACCAGCACCAAATGGTAGCTGGGGATAGGGATGCTGTGTTAGAATGACAGTTTGGATTAGAAGTCTATTTGTAAATGCCTATACATTAAAGTTGTTAACACCCAGCACAGTGTTTTAAAAACAAACAAGAGCAGCTTTTCCCTGCTGCTACTCATGACTGAACAGCAGTGTGGCAAACTAAATGGTACATCTTCCAATACTGTCCTCTTAGCTATGCTGATTCTCAGCTGAAAAGCAAACTCTCGAATGAGAGAGCAGACACTCCCACCGAAAAGATACAACAGCAAAAGTATGTAGGAAAACAGGGAGGAAGGTGGGGGTGGGGTTGTTCATGAGACATATGTGAACCAAATGCCCAGACAAGCCTAGTCCACCCACACACACACACACAAAAAGTAAACCAAAACCCAAAACTTTGGCTGTTCAGGTTTTCTCCTAGAGAAACAGGACATGAAGCTAACCAGCAGAAAATTCTCATCAGGTTTTTTTACTCAGGACAGATGGCTATATAACACTTTTTTTTTTTTTTTTAATGTTTAAAATTAGCAATAGCTGGCTCATTATATACCAGTTGGGATGCCTGCTTATATTAACCCACACTTACTCTGTCATTCTGCTTTTACAGCTCTTACCATAAAAATGAAACCACAAGGTGGGTTTGGTTTAGTGTAGTTTTTCTTTTCGGCGCTGAAGAATGGCATTGCAAGGGCCTGAAAGAAATGTCATTCCAAATACAAACCTTCTGCAAATTCACTAGCTTGATGGTCATCTGCAAAGTTCCCTTTGAAAGGAACAGATCCTCAGTTCACCAGATCAGAAACACTCCCATTCAGACGCTTTAGCATTTGTTCCCGTTCAGGAGTGTGAGGGAACCTGGCTGGCAGGATCCCCTGGAGAGATGATATTGTTTAGCACCAAACGTTTAAAAGTAATTTTGTGAACAGAAGATGAATCAGACAGAAACACTGCCACAGAGCAGCAGGAGAGTAACATAAGGAAAGTCCCTGAATATCATGTGTTTAGCCCTTAAAGGACATCTAAACAAAGTACAAAAGAAGAGCTTACATGCTCAAACATTCTTGCTTTTTCAATGGTGCTAATTGTTTTCACAGAAAATAATGCCTCTTCCCACAAACCAAGCTGATGAACAGAAGCCTTTTTTAACTGAATCATCAAAAAGAAAGAAGGCAAAAGGAAGGAAAGTTGAAACAGAACCATACTGCAAAGGCTATTGTTAGTTTAGTAGATTGCATATTTTAGTTTTGGTTTTAATGTGCACAGATGATTTTCTGGTTCATATTAACAAGTAGGAAACAAGTTTCATTGTCAACAGCCACCTCCAACCAGGATGTGAAAACATCTTGAAATTAGACTCACTCCTGGTCCAAAATAAGTTTAGCAGAAGGAAGTAATTTTCTTGCATTTTTATCATTACCAAGGGTTTGTTTTGTTTGGTTTGGTTTGGGGTTTTTTTTGCAGTATATTGAAAACAAAGTGAACATTTAGAGTTGTTCTACTTATCTGGAATTTAAATGATGCTTAAACGGTTATTTTTGCTTACACATGCCCTTGAAGTATTGTCTTTGGTGTTTATGGACCTGATTATCAAAAAAGTGAAGGAAATTTTGAAAAATCTGGTCACCACATTTTATGATCAAACTCTTTCTGCCTCCAAGTGTGACTGAAGAAAAATGTGCTTTTGTTTTTGTAATTCATACCAAGCATTCATACAGCTACCTGAAAGGATGCAGTGGAAAGGCTGCTGCTAGTCTCTTCTCACAGGTAATTAGTGATAAAACAATTGGGAATGGCCTCAAACTGTGACAGGGTAGGCTTAGATTGGACATTAGGAAACATTTTTTTTCCCAGCAAGAGTGGCCAGGCACTGGAATGGGCTGCCCAGGGAGGTGGCTGAATCACCAGATGTGTTTAAAAGTAATTTGGATGTGGTGCTTGGGAATATGGTTTAAGGGTGAACTTTGTAGGGTAGGGATAACAGCTGGACTGGATGACCCTGAGAGTCTTTTGCAACCAGAATGTTTCTGTGATTCTGTGATCATCACTAGGCACTGTATCTCAGACCTTTGGCATAAAACTACTTATCTCAGTACCCTTTGAAATAAGCAACAAATCAGTTGGCTTCTAATTCTAGAAGAGGAAGAGTCTGCATCTATTGTTCACCTATATGGCTTATGTCAACTGTAACTTAATACGCTCACATGTGTCCTTTGAACAGTCAAAATTAAGAGCAATGCACATAGACAAGTGGGTCACAGCCAACTCTTTTTTTCTGAAAACAGGTTTGGATACAAAAATCTCACTGAGTCCTCAGGTAGGACCAATATATATTTTAGTAGCTGCAAATGGCTTAGAACATACTGGCCACTTCTTAGCCACGCCATTTTTCTTTAGACTTCATACGCACAACAGAGGCATGAGCATCACAAGAGCCCTGCTGTTTAGCAAAACAGCATAGCTTCTCTCCACTTCACTAAAACAATTATTTCTCATTGTAGCTTTCCTCTTCACTACAGGATAGAAGAAATCTGTTCTAACATCCACAACAAAATCTCACCACAGGAGTGAGCTACTCTCCTTCTTCAGGTCCTGTTGATGTTGCTGTGCTTCGTCATCAGGAAGTAGATGAACTGCTGAACTGTTTGGTTTCACCTTAGAGTAGACCTAGAAGCAACAGTGGTATTAAGAAGCAGGACAACAGTACCTGAAGACTACAGCTAGGGACATTAAGGGGAACAAGAAGAACTACTTCAAGTATATTAGTGAGAAAAGGAGGACTAGAAAGAATGTGGGGCCCTTCCAGAAGGGAAATGGAGAGCTGATGACAAAGGATATGGATAAGTCTGAGGCGCTCAATGACTTCCTTGCCTCAGTCTTCAACAGCAAGAGCTCCAACCACAACGTCCAAGTCCCAGAAGGCAGAAGTAGGGACTGGGGCAAGGAAGATATGACCACTATAATTGAAGATCATGTTAATGAGCACTGAAGGAAAAAGAACGTGCAGAACTCTCAGGACCTGATGAGATCCACCCATGGGTCCTGAAGGAATTGGCAGATGAAGTTGCTAAACCACTGTCCATCATTTTGAACAGTCTTGGCAGACTGGTGAAGTTCCTGCAGATTGGAAAAGGGCAAACATAACACCCATCTTCAAGGGAAAAAAGGATGACCCTGGGACCTCCAGACCACTCAGTCTCACCTCTGTGCCTGGCAAGATCATGAAGAAGATGCTCCTGAAGGCTCTGATAAGGCAAATGGAAAACAAAGCAGAGGTGATTGGTGGTAACCAGCATGGCTTCACCAAGGCCAAATCATGCCTGACAAATCTGGTGTTTTTTTATGAAGTCACAGCAGCAGTGGACAAGGTAAGGGCAACTGATGTCATCTACCTGGATCTGAGTAAGGCCTTTGATTCTGTCCCACATGACACCCTGGTCACCAAACTGAAAAACATGGACTTGATGGGTGGAGCACTGCTGGATAAGGAATTGGCTGGATGGTCACACACACAGAGTGGTGATCAAGGGCACAATGTCCACCTGGAGACCAGTGACAAGTGGCATCCCTCAGGGGTCAGTGCTGAGACCAGTGCTGTTTGATATCTTTTTCAGCGACATGGACAGAGGAATCAGTGCACCCTCAGCAAGTTTGCAGATGACAGCAAGCTGTGTGGCACAGTTGACTTGCTGGAGGGCAGGGATCCATCCAGAGGCACCTGAACAGGGTGAAGAGGAGGGCCCAGGCCAACCTCATGAAATTCAACAAGGCCAAGTGTAAGGTACTGCACCTGGGTCAGTGTAATCCCAAGCACAAGACCAGGCTGGGTGGCAAATGGCTGAGAGCAGCCCTGAGGAAAAGGACCTGGAGGTCTGGGTGGATGAAAAGCTCAACATGAGCCTGCAGTGTGCACATGCAGCCAGACAGCAACTGTGTGCTGGGCTGCATCAAGAGCAGTGTGGCCAGCAGGGCAAGGGAGGGGATTCTGCCCCTTTACTCTGCTCTCATCAGACATCACCTGGAGTACTGTGTGCAGTTCTGGAGCCCCTAGAACAAGAACTGTTGGAGCAAGTCCAAAGGAGACCACAAAGGTGCTCCGAAGTTTGGAGCACCTCTGCTGTGAGGACAGGCTATGAGAGTTGGGGCTCTTCAGCCTGGAAAAGAGAAGGTTTTGAGGAGACCTTATAGTAGCCTTCCAGTATCTGAAGGAGGCCTTCAGGAAGGCTGGAGAGGGAGTATTTACAGGGTCTTGTAATAATAGGATGAGGGGGAATGGGTTTAAACTGGCAGAGGGAAAATTTAAATGGGGTGTTAGGAGGAAGTTCTTTACAATGAAGGTGCTGAGACACTGGAACAGTTTGCTCAAGGAGGTTGTGGCTCCCTCCCTGGAGGTGTTGAAGGCCAGTTTGGATGAGGCCTTGAGCAACCTGATCCAGTGGGAGGTGTCCCTGCCTATGGCAGGGGGTTGGAACTGGGTGATCTTTGAGGTCTCTTCCAATTTAAACCATTCTATGATTCTGTATTGTAGCATATTGTTCTTGCAAGCAATCAATTTCAAACTGAAACTAAGGCTTGGACTGTAAGGCATAACTGAAATAGAGAATAAATATGCTTTTCTTACATGTTTCTATGTGAAGAAACTAATTTTCCCAAGAGCACAAAATGTCATTCAAGTCCACTCTCCAATAACTCTTGAGAGTTCAAAGTTTAAAGTATAAACATTCATGATTAAAAACTAGATGAAGTGAACTCATCTTCAGGTACACATCAAGAAATGTGGTTTTATGAAAAATATCTCCTTATTAATTATGAGACGAAGTCCACAGGATTATTCTGAGTAAAAATAAAATGGAATTAAGATCTCATAGACACTGGCCAAAAAAAAAAAAATATATATGTATATATATATATATATATACACATACACTCTGTTAGGTGAAATATCTTTATTACTGTATTAGAGTGGACTTGTGCTGAGAGGCAAGTGAGTCTGCTCATAGCAAGGGATCTTATGGTCTAAAACTTAAGTATACTAACAGTGCATCTTGTCTTCTGTTTCATAACCTTCACTATGATGGTAGCAGGAGACAGACACCCTAAATATTGCCCTCGATTTATAAGAAAATGTGTTACCAGCCAACTTCACAAACATTAACTTAATTTGCTGAACCTTTGTGTATAACAGGGTAAGTAGGTTTTACCAGTCCCAGAGAAATGGTTGAATAATCAAGAACTGTTATCATACTGTTGAACAAATCATTAGCCCCCACAATAGTAAAGGTTATTCTCACCATAATGGCTGCTAACCCTGTGTCCGCTGCTGAGACCCTTGATATAAATGCCACTAAGAGTCCTTATTGAGAAAGATTTGCTGTTTAAGAACTATTTTTATTGAAAAAATCTGGCAAATGGCATGCACATTCATGGGAATAAAATATGTCCCCTCCCCATCGTAATTCTCCAGGGTCAATTACCATTCTTGACATAAAACATGTTATCATCACTATGATCTTGAAATGTATGTTAACCCATGGGAACACAGTAAATCATTTCTTAAAGAAATAATGTGGTATATTTTTTGTGGAGTGCAGACCTTTTAATAGAATTATAATCTAGATTGTCTGTGTTTTAGTACAGTATGTGTGTTATTCCATAATCCTGAAGTGTGGGACATTCTGCATCATGTTTTAAATATCTGCTTCTGACTTATTAGGCTCTTAGTCTAATATAAAAAAGTCTTCTGGGTCCACTTATCCTCTAATATAAAACAATATTATTTGTTGGGGAAAAAGCCATTCCATATTCCCAGGAGGACCTTAACAGCTGCCTGCATAAATCCAAAATCAGAACAAACACCAAGTGACCGTTTTATTTCTGAGGGAGGTAGATGTATGCTGGGTATTATCTATAATGGTAAGCAATGTTTTTGTGTGGTTACACATAAAATCTCATCAGCATGACTCACCTGCCTTTACATTATGCAAGAGTGTTGACTACATCCTGCATCTGACACCTAAACCATTAATTTCCCCAGAGCATCAAGAAACTTCCATTCCAAACTATTTCAAAGTTGTCAAGGAATAATCTGATTCAACAAAAGTATTTGAAAAGCATTTCAACAAATAAGGGATGAAGCTTTTTTTTTTTTTTAATTAAGACAAACATTTCCCCAATGATTTTTCCCACCTCTCAGGTGTGGCAAATAGGCTTGGACTGTATCTGCAGACATAGGGGAAGCAGAGCATGTTTCTATGAATATTAGAGTGTTTGTTTTAATATAACTATGGAGCCAGCTGAGCACTCTTACATATGCATTAGTGAATCACTAGCAGAATTGATTCCTTGGTCTTGCCAAGCACTTCCAAAAAACAGTCAGGGTCTACTGCTAATATGCTTCTTAAGTTTTAGGACATAAAGATCTACGAATAATGATTTTTTAACTTAGCATTTGGATGAACCTGCAACTCCAACACTAAATAGACAAAATTGTGGTGGTCTGTCTTTTCCAAATTTTTTAAATGTATTTTGCTCTGATTTTTTTTTCTTTTTTTTGCACAACGTAGTAGTCAAACAAAATTCATGAAAAGCACACAAAATAATTCTGACTTACAAAATTGTTTTCATCAGAGACTTATTTTAACTTGTCTTGGCCACATGAAAGAGGGTAATGTCTTCTATAACTCATAAAAATGGAAAGGCATCTCCTAGGTGAAAGCTCCATGCAGGTCAGTGTCTTGTGCTTATGAACGGCCAAGTGACATATCTGCTTCCCATTCATCTTTGGCACCTTTACAAATTCACCCTAGTTACCTCCTTTTACCCCTATAAAGAGTCTTCAGCCATTTTATAGGAACTGTTTCATGTTTTTGATCACCTTAGACTGAAGTCTTCACATCTCTTTTATTATCATATCTTTCTTAATATAATGTGACTGCGACTATAGAGCCCCTGTAAGATGCTGTCATATAGTAGCGTCTTTGATTATGTTTTCCACTCTTTCCTTTATCATTTTCTATTTTTAATTTTTCTGCTACTGAGCAATGAGCTGAAGTTTCCGAGGGGCTAATGCCCAAATAGTTTTCAAAATGATGAACACTATTTTTAGTGTTTAGAATTTCCATTTGTATGATTTAGTATTTATTTAGAGAGGAGTTGTAGATTTTATTTTCTTTCTTTAATTTTATGTTGGTTTACTTATATATATTTTTTTTTTCATCCAGCTTTCTGGAGGCCTCTTTCCACATCTTTGCAGAAGTATTGAATATTATGAAATATCCATCATTACAGTGCATGATCAATCTTTCTAGATATTTGCCTATGTTTAAGCCATATCTGGGATTAAAGTATATCAATTACTCTATCACCCCTCCTTAGCAGAGAGGGAATATTAAAAGGAGAGAAGACCCACAGACTGAAATAGATTTAAAGAAATAGCTAGACTGGTACCAATATCAATACAAAGGATATAAATTCACGTTCAGCCCAGTAAAATAACCAGTCACAATATTCATGAAGGCAGTCTCCAAGAGCAGAAATAGGAGCAGAGTGAGGAGGAGCCCAAGAAGAAAGCTTGAGTAGAAAACACCCCTCTCCTCAGCAAATTTCCTCTTTTACAATGAGGAAGCTCAGGAAGTGTGGAATGGAAGAAGAAAGCTCAAGAAGTATGAGATGGAAGGGCAGCCAGTGAGGTGGATTAGGACATGGTTACAAGACAGAGTTCAGAGAATGGTGATCAATAGTGCTAGGTCCAGCTGGAGAGCTGTAACTAGTGGAGTCCACCAGGAATCAGTGCTGGGTCCAGTCCTGTTCAACATCTTCATCAATGACATTGATGAGGGGACAGAGTCTGCTCAGCAAGTTTGCTGATGACACCAAACTGGGAGGCTTGGCTGATACAGCTGAAGGCTGTGTGGCCATCCAGTGAGACCAGGACAGTCTGGAGAGCTGGGCATAGAGGAACCAAATGACGTTCAACAAGGACAAATGCAGAGTCCTGCACCTGCAGAGGAATAATAAACTGCACCAGTACAGGCTGGGAGAGGATCAGCTGGAGACTAGCCCTGTGGAGAGGGACCTGGGAGTGCTGGTGGGTAACAAGTTATCCATGGGACACCAATGTACCCCTTGTGGCCAAGAAGGCCAATGTGATCCTGGCGTGTATTAAGAAGAGTGTGTCCAGCAGATCCAGGGAGCTTTTCCTTCAACTCTACTCTGCTCTGGTGAGACCCCATCTTGAATACTGTGTTCAGTTTTGAGCTTCCCAGTTTAAGAGAGACAGAGATCTGCTCAAAAGAGTCCAACAGATGGCTATGAAGATTATTAGGGGACTGGAGCACTGCCTTATGAGGAGAGGCTGAGGGACCTGGGGCTTTATAGTCTGGAGAAGAGAAGACTAAGACATTCATAAATGTTTATAAATATCTGTGGGCTGGTCAGGAGCAGGGAGTCAGGCTCTTCTCACTTGCTTCCTGTGATAGGACAAGGAGTAATGGGTGTAGGCTGAAGTACAAGAGGTTCCAGCTGAACACAAGGTGGGACTTCTTTACTGTAAGGGTCACAGAACACTGGAACAGGCTCCCCAGAGAGGTTGTGAAGTCTCCTCTGGAGACTTTCAAGGCCTGTCTGGATGCATTCTTCTGTGACCTAAGATAGATTGTATGATCCTGCTTTGGCATAGGTGTTGGACTCAATGATCTCTTTGGCTCCCTTCCAACCCCTAACGTCCTGTGATCCTATGATGCTCATAGTATGGGATATATCTGTGAGCCAACTCCAATCACATCTTCAGGTTGACTCAGAACTGCTCATGGCCTGCAGCAGGTCACTGGCCCATGGTTCTGTCCCACCAAAATCAGGATGATCTTTCATTCATCTTTATATGTGTGTAACTCCTTCCACAGGCCCCTGTGGCACACACTGCCGACCTGTATGGAGAAAACTGGTAGTTGTTTTGTTCTATATATTTTTCGTCCTGGTCTTTAGATACTGATCCTTCTGAGGACCTTCCTCTTATATCATGTCAGATTGCTTTTTTAAAGACCTTTGGTGAGACGATTTTATCTTTTGGATAAATTATACCAACAGGATATTCCTTCATCCTCATGCTTGGTGATTTCTGGGATATCAGCTAGGATAATCTTTTGTTTTAATGATCATTAATTCCTTCTAAGAACTCTATTGATTTTGTGAGGAGTGGTTTCCATTCACACTAACAATGTTTACTGTCCCTTGATAAAACTGCATTTATCCATTTTCTAGAAATTCTCTTCCTTAGTATAGTTTTATTGGTTTCCCGAGCATAAACATCAGGTTCAAGACAATTTCATCAGCATGTAAAACAGCATATATATTGATCATTCCTTTCACTTTTTAACTGTTTTAGAATCCTTGGATAAACACCACCAGGTGTTTATCAGACATTTTGTTTTGTCCACCTTTTTCTCTAATATATTCTGCTGAGCCTTCATTTTGAGACAAATCACCCAGAGGTCTCATGTAAAGATTATGGAAGGGAAAACTGCCTAAGTTTAGCCATGGTGCTTACAGAGACCAAGAAAAAAAAAAAAATTTAATCTTTCTGATACTGTCTCTTCTTCTCTGACTGTTTGTTTATTCTAATAGATAAGGTCCTACAGATTCTCTGGCAGGTCTCTTGCTACTGATGTACTTGAAAAAGGATTAATTGTTAGCTTGTGTGCATTTTCCAAGTGTTTGCTGAAAGTGTTATCTGTCTTGAACCACACCACTGTTTTCATATTTTACATTACAGAATCTGTGGCTCTTTCTTTTTCTGTTTTGTATTTTAAGCTGTTGGATTGTTTTTTTTTTTTCATTGGAATACAGTTTGACCCTATCATGGTCATTCTACTGCTCCTGGTAACCTGTCACCCTCTTCTATATGGCATTCTTCAACTTGTCTCTGAAGTCTTTTAACAGGCAGTGTCTTCTGCAAGTCACCAGTCAAAATCTCTGTATCATATTTTCTCCTTATAGAACTATAGAATCATAAAATTGTCAGGATTGGAAGAAACCTCTAAGATTATCTGGTTCCAACCCCCCTGACATGGGCAGGAGACCTCATATTAGATCAGAGCCCCATCCATCCTGGCCTTAAAAACTTCCAGGATTGAGGCTTCCACAACCTTTGTGGGCAAGCTGTTCTACCACCCCATGCTGAAGAACTTTTTCCTAACATCCAGTCTGAATCTACCCACTTCTAGTTTTGTTTCATTCCCCCTAGTCCTATCACTACCTGACATCCTAAAAAGTCCCTCCCCATCTTTCTTGTAGACGCCCTTCAGATACTGGAAGGCCACAAAGAGGTCTCCTTGGAGCCTTGCTTTCTCCACACTGAACAGCCCCAGCTCTCTCAGTCCTCCAGCCCTCTGATCATCTTCACGGCCCTTATCTGAACATGTTCCAGCATGTCTAGATCTTTCTTGTAATAGAGGCTCCAGGATGGGATGCAGTACTCCAGGTGAGGTCTCACCAGAGTGGAGTGGGAAGATCCCGTCCCGTGACCTGTTGGCCAAGATTCTCTTGATGCAGCCCAAAATACATCTGGCACTCTGAACTGCAAGTGATCACTGGTTGAGCTTCTCATCCACCAGCACCCCCAAGTCTCTCTCCCCAGGGCTGCTCTCAAGCTGTGGGAATATGATGAGAGTGAAAAATACCGAGCAGTTCATCCTTCATTCCCACAGCTGAGGGAAATAATCAGTGGTACACAGGACACTTGACTTTGGCTCTCATAACACCAAGATGTCTCCCATGGAGGATAGTGGGGACAACTGGCCCAGGGGAATAACAAGTCTACCTATTCTAACGACTAGGGCTATGCTTGCCTAGGTTATGCTAAAGATTAATATCTGTAGGCATGGGCTTACTACTCAGACTGTATAACCACAGGTGTAACGAGTAATAAAGGCCTTCCACTAACTCATATTGAATTGCATGGAGGCCATGGTGCATCTTTCACTTAGCAGCATCTGACATCAAGCCAGTCACTGCCCAGCCTAAATCCGTGCTTGGGATTGCCCAAACCCAGGTGCAGGACGTTTCACTTGATCTTGTTGAACTTTGTGAGGCAGACTTGGGCTCACCTTTCCAGCCTGTCAAAGTCCCTCTGCCATCTTTGCCCTCCAGCATGTCAGCCATACCACACAGATTGGTGTCATCCGCAAACTTGCTCCTTATGCCTGCTCCTTTTCATTTACTTCCAGTAAGAGTCCTCATTTGCAAATATTTTTTTTTATATATATAATTAAGCATTAGAGCAATTAATTTCTTGGCCTCACGTGTGAATCTCCCCCTCTACTCCACTCTGGTGAGACCCCACCAAGAGTACTGCATCCAGTTCTGGAGCCGCTATTACAAGAGCAATGTGGACATGCTGGACTGTGTCCAGAGAAGAGCCACGAGGATGCTCAGAGCTGGAGCACCTCTCCTATGAGGACAGACTGAAAGAGCTGGGGCTGTTCAGTCTGGAGAAGAGGAGGCTCCCAGGTGACCTTCTTGTGGCATTCTACCATCTGAAGGGGGCCTACAGAAAAGCTGGAGAGGGACTTTTTAGACTATCAGGAAGTGGCACGACTAGGGGGAATGGAGCAAAGGTGGAGGTGGGGAGATTCAGGCTGGATATGAGGAGGAAATTCTTGAGCATGAGAGTGGTAAGACCCTAGAATGTGTTGCTCAGGGAGCTGGTTTGGGGCCACATGGTTGGAGTTGTTTAAGGGCAGGCTGGATGAGGCAGTGGGCAGCCTGATCTAGGGTAGGTTGTCCCTACCCACGGCAGGGAGGTTGGAACTTGGTGATCCTTGTGGTCCCTCCCAACCCTGACTGATTCTATGATTCTATGGTTCTATGTCTGCTGCAGCTATGGACATACCATATGTTATGTCTATGATATGTCATAGTTCTGACAAGTGTCAAGCAGCATACAGTCATTATGTAGCCATTTAGCCTCTATTTTACCATGCTGTATTTGGCTTGCTGTTTAGTGGTAAAAAGACTTCCCTACAAAGAGCCCATTTAAATCAGAACCTGTCCATATTAAAATGGAAATCTATATATTACTTTACCATGGTCACCAGGAACACAAGGAACTCTAAGCAAATCCTGACAAAACATAATCTCCATCAAGGATCAGGCTATATCTGTCTGCAATCTCAGTTGCCTGATTATTAGGAGAAGAGGTTTTGAAAGTTCATAGAATCATAGAATGTCAGGGGATGGAAGGGACCTCGAAAGATTATCTGGTCCAGCCCCCCTGCAAGAGCAGGATCACCTAGAGCAGACCATACTGGAATGCCTCCAGACAGTTCTTGAGTATCTCTGATATTGGGATATGAAAGAATAGAGGAGCACATAGAATAGAATATTATGATTAGTTGTGTACCTACACTGAGAACGCAGAAATAGAGATAGATGACTAACAGGATACGCTGTACTCTTGCAAGGAACAGCACGAAAGCACTCCAAGGTTATCTTAAAGAACAGAGCAAGGATTATAGTGTCGTCTAGGAGAAGAAACAGTGGAAGAAACAGTGACTGGTACCCATCATCAGTGAGGGAGGGTAGATGTCCACCAAGGATACACGTAGGCTTAGGTTGATAAGGATGCTGCAAGCTGTATGATTACCAAAATTCCAGGCAGAAGGTGAGAAGGACATCATGATGAAGACTACGGCCTTCCTCCCGAAGACCACCTCCCACATTTTGGGGACCTCTGCCCATGATTCCTGAGGAGCACTACGCAGGAGCAGAGGACTGATAAGCTAATTAAGATATGAAGCACGAGTAGGCAGGTTTCAGTGATAAGAATGTATAGGCGTTATGAATATGCATGGCTTCAGTGTATAAATTCAGATGGCTTGCTCCCCTGGGTATGCACGCTTTGGAGGAAGGATCCCCCGTGCATCTTGTGCAATAAACATACCTACTTTATAACTTTCTAGTTATAGAGTCCTTTTCCGTACGTCATCTCCAGTGAGGGAGACTCCACAAACTAACTAACTAACCAGCTAGACAGCTGGTTCCAGTGCTCTGTCACCCTCACAGTGAAAAGATTCCTCCTCAGATTCATGTAGAACCTCCTATGCCTCAAAAATTGTGGATGAAAGAAAGGCATTGATCTCCCTTGCCATCATAACTGTGAAATGAGATCTGGATAACAGCAGTTTTCTGAGAAGAGAAGGGAGGTGAGGTGCAGAACTAGTATGAAAAATAGAAAGAGTATTGTAAAGAACATTCCATCAACAAGCTTCTCTGGCAAAAAATCCCCAGGATTCCTATCAGCATGGGGCAAGGAAGGCAACACAGTGGCAAACCTGAGAAGTGGGTACACATGTCAACAGGAAACCCCTGGGGCTTGGAAGACTGAGGGACAGAAATAATTCTGCCTTTATTTTGGAAGATCAGGATAGCTCCAGGACCTGCCCATGTGGAAAAGGCATGAGTGCTCCATACACACAGATAGTCTGACATGTGTTTTTTATACATAACATATGGAGTGTGTGTGTGGACTGTAATTAAAGGGAACCACTCTTATGAGTCAATATATGATCTCACATAAGTTCAATATGTAAAACACATGATATTTAGGTATATATAGCACTTGCATGTAGCATACATACATTTTTGTGATGCATCATGGGCAAGCATAATAGGAGACATTTGGATGACTATGGATGCCAGGAGAAGACAATATCCTGATGGAGTATACTATAGTAGGAATAATGGAAAAGGCAGAAAGAAATAACAGTGAAATTGCTTAACACCACAGGGTGAGAGGAAGAACGGCTGAAGGGGTACTCCTGCTTCATAGCTTGGAGTACAAAAGCCTATAGTGAGAAAAAGGCATCTTATAGAAGAATCTGCTATGACAGATGGAAAAGAGGAAGCGTAAAGCAAATATAAAAAAAATATGGGCATGAGAAAAATAAATAAAAANAAAAAAAAAAAAAAAAAAAAAAAAAAAAAAAGGAAAATACCATGGGAATGAAAGAAAAATGAAAGTTAAAAAGAGCAAAGTAAAAGTGTGATTTTGAAAAAATCACAATAAGATGAATACACAGAGCACACAGTCTACAAAAAAAAGAAACATAAAGGGCTTGATTATTGTATTGATAGCAATTAAATACATTAATACAGCTTGAAAAATAAAGTATCATTTTCTGTGTATTAACAAAGTAATATTAGACATTTTTTGTCAGCCTTTGTCACATCATGCCTTCTCCGGATGTTGAGATTATACATCATTAAGATCCATTTGTGTGAGAGGCACTATGTAAATTTAAACTTATTAGCATAGTAATTGTGACATTTTCACAAATGCATCATGATTCACTCTAATTTATTTGTTATTTGAAATTATTTGCCAACTAATTTCTATAATTCTTGGTCTGCAGCCTATCCATAGTTCATTGTAAAGAACTGAAATTCATAATCCGAGCTATTTCGGTTGGAGAAATAAACACATGGTAATTTTTTTATTTACTGATTGGAGAGCCATGCCTCTTAGAATATGCATTTTTGTCTATGTGTCTTCTTGATTAGCAATTTAAAATCTGCTTGTGGCTAACATTTTGCATATAAAACCCTGTGTGCTAGAAATCACTCTGGCCAGGAAACTTGTTTATATGGGTGAATATTGATGGGAAGTGAATAAAATAGTTATAGCTACAAAATCAATGAAATTCATTTAAAATTGCAAATGAATGTTCACAGTATGTATCTTCTAGCACTTGCCAGCTCTGGAAATAATCACGGCTAGGTTACACCCAGAAACATGTGTGTATACCACATTTAGTCCAGATTTTAAATGGTTACTAATTTATGTGTGAAAAGTGGGGTTGCTAACACTTCTAATGAGCTTGTTTTACAAAAAGCCAACATACAATTGTTCTTCTAAATGGAATAAATGGATAGGTCCTAGAACACCACCAGCAGCAAATGTAGTTGGGCTGTGAGTCTTTTGTTAAAATGTTGGTTTGCTTGGATAAATTCAAGGTTGGATACAAGAGATGAATCAATAAACCTAAATTCCCAATGTGCCCCAAGCAATTTTTTTAAAATTTTTTTACAGAAAGTTTGTGTCAAACACTGGACTGAAAACATTGCTCATGATTTCACCTTACTTAGAAATACTGTGAGCATTTAAATTTGCATTGAAGAACATCAAACAGATCTTAATTTGAACTTATAATCAAAGTCTAGTTCTTATAATGGCTAATCTCTACTTCACATGACGCTGTACACATCAAGTTATGTCTCACATAGAGGGAGATGAATCACAGCATGGATACAGTAAAATGCATCCAGATGCAGACTAAGCTGGGATGTATTAGTTGCATCCATGTAGTGAATTATTGGTGCTGTACATCACAATTTAACATTTTGGCCCCCATAGCTACGGTCTCATGTTCATTTGAAGATACACGTTCTTTTGCTACACTGTCTTAATGCTTTGTGTCTATAAGTGCAGTTTTTGTTCAGTTGGAGGTCTGAGATACCCAGCTTTTGCTAAGAATTTAAAATTAAACTGGGGCTATCAGCAACTATTAACGATTGTTTATTTAAGCAAAATATCCACATGTCTTTATATACTCACTGTTGCTCTCTGTCCTCCTTAAAACTATAGAACAAAGTGGCAGGCTTTCCTGCAACTACAGTCCTGTGTTTTCCAAAGCTGAGGATGACAGACTTAAATTTGCTCCAAGAATAATGAAGACAGAATAATTTCTAATTCTGTTATTTCATAAATTAATAGAATAGTCTGGGTTGGAAGGGACCCTGAAAATCATCTAGTTCCAACACCCCTGCCATTGGCAGGGACACCTGCCACTAGATTAGAATGCTCAAGATCTCATCCAACCTGGCCTTGAACACCTGCAGGGAGGGAGCATTCAAGACCTCCCTGCCCATCCTGTTACAGTGTCTCACCATCCTTATTTTCATAGAATCATAGAATCATAGAATGGTTTAGGTTGGAAGAGACCTCAAAGATCATCCAGTTCCAACCCCCCACCATAGGCAGGGACACCTCCCACTAGATAGATTTATTTCTAATATCTACTCCAAATACACTCTGCTCAAGCTTCAGTCCATTCTCTCTTGTCCTGTCCCTGCAAGCCCTTGTAAAATGTCCCTTTCTGGCTTTCTTGTAGGCCCTCTACAAAGACACAAGGCTGCTCTAAAGTCTCTGAGGAGCCTTTTTTTCTCCAGGCTGAACAGCCCCAACTCCTGCAGCTTGTCCCCATGGGGAAGGCACTCCAGCCCTCTGATCATCTTCATGACCCTCCTCTGGACCTGTTCTAGCAGTTTGATGCCCTCACCAGAACTAGACACAGTATTGCAAGCGGTGTTCCCACAAGAACAGAGTAGAGGGGAAGAATTATCTCCCTGTTTCTGCTGGTCACACTAGTTTTGATGAGGCCCATGTGTGCTGGTTTGAAGCTAACTGGAGATATTTTATAAGAAATTAGATTATAGGCTGAGAAAGGAAAACAACACTGTGTCTACTCCACTCATAGGTTGGTCAAGGTGTATAAAAGTCAAAGCACAAGTAAGACAGTGTGTGTGAGAGCTGTTTGAGCCATTCTTACTGTTGTATCTCTCTCTCCCTGCCTTCTAGCTGGATCTGTGTAACTCTACTAACCAATTTCCTACTTCTTAACCCCCCCCCCGCTGATCTTCCTTGCTTACCTGGCATGTAAGACAGATAGTGGGATAAGATTAGGTAGTGCAGGGAAGGCGGTAGGAAACTCCTCTTGGGGACTCTGATCTCTGGGAGAGGTGTGGCAGAAGGACTGGAACTAGATGATCCTTGTGGTCCCTTCCAACCATTACATTCTATGATTCTTTTACCTTTTCATTAGATATATCTATAAATATCTGTAATATATTGTAAATATCTGCTCGTATATTGTGCAAGGCTGTAATATAAAGCTTCATTTATTAACTTCCAGCTCACTGAGTCTAGCCTGGATTTATTTCAGAAGCGTGAGGACATGGATAACTGCCTAACCACCACAAAATGGTACAGTTGGCCTTCTGGGCTGCAAGCTGGCATTGCCAGCTCACAATGAGTTTTCTGCTACTGACACCTCCAAGTCCTTCTCAAGACTGCTCTCGAGCCACTCCTCACCCAGACTATATTTACACCTGGGATTGCCCTGAACCAGATGCAGGAGCTTGCACTTGGCCTTGTTGAACTTTGTGAGGTTGGCTTAGGCCCTGAAAAAGGTCTCAATCCTCATTTTGAAGATCGGCAAGAAAAATTATTCATCCATGGTTCTGTTTCCTCCTTTAGTGGCAACTGTTGTGATTTTATGCAGGTAAGACACTTTGGGCCTGGATGCACAGCCAGCCAATCCAGATGTGTAAAATTATGTTTAGTTTAATAAGCAGATGTTCTAAGCAGCCATGCCACAGAGGTGCAGGCTATTTCTGTATCATCTGTTTATCCTGTAGCACACATAAACATTTTCCTATTGTTCCTCGCACATTAGGGAATTGCATTCCACTGGAATGATAATTAATTAGCCAAGCGAGTAAAAAACTCATGCAAACTACTCTGCATACTGGATGTTCAATAGCAAAATTATTAAAAAAGTAAGAGACTAAAGATGCAAATGTAATTATATCTTCTAAAGCAGTGCTATCAATTCTCACTAAAATGGAAGTTGTAATGAGACATCTTAAACAACAGCTACTTAATTTGTGATGAGAGCAGGACTAAACTCTGAGGTACATGAAGAATAACAACTTCTTTCTGCTAAAAAACGTTTTCCCTTTTTAGTTCTAATTATATCCTTCCAGGAGTATAATTTGAGCAGTTTGAAATGCTTAGAGGTTCTCCACAGAGGATCAATAAACGTCAATAAACTTCACTTAAATTTCAGGAAAATCAAGCTGCGTTTTCAGCAAACTTGACTCAAGTTGTGGAAACCATTCAAACTGTGTAGTTTGAAATTATTTTAGTCACTAAACATTACAAAAATACTGTTGCCAGTTTGATTCCATTTTAAGAGACTAGTACTCTTCAATTTCACATTGAAGAAAAACTCTGTGGGTGAAGCAAAACCAGAAACAAAATTATTGAAGTGTAGGCAATCTGTTGAATCCCATAGAGCCTTATCAGCATCTCTGAGAGAAAAGGAAGGGAAAAAAAACCCAGCAGCACAGTTGTAGTTTACCACTATAAAAGCTTTTCTTACTGTTTTCATTCCAAAGCTATCACTCATTCTAAGATTTAATTGGTTAGATATTAAAAAAAAAAAAAAAGTTGAACATCTATTACAGAACAGAACATGGTACTTAAGCTTATATATTTATACCTTTGCATCTGTTCCTAAGCCCCCCACACACTCCCAGATGAAAAAGAATTTAAATTCTGGTGGAAAACCTAGAGTATCAGCCCATGTGAATAATCCAAAACGCATGCAAAATAGAGTGGGCAGAGCTAAAAATCTAAGTAGACCTGAAGAGTACTAGGAAAACATGTGGACAGCTTTCACTCCTGGTGGTCAATGTTATTTCCAAAGCCCATGCTTACTATACAGTAAATTGCTTCCAAGTTAAAAATTAAATTAATTAGATTTTAGGTAGAAGAAACTACTGAAAGTAACATTACAAAGGTACCATCTTGAAAAGATGGCCTCAGGGGACAGGCTGAGGATGCTGGGGAGGTGGGCATTGGTCTCTTCTTCCAGGCAAGCAGCAACAGAACAAGGGGACACAGTCTCAAGTTGTGCCAGGGGAGGTATAGGCTGGATATTAGGAAGAAGTTCTTCACAGAGTGATTTGTACTTGGAATGGGCTGCCCAGGGAGGTGGTGGAGTCACCATCCCTGGAAGTGTTCAAGAAAGAATGGGATGGAGCACTTAGTGCTATTGGATAGGACTGGACAACCTTGGAGGTCTCTTCCAATCTGGCTTATTTTATTCTATTCTAACAGGGCTGCTACTCCTGTTTGGACTCAAGCAGGAGTAATAACAGTATACTTCTCTGTGTGCAACATGTGTTTTATAAAATGGCAGTGTAAAATAGTATACTTATTAAAGAAATAAAAAGATCCTTAACCGTAAGAAAGCGATATCACATTAATCACAGAATGCCAGGGTCTGGAAGTGACCTCAAAACTGGTCCAACCCCCTTCCAGAACAGGATCACCTACACCGGATCACACAGGAATGTGTCCAGGCGGGTTTTGAATATATCCAGAGAAGGAGACTCCATAACCACCCTGGGCAGCCTGTTCTAGTGTTCTGTCACCCTCACAGGGAAAAAATTCCTCCTCATGTTTCCATGGAACTTCCTATGCCTCAGCTTCCACCTATTGCCCCTCGTCCTGTCATTGGGCATCACTGAGCAGAGCCTGGCTCCATCCTCTTGGCATTCACCCTGCACATATTTATAAACATTGCTGAGATCACCTCTATACTGACTATATGGTCAAAGTGGGGGGAAAATAATATCTTTCCAACTTACAGGATTATCTATACAAGTGAGTAAGAATTTTTTTATTTTTTTTTTTACAGTTTTTACCAAAAATACTTTCTTTGTCACTAGGGCAAGGAAGATTTTTGAAAGATCAGTGTCATGGCACATTCCTGCCCCTTTTTTTCTTCTTTTCTTGGTTTTTTTGTTTGTGTGGGTGTTTTTTGGGGTTTGTTTTGTTTTGTTTTGTTTTGTTTTGTTTTTTGTTTTCACCCACAGTGTTCCTGAGACTCTGTGACTATGTAGGTATGTCTAGCGATCAGAAAGGATAGTTTGTATTATGAGATTTGCTATTCAGGTGAGCATCATCTCAGCCACACAATAATGGTCAGTCCAGCAAATAGTTCAGTATTTTTGCAAGGCACTCTAACTACCAAATTACAGGATTGAGAGCATTAGCCACTAGAATGAGCCAATTGGTTGAACATTGCTAAGTGCTCTTTAATAAGTGCCCTCTTTATCCTTCTAGTGTGAAAGGCTGGGCTACAAAGCTGATGGGTTTTGTAGGTGGGAGCAGGCAATTAAAGTCTTTTCTCACAAATGCAAACTGAACACACTCTTCTGTGGGGCATTTTGGTTATTGAATTACATTTTGTTGCTTTGAACTTTAACTTTGGTGTTAAATTGTTTTCTTCTGCTCTTACTGGCATGATTTGTATGCAGGCCGCCCATGCACATCTAATACAATATACTTCATGCTAGCACTGTGCTTTTCTATTCCTTTAAGCTCTCAGCTATTTCTAGGTTCCACACAATTCCAGTGCTCTCAAAAAGTCAGCTAACTGACTAAGGTGGAAGCACACTTCCACTTGGAAGAAGTAGGCATGCACCATCCTCTCCCAGGCTCGCCTCTGCATCTCTCACACTAGCATGCAGAATCTCCAGGTGGAACCTGCTTCTTTGCAGAGCTTCACATAGACAATTTGGTCACTGCCTTTGATCTTGGTGAGACCCCATCTTGAGTACTGCGTTCAGTTTGGGGCTCCCCAGTTTAAGAGGGACAGGAGCTACAAGTGTGATTAGGAAACTGGAGCACTTCCTGATGAGAAGAGGCTGAGGGACCTGGGGCTGCTTAGTCTGGAAAAGACTGAGAGGAGATTTAATAAATATTTATAAGTATCTGAGGGGGGTGAGTCAGGAGGGGGGAGACAGGCTCTGCTCACTTTCTCCCTGTGATAGGACAAGGAGCAATGGATGGAAGCTGCAGCACAGGAGGTTCCAGCTCAACACAAGGAGGAGCTTCTTTACTGAAAGGTCACAGAACACTGGAACAGGCTCCCCGGAGAGGTTGTGGAGTGTCCTCTCTAGAGAGTTTCAAGGCACATCTGGATGCATTCCTTCATGACCTGAGCTAGATTCTATGTTCCTGCTCTGGCAGGGGCGTTGGATTGAATGATCCCTTCCAATCCCTGGCATCCTGTGATCCCACCAGGTATCTACGAGGTCTGAGGAAAGTCTGCAGACATATTTCAACTGATGAACACTCAGCTCAGGTTCAAAATTTTTCTACTCGGTGGTAGCTTCGATGAAGATAACTACATCTGAGCCAGCCATCCTGGATTCTCTTTATAATTAAAAGAGAGGGTTAATTCAGTCTTGAGATTCATCAGATCTACCTGAACTGTTCACATTAGGATAAGTGAAACCATATGCTGAAAATGCCTAAGAGGCATAAAGAAAGTAGTTTGAGCAGACTGTAAGAACTATTGGAAAAGATTTTTCTGGCAGACGGAGAGTTTTTAACTGTCAGCATGTGAGAAAGTGGGAAGCTGGCAACAAAGGAAGCAAATGTAAAAAGAAAGGAGGAAATCTACTATTCAAAGAAGGCTTGTCAACATATATGAAGATAAGCATTATACTGAAGTCCCTGGACTTCTCAATGACCCAAAATATTCATGTACATTAAGAAAATTGATGTATACCCCTGTTTTGTCTAGGTCTTATTCTTTCTGGATTTTTCTTTTGGCTAATTAAAATGCAGGTGGCTCTGCAAAGCTAGTAGGTCTGTTTTCACCATCAAATGTCACAGAAGCAATGAGCTGTAAGCCAGAACTGTGACAGGGTGAATCTTCAGGGAAATTTTCATGGGAACTTTTAGATAGCAGCTATTCTTGGAGAGCTGAAGTTCTGGATTCCCACTTCTATGAGCTGGGAAAACAGTCTTTGCCTAGAAACTGCAAAAGAGGTCATGAAGAGCACTGATCCTGGAATGTCCTCTGAAGATAAAGGTGTATGAACTCAGAAATGAATGTTTCAACCCAGTGTCTAAAACTACCAAGTATGCAGCTGAAGTTCTTGGCCAGAATTTACTTCGCAGACTGTTTGATCTTGTGCCAAAGTAACCCTCATTCTCCTATAAATGCTCCCTCACAAATTTAAGTTTGTAGAAGAAGATTTAGATTATGACAGCAGAGCATTAAAAAAAAAAAAAATGAAGCACCATAATCTGATAAGAAAAAATTCCCACTTCAGTAATGGTACCATTCTGTTCCTCTGTCTTGAAACATTTGTTCTAATTTTAACAAGTCAAAGCTCAAAAATAGCAACCCTCCCAGTCAATAAGAAAAAATTCCATGGAGTAAAGCAAAGTATTTAGCTGTCTTTGGACAAGGAGAAATTTAATTAATTTTGGGGGTTTTTTTAAAGGTAAAGAGGAAAGGAAACTAAAAAATGTCTTTGCACTTTAAGGAAATAGTCTATAATTGTGAGCATAATTAAAGTCTGAAATTAAGAATTTTCTCTTGGAAACAAGAGAAATCTCATTATTTTAATAATCTGTGTTGGACACTATGATATAGGTAATAATCTTGCCACAACAGGAAAGTGGACAAAATGGTCATATGCTGTTGTTAATATCTAATTTCCATGACTTGAAGAGTCAGATGCTTGATCTGTGTGAATTTGCATAGCTCCATTGAATTTAATGGACCCTTGAAGATCTAAAGGCAAAGAAGAGGCACCAGTAGAGGTTGGGGGCTGCCCTGCTGGAGAGCAGTTCCTTGGAGAAAGACCTTGGAGACCTGTTGGACAGCAAGTTCTGCATGGGACAGCAATGTGCCCTTGTGCCCAAGAAAGCCAATGGCATCCTGGGGAATCAGGAAATGTGTGGCCAGTAGGTCTAGAGAGGTTCTTCTCCCCTTCTGCTTTGCACTGGTGAGACCACACATGGAATACTGTGTCCAGTTTTGGGCTCCCCAGTTCAAGAGAGACAGGGACCTGATGGAGAGACTCCAGTGGAAAGGATTCGTGAGGATGAATGGAGGACTTGAGCATCTCCTCTATCTGAAACTGGGAGAGCTGAGGCTGTTTAGTCTGGAGAAGAGAAGACTGAGAGGAGATCTGATCAGTGTGTGCAAATATCTGAGGGGTGGGTGTCAAGTGGATGGGGCCAATCTTTTTTCACTGGTCAGCAGCATTAAGACAAGGAGCAATTGGAATATAAAAGGTTTCACCTCAAAATGAGGAGAAACTTCTTTACACTGAGGTTCATGTAGCACTGAAACAGGCTGTCCGGGTGGGTTGTGGAGTCTCCTTCCCTGCAGACTTTCCAAACCTGCCTGGGTGCATTTCTGTGTGAACTACCCTAGGTGATGTGGTCTTGGCAGGGGGGTTGGACTTGGTGATCTCTGGAGGACCCTTCCAACCTATAATGTTCTGTGATTCTGTGAAGTGCTTTCATACATCACAGAATGACAGAATGTTGGGGGTTGTAAGGGACCTTGAAAGATATCTAGTCCAATGCCCTGTCAGAGCAGGATCACCTAGACCAGATCACACAAGAACTCATCCAGGTGGGTCTTGAATAACTCCAGAGAGGAAGACTCCACAACCCACCTGGGCAGCCTGTTCCAGTCTTCTGTCACTCTCACAATGTAAAACATTTTCCTCATGCTTTCATGCAACTTCCTGTGCCTCAATTTCCACCCATTGCCTTTTGTCTAGTCATCGGGCATCATTGAACAGAGCCTGGCTCCATCCTCTTGACACTCACCCTTTACATATTTATAAATATTAATGAAGTCACCCCTCAGTCTCCTCCTCTCCAAGCTAAAGAGCCCCAGTTCCCTCAGTCTCTCCTCACAAGGAAGACGTTCCATTCCCTTAATAATTTTTGTTGCTCTGTAATGCTCTTTCAAGCAATTCCCTGTCCTTGAACTGGGGGGCCTGGAACTAGACACAATATTCCAGATGTGGCCTCACCAGGGTCTAGTAAAGAGGGAGGAGAACCTCTCTCGACCTACTAATCACAACCTTTCTAATACAACCCAGAATGGCATTGGCTTTCTTGGCCACAAGAGCACATTGCTGGCTCATCACATACAGTGACTGCAGATTTCTTGACTATGGAACACTTCTCCTATTTCTTTTGTAGCTCTTCATACCTTCGATGCAAAGATACTTGAATTTGACCTTACTTTAATTTTGAAGATCTAACATTATGTTTTTTTTCAGAAATACCAATTTGGTTCTTGAATTCCCAGTCTATAATGAGTTAGAATCTGTGCTTTTGACACACCGTGACTACCTGATTACGCAAGTAAGTACTCAGGATCTTAAGTCTTGTGTCAAAATACACAGAATGCAAGTGCTGGATGAAAAGCATATGTGAATAACTCCACAGAAGCTGATCACACATTTTCCTTTCAACACTTATTTTTATCTGTATGTAGCATTTAGTAACAGTAACGCACATTAAATGATTCTGAGCCTTCACAGGTGCAATATGTAAATAAACACAGAAAGCAGGGAGAACAACATTCTAGCAACATAATCATTTACCTTTAAGATATTAAGCATAATGTATACTTACATTGAGCATTGCACTTGATCTTTTTTCTAATGTTGCAAGGTTAGCAAGCAGCCACAAAATCAGTCAGTCAAACTCTTAGCTAGTGTGTAATTTTCACAAACTGAGCTGAAAACTGCTTAATAGGACAGTTTCAGAGGAATTTAACCAAAATCGTTTACAAACAAACAAAAAAAAAGATTTAGATAGGGAAAAAGTATGTTTTTGAAGGACTTTTTTCAGGCAGATCCTCATAGAAAGTTTAAGGGCTTAAAGTAACCCTGCTATTACAGAAAGAGAAGGAGAGAATTGAAATGTAGAAGTCCAAAGCTGCATTCAGCAGCAAAGCTGAAGACTTGCTTAAAAGGCAAGAAAGTAACATTCATATAATTAAATAAACCTTAATTTTTTTTTTTTTAATTATTCTTGGCATTCCCTTCTCTGGAAATATTAATTACAACAGTAAATAGTTATCCACTGATGATTAAGGCTGAAAGTCTGTTAATAATTTTCTCAAGAAGCAAAGATTAGTCACATTCTCCTCACTTTAACAGTACTGTCCTTTACTGGGGAAGAATCTTTGGCTAGCAGCAGCTGTGCCTCTGCTTTCACTCACAAGTTCCCTTACTCTGAGTTACCTGATCTTTCAAAACTTGTCCTGCTGAAAAACTGTGCTACCCTCCAAACCTTTAAAACAAGCACAGAATCACAGAGTCACAAACCTTTGAGGTTGGAAGGGACCTCCAGAGATTGAGTCCAATGCCCTTCCAAAGCAGGATCCCCTAGGGTCCACACAGGAATGTATCCAGGCAGATTTTTTAAATCTTCAGAGAAGGAGACTCCACCACCTCTCTGGGCAGCCTGTTCCAGTGCTCTGTCACCCTCACTGTAAAGAAGTTTCTCCTCATGTTGAGTTGAACCCTCCTTTGTCCCAGTTTGAAGCCGTTGCTCCTTGTCTTATTGCTGCTGACCAGCAAAAAGAGGCTGGCCTCATCCACTTGACACCCACCCCTTAGATATTTATATACATGCAAGCACAGTGAAAAGGCTGAGTTGATTAATGCCTATAAGGACTTACTAACATAAATATTTACATTCAGTAAGATACATACAGAACAGTGTGGGTCTTGGAAGCCAAAAGGTCCTCCAGTCTTCAGCTTGCTTGAATGGCTGCTATATCTCAAAGATCCAAATTTGCGAGGCTGCCCATGATAACTTGTGACACTTGTGAGCAGATTTTGTGCGGACAAGTATTAGTCATCTCCAAAACAAGTAATTTAGGATTCAAGGAGAAGAGATGAGAAAAAGAAATGCTATATTTGCTGATTAATGTAATCACATTTGAATCCCTTTAATATGACTCTGTGCTGGTTTGAAAAATAGGAGGCTTTTAATAAGAAATTAGACTATAGGCTGAGAAAGGAAAACAGTGATGATTCTACCTCACTCACAGGTTACTGAAAAATGTATAAAAAGTTAGAACCAAAACATAGGTAAGACAGAGCAGGTTTGAGCTATGCTGGCTGCTTTATTTCATTCTCTGCTTTCTTATCTAAGTCTGTGTAACTTCACTAACCAATTTCCTGCTGCTATCCCCCTGGCTGATCTACCTTGCTTATTCTGGCACTTAAGACAGATAGTGGGATAAGATTGGGAAGTGGGAGGAAGGTGGTAGTGTTGTTGGAAACCCCTCTTGGAGACTCTAATCTCTGGGAGGGGTGTGGTGTTTCTGTATTACCTTTTTACTGTATGCATCTGTAAGTATCTGTTATACATTGTGAATATCTGCCTGTATATTGCACAAAGCTGTAAATATAAAGCTTCATTCCTTAACTTCCAGCTGACTGAGTTCTAGCTTGGGTTATTTCAAAGTGTGTGTGGGGGTGGTTAACTGCCAAACCACCACACTGCAATATATTTGCCTACATGATTTGCTTGATTAGAGGCATTTTATTACAAATTGTGCTGGTTTGAACTAATTGGGAGATTTGAATGAGAAATTAGACTATAGGCTGAGAGAGGAAAGCACTGATGATGTTACTTCACTCATAGTTTTACAGAGAAAGAAAAAAAAAAAAAAAAGTTTAAGAGTTGTAACCCAAACATAGATAAGTCAGATGGCCTGAGACTGCTTCAGACTGTTTGGGGCTGTGGCTCTTGCATGGCTCTTTCTCCCTGCCTTTCCTACTTGGATCTGAATAATTTCACTAACTTCTTTCCTGCTGCTACTCCCCCTGGCCAATCTACCTCTGCCTATCTGCTGCATAAACAGATGGTGAGATAAAATTGGGGAAAGCGTTGGGGGGGGAGGTGTTCATTACCCCTCTTAGGGATTTTGATCTCTGGGAGGGGTGTGGTGTTTCTGTATTACCTTTTTACTATATATATGTGTAAATATCTGTTATACATTGTAAATATCTGCTTGTATATTGTGCATTGCTGTAAATATAAAGCTTCATCTATTAAATTCCAGCCAACTGAGTCCTAGCCTGCGTTATTTCAAAGTGTGGGGGAGGGCAGGTAATTGCCAAACCACCACACAAATTTACTCAATACAGTTATTTATGCCACTGTGTTATCCCTTCGCTTTTAGCCACTCGAGAGAAATTAGTTTTTTCAGCACATTTTTTTGCATGTATGTGGCTTTGTTTAGAGTATCATCACCATTATGTGAAATGGACTATGAATTTCTGCAGTTAAATTCACTTCCATGTGATCATGACTTGAGTCAAAAGCCTCTTAAAAGGAGAAGTATCAAAATTTGCTTTGACATTGTAAAAAGTCTCAACAGTTTTCTTGGTCTTGTTTTCCGAAGAAGAAAAAAAAGGCATAAAACCACGAGTAGCAAATAATTGTAAATGCACATATTTCAAACCTTACATCAATATTCCACAGCAGAAAAGCTACAGTGCACATCTCTGAATGATCGATGCCCATCACACTGCTCAAAGCAGATCTTGATAGTGCTTGCCATGGTGGCAGCACAGCTGGGTTAGGGCAACATCTGTGTCATTCCACAATAACTGACTGCCCATGTGGCACTCACCACATGGCTATGTTGTGGGCTGAATTTGCACCCTGAGAAATTGGAAATTTCCCCCTCAAGAGTAAATTTACCATACTTACTCAGAATTTTGGAAGTTAAATGAAATTATATTTACAGAAGTAGACTAAATACATGAAAAGCAATAAACATGTATAAGTTATATTTACTTATTATTTACAGTTTGATAACAACACAACACCTTCCTTGTACAATAGATCAGTTCTCTCCCCCACCTGGACAAAAAGAGGTCCAGAAGACCCACTGTTTCTGCCCCCCTCATCCCTGTACCTTCACAAAGCCAAAACAGAACAGATTCAGACGGGCAATACAAGGCCAGGAGGAGAGATAGAGCAGCCAGAAGCCAAGCAAATGGCAGCCAGAGAGAGAGAAAGCAAGCTTGCACTGCAAAATATAATATATTCATCAGGCCAATGGAATTAGATAAATTTTTTCTTGCATTATTCTGTGATTGATCCCAAAAATTGTTTATATTTTAGACTGCAATTCTATGGAAAAACTTATTCTCATTTACAATTAAGATACTAGGCTGATACTGGCAGATGAGGTTGCTTAATGTACCCCCCATTTTCAAAAAGGGTAGGAAGAAAGAGCAGGGGAACTACAGGCCAGGTAGTCTCACCTCTGTGCCCGGTAAGATCATGGAGCAGATCCTCCTGGAGGAAACAGGGATCTGGACAGCCTAGAGAGGTGGGTACAAGCCAACCTCATCAGATTCAACAAGATCAAGTGCAAGTTCCTGCATCTGAATCAAGGCAATACCAAGCACAAATACAGGCTGGGCAGTGACTGGCTGGAGAGCAGCCCTGCAGAGAGGGACTTGGGGGATGCTGGTGGACAAGAAGCTCAACATGAGCCAGCAGTGTGCACTTGCAGCCCAGAAAGCAAACCAGATCCTGGGCTGCATCACGAGAAGTGTGGCCAGCAGATTGAGGGAGGTGATTCTCCCCCTCTACTCTGCTCTGGTGAGACCCCACCTGAAGTACTGCATCCAGTTCTGGAGCCCTTATTACAAGAGAGATGTGGACATGCTGGAGCATGTCCAGAGAAAGGCCATGAGGATGATCAGAGGGCTGGAGCACCTCTGCTATGAGGACAGACTAAAAGAGCTGGGGCTGTTCAGTTCGAAGAAGAGGAGGCTCTGAGGTGACCTTATTGTGGCCTTTTAATATCTGAAGGGGGCCTACAGAAAAGCTGGGGAGGGACTTTTTAGGATATCAAGTAGTGAGAGGACTAGGGGGAATGCAAAAAAGCTGGAGATGAGGAGATTCAGATTGGATGTGAGGAAGAAGTTGTTCACCATGTGAGTGGTGAGACCCTGGAATGGGTTACCCAAGGGGCTGGTTGGGGCCACATCCCAGGAGGTGTTTAAGGCCAGGCTGGATGAGGCTCTGTGCAGCCTGATCTAGGGTAGGATGTCCCTGGGCATGGCAGGGGTGTTGGAACTAGATGATCCTTTTGGTCCCTTCCAACCCTGTCTGATTCTATGATTCTAGGACACTAGGCCTGTACTGTAAAAGGCTGCTATGGGAAATGGGAAGCTTTGTGCAGTAGATGGAACAGCACGTGTCTCTTGATGCTAGTTGTCCAGAAACTAGTTCCCAATTCTATTCCTCTGTTCAAGTCAATCACAACTTGAAGGCAGCTCTTGTAATATTTGAGGCTAAATTGAGCATCCAGAGACTGTCAGATCCAGCCATCAGTAACCATCATTGCTGCTTGAACAATTTGGGCTTGTATTTGAATCAGCTGTTTCTCATTGCTTCTTAATATAGACAGTCTTGTTGAATACAGAGACCAGAGCTACACTGTGGAGTTTGGGAGTGCTTTATTTTTCCACACACAGGCACCTGAATCCAACCAGGTGGTACACTTTAGTGCACCCATGTTGAGGTAATAAAGGGAACCAGAATTTCAGCAATACATGCAATACCTATCACAAAATATAAACAGACCTAACCTGTGACTTTGCAAATGGGTGAAATTATTGTCTAAGCAGAACAAATAGGTCATAGAGGAAGACAGTTTAGAAACAGTATTTTCCTCTAAAGTCTAAATAAAATCCAACTTATTGAAGTTGTTCCCTCATGCTCTATACTTACACTCTTCATCTGTTGAAATGCAACTTCATTGATCATACTGTACAGGCACACAGCAGTTCATGCATGGAGGTGCATACAACCCAGGTTGTGTTGAAATGCACTATTTGTGGTTGATCAAATTGAAAAAGTGGACTGTCTTCTCTCCCTATCACACACAACTTCTAGCTCAAACACCTTAAAAAAAAAAAAAAAGAGCACTGACACTCTGGGTAGAGAATCCATGCTCTCCTATTTAAAATATCAGTTGAGTATCATGATTCAAAATAGGAGATGATGTGAAAAGTTCAGTATATTTCTCAGTCCTTCAAAATTAGGACACCACATTGCAAGAAATTGATACAACTCCTTTAAAAAGCAGAAGTCAAAAAACTTGAAAGTGGTTCCCCCATGCTAAATGCTTACTTTCCAGCTGAAGAAGTCTTTCCCTAGGAGATTCTCTCATTTGGCTATCTGCTTCTGAACTATATATGGAGATCACATCCCACTGCAATATTTGGAGTCACATGTGGAGACCAGCTGAAACAGCTGTCTCATATTTTAAAGCCAGGCTATTAATATTTGTTAAGTGCCCATCAGCATACAGGCATTCACTCCTTTCATAAATCTATATCTTCAGAGCTTTATAATACAAGCAAAAATAAATATTCTATAAAACATCTTGGCATGAAGCACTATTTTCAAAGACCATATTCTGTACAACCTCAAGCATGTCTGCACAGGAAAATTGCCCATTAAAACTACAGTGGAATAAGCTCTTCCTATAAGCTCTACCAGAAAAGCTATTCAGTGAATACTGCACTACAGAATAAAAGTGATTTAATATCAAAATAATTATTCCTCAGAGATTTGTTTTGCCATTGGTAAGCTGGATAATTTCCTGTTTCAAATTTTTGTGTTTCAACATAAATACCTATCTGGAGGTTTTAATGACATACTCAGAAAAGAAAAATTAGTTACATATTTTCTGTGTTGTCTTTATGCTTCTGCACAAATAAAAATTATTTATTTGTTCAAGTATGGCCCAATTATGTGATATTGTTAATTATTTCTGCGGTGACAGAGATCTTGCAATGTAGCAATCAGCTACTGCACATCTGTAGCAAATATTGCATAATAATTTGTTGGTAGGATTTTGTTAACAGCATTGCTGCACTTTCTCATAATGTGCAACTACTTTAAGTCTCTGAATTCAACAAAAATTACTTTTCATACATATATAAAAAGGAGATTTCATTCAGAAAACTGGAAAGTCTTTAAGTTGCTCCAGTCGGACATGGTAATATCTGCTTTACTCTAAAGGCTTTATTTGCTGAAGAGACGACATATTGGAATTCACAAGATAACATTCTTACATTTAGAAAACTTGTTGTGTGAAGTATTTCTAAAGAGCTAACAAATGTGGCTAAATAAATATTTCTCTTGCGCAGCTATACTGCAAGTGCTGAAATTTTAATGAAGTTCAAGGTTTGGGTTTTATCATGTTTTCGCTCCTATTTTTCCCTTTCTTCACCCCACTCCTCTCATCTCACTGTAGGATAACACAAGTTAAATGAGGACTGTTCATATTCTGTTGTTTCCTGGGTTGTTTTCAGCCTCATACCAGGTCTTGTTTTTTGTTTTTTTTTTTTAATTCAGACCTTTAGGATGGAAATTACTCATATGAATCAGTATCTGAGGGGGGCCTATATTAAAGCTGGGGAGGGACTTTTTAGGCTATCAGGCAGTGACAGGACTAGGGGGAATGGAGCAAAGCTGGAGGTGGAGAGATTCAGATTGGACGTGGGGAGGAAGTCCTTCACCATGAAATTGGTAAGGCCATGAAACAGGTTGCCCAGGGAGGTGGTTGAGGCCCCATCCCTGAAGGTGTTTGGCCAGGCTGGATGAGGCTCTGGAAAGCCTAATCTAGGGTAGGGTGTCCCTGCCAATGGCAGGGGGGATGGAACTAGACGATCTTTGTGGTCCTTTCCAACCCTGACTGATTCTATGATTCTATGTAAATATCTATGACTGAGAGTTTTCATATATCTATAATCTGAAATAGTTTATGCAGAATAAATTTAACTTTTGTCTTCCAAAACTTGCTTTGCAGCATCTGTCAGACACATTCACACAAAGGTCATCACAGGACCCAAAGAGGTCATTGAGTTCAACCCCCTTGCCAGAGCAGGACCATACAATCTAGCACAGATCACAAAGTAATACATCCAGATAGGCCTTGAAAGTCTCCAGAGAAGGAGACTCCACAACCTCTCTGGGGAGCCTGTTCCAGTGCTCTGTGACCCTTCCAGTCAAGAAGTTCACCCTTGTATTGATCTGGAACCTCTTGTGGTGCAGCTTCAATCCGTTGGTCCTTATCCTATTACAGGGAGCAAGTGAGAAGAGCCTGTCCCCCACTCCTGACCCCCAGCCCTCAGAGATTTAGAAACATTGATTGAATCCCCTCTCAGTCTTCTCTTCTCCAGACTAAAAAGACCCAGGTCCCTCAGCCTTTCCTCATCAGGCAGTGCTCCAGTCCACTAATCATCCTTGTAACCTTCCATTGGATTCTCTCAAGCAGATATCTGTCCCTCTTAAAATGGGGACCCCAAAACTAAACACAGTATTCAAGATGAGGTCTCACCAGGGCAGAGGGGGAGCAGAACCTCCCTGGATCTGCTGGACATACTCAGTACACTCCAGGATCCCATTGGCCTTCTTGGCCACAAGGGCACATTGCTCTCCCATGGTTAACTTGTTATCCACCAGCACTCTCAGGTCCCTCTCCACATGACTGCTCTCTGGCAGATCACCTCCCAACCTGTACTGGTGCAGTTTATTCTTTCTCCCCAGGTGCAGGACTCTGCATTTGTCCTTGTTGAACCTCATTTGGTTCTTCTGTGCCCAGCTCTCCAGACTGTCCCGGTCTCACTGGATGGCCACACAGCCTTCAGCTGTATCAGCCAAGCCTCCCAGTTTGGTGTCATCAGCAAACTTGCTGAGCAGACTCTGTCCCCTCATCAATGTCATTGATGAAGATGTTGAACGGGACTGGACCCAGCACTGATCCCTGGCAGACTTCACTAGTTACAGCTCTCCAGAGGGATCTAGCACCACTGATCACCACTCTTTGAACTCTATCTTGTAAGGAGTTCATAATACACCTCACTACCTGCTCTTCATTGCATAATTCCTGAGCTTGCTCACTAGAATATCATGGGAGATGGTATCAAAAGCCTTGCTAAGGTTAAGGTAGCCTACATCCACTGGTCTCCTTGAACCTACCCATTCAGTTATGTCCTGATAGAATGCCATCAAGTTAGTCAAGCATGATTTCCTCTTAATAAATCCAGGCTGACTACTCCTGATAAATTTCTTCTCTTCCAAGTACCTTGATATGCCCTCCAGAATCTGTTCCATCATTTTACCAGGGATGGAGGTGAGGCTGACTGGTTGATAGTTCCCTGGAATCTCTTTCTTGCCTTTTTTGAAGACTGGAGGGACACTGGCTCTCCTCCAGTCCTCAGGTACGTCTCTTGCCTACCACGATTTGGCAAAAATGATGGAGAGTGGCAGAACAATAACATCAGGCAGTTCTCTCAGCACCCTTGGGTGCATCGCATCAGAGTCCATGGACTTGTGAATGTTCAATTTGTGTAATTGATCTCTAACTCAGTCTGCACTGACCAATGGGGAGCATTCCCTCCTCCTGGCTTCCTCTCCTTCATCCAGGCTCTGGAGTACATAGGGAAGTTCAGCCTTAGGCATAAAGACTGAAGCAAAGAAGGCATTCAGCTTCTCTGCCTTGTCTGCATACTCAGTTATCAAGGCTGCCTCCTTGTTCAGTAGTGGCCCCACACGTTCCCTATTCTTTTTTCTACTGATATATTTGAAGAAGCCCTTCTTATTCTCTTTTACTTCCTTTGCCAGCTTCAGTTCCAAGTGGGCTTTAGCCTTCCTTGTTACCTTCCTACATGCGTGGACAACTTCTCTATAGTTCTCCCAAGTGACAAATCCCTTCTTCCATGAATTATAAGTTTCTTTCTTCCCTGAGATTTTCTTCAGGAGCTCCATCACACCCATGATGATCCTTCATGTGTAACACTGAAAGTTTCTTAATGAGCATTCTCATATCCTGATACATGAACCCCAGCAAAAAAATATTGGTTTGATTTAATGAGCCTAAAGCCTTTTTTTTTTTTTTTTTGTTCACATTGAAAAGATTTGACTCAATACTGAAGGGGCAGTGGGTTAGATTAGAAAGAAATTGAGCAATCACAGCCTTATTTCAGAGAAAGGATATTAAAAGATAGTACAAATTACCTATTTGATCAATAGAAGTTTTCCTATATTTACAGACCCAACCAGAATCTAAAAAGAGATACAGAAGATCAGTCCTGAGGTGTTATTAAGGCCATATCCATTAACCCTCTTTTAAACCTGGCAACTTGAGAATCCTTTTCAATAGCTAAGGAAGACAAATCATGTCCAAACACAGCTGCCAGAGGATTTCTACTCACTCTGAAGGAGAGGCATGAGGATGCAGCCTTCTTGCTTCTAGTATAGTTTGAACTATACCTAAAACTATCCCACAGGAATCACTAATCACCTTGCTATTAGCCAGTACTCCCTGCAAACCAAGAGAAGCTATGAAGCTCAAGGTTAAAGCTCAGAAAAGTGAACATTCTGATGTCCTCATAGTGTGTCATAAAATCATCATATAGACATAAAATGAAAATTCATTTGCATTGATGTTACAGACATTCTAGCCAACAATTAATGTCTCTCCTTGAAGCTCAGTTTGTGTGTCTGCGTAGGAGCAAAGTATTTATCAGAGCACTGACACTGGAGACCGACTATGCACCTGGCATTAGTACTCAGGTAGGAGTACAGAAAATCAGCTTCCAGGCTTTGAGCTAATATCACAATATTTTAGTGAAACAGCTTCTTCTTTTGTAGAGAAGAAAAATCAGATACCAGAAGTGTGATAAGAGAATTATCATGTTCACTTTGGCACAGAAAACCAATAAAGTAGATATCTACTTGCTGCTGAAAGTTTGGAAGTTATTCTGATGCTTTTCAGCAGAACCCTGAGCATGCCATGCAGTTCTAAGCACCTATGAAAAGGTGGGAGGGGAGGGGATGGGGATGTGTTGAATACCACTAGCATTTAAATGTCAATCCTGACTGCCTGAAGAGGTATTTATGTGCCTAAAATTTCCTTGTGAATCTAGGTCTTTAATGTTTAATGTGGATGTTACTGATTGCTAGAGCGAGATGAATAATTCACAATTAGCAATGTATTCATCCAGCCTAGCTTTTTCTGCTTGCAGAATGTGCAAGAGTAAATCTAGATTTCCCTGAATTTATTTGCTTTGCTCTTTTAAATGGATTGCAAATAGCTTCTATCAGAGATTTGTCCATGACAATAGAACTCTGAGCTTCATGAATTAAAGTGTAAGTGTTCAGATTATTCAGCATATTTTTCTGATCTCTGATCATGCTTTTTAATAGGTTTTGAACCTCTTGGGGAGCTGCAGTAGATAAAGAAGATTAAGGTATTTCAGAACACTTTAATTCTTGTCATCTTTAGCCACACAGCTTTTCAGGGAATCATAGCCACCAAAATTAGCTTGCTGTTGAATATATTTCCCAAAAATTGAGCTGAAGTTAATTTTCCTTTCACTGTGTGGTAAAATCTTTGCATATAAAACTCCTAGCAACTTGAGGAGGGGACAACATCCAAAACAGCATAGAAGCTTGGCAGACCACATTCAATTGCCCTTGTTTTATTACCTAATGTGTTGTGGTGGTTTAAAACTAATACTTTAGCTTAGTGTCTTCATTGTAAACAAGAAATAGGAACATTACAGAGACAATGGATAGAAGAAAAAAGAAATAGTAAAAGGTAAATAAAAGAGTGCACTGCATGTGAAATTAAAAATAGATAAGTCTACATTATTCAGTTTGCTTGCTGATTTAACATATCATTTGCTGCACAAACTACTCTTCCCTTCCTTTTCTATTCCTTGCTCTGGCTGCTGGCTAGACCCTGTCATGGTTTCACTGACCTTGACTGAGACTCTTGTTTATGGCTAAGTAGGTAGCAGCAGTGGGGACTGATTTCTCTGGGGTGAGAGCTATTCCCTTGTACAGAGGGGAGGTTTTTTGTGTTGTTTCTGAAATGTATATAATTGTGAATATCTGTAAATATATTTTGTACCTATACATTGTATTTTATGCTTTTAGATTTTAGCTTGCTTATAAATAACAGCTTCATTTTGCTTCCAAACCTTCTGAGCTAGCCTGGTGATTTTTATTTTGGGGGTAATTTCAACTCACCACACACATCTTCATTCTCTTGGACTGCAAACTTTCCTCATATCCACGGCAATAGTGAAAAAAATTGTGAAGCCACTGTTTATGATCAGTGCACAGAATTTCTACCTTCTTTTCTGGAGAAGACATCCATCTTCAGTGGATAGGCTGGATGAAGCTATTTTCCATCTCCGTGTGTGACACGTATTTCCAGGTGAGAGTTGGTCTCTTCTCCCAGGAAACCAGCAACAGAACAAGGGGACACTGTCTCAAGTTGTGCCAGGGCAGGTATAGGCTGGATATTAGGAGGAAGTTCTTCACACAGAGAGTGATTTGCCATTGGAATGGGCTGCCCAGGGAGGTGGTGGAATCACTATCCCTGGAGGTCTTCAAGAAAAGCCTGGATGGAGCACTTAGTGCCATTGGATAGGGCTGGGTCATAGGTTGGACTGGATGATCTTGGAGCTCTCTTCCAACCTAGTCTATTCTATTCTATTCTATTCTATTCTATTCTATTCTATTCTATTCTATTCTATTCTATTCTATTCTATTCTATTCTATTCTACAGCTGCTGTTATGTCTTGAGCTGTCAAGCCTGCACCACAGCAGGCAGTGTTGGTCCAGTTGGAGAAGGGTCTGCAGTCTCTCTAGCACTTACAGTAAGTCCATATTAATGCAAAAGCTATGTTTTCGTTCAGTTTTTCAGTTAGGTGTTCTTCTTCTGTGTTTTCTTTGTACAGGAATAAATGTCACCTATTGTGTAAAATGACACAAATAAATCCTGTTTGCTCAAGCCTTTTGTGGAAAGCAAGTGTAAAAATAACAAGAAATGGATGTAGAACTCAATCAAAAATTCACAAAGGATATTTTAGAGTATTTGTCTAGCTCTTAATGATTAGTCTACCAACATGTCAAGCAGTTGCCATGCAGAATAAATTCACTGTTTGGCAGTTTAAGGCACCTAATATACTTCGGTGCAAAATGTTGAAGTTAACTTATCAAGTTTTTTAGTGTGTCATTAATTAAACATTAGAGAAATTCCCTGGGAAAAATGTTCTTATAAAACTCCAATATTCCTCACTGGTTTCCAGCCATATGCTTTATCCTCTAAATATCTGAAGAACCAACTGTACTGTAGCAGTGGGAATACTCTAAATGTCCACCTCTTTTTTATAATAATAATTATTTTGCTTTAATTTCCTCTTTGGACAGCCTCATTAAGATAACAGCTTTTTTTCCTTTGGAAGGTTCATACTGCCTGGGGTTTCAAACAGGAAACCTATTTACAATCAGAAATAGGTGATTGCTTAATTTAACAGAGCTTGTAGGTCTAACTTTCTGAGTTGATTTAATGTGGACTCATAATGGCACAGAGATCAGAGTCTCCTCTATAAGTGTCTGTACAAGGATTCTCTTTGCTCTGTGAAGGTGATAGAAAACCTGAAAATATCAAAGAATGGGTTTTATACACATATTTTGCTTTTATTATAGCAGTATATTTTGGTGCTAGGCCACTGGCAAATAAGACAAAGGTTGCTATCCTGCCATCTCCCTGGGCAACCTGTTTCAGTGTTCCACCACCCTCATAGTAAACGTCCAATCTAAATCTGCTCTTCTCTAGTTTGAAGCCAATCACCACAGGCCTTTGTAAATAGCCTCTTTCCATCCTTCTTTTAGATACCCTTCAGGTACTGGAAGGCTGCTATTAGGTCTCCCTGGAGTTTACTCTTCTCCAGACTGAACAACGCCAGCTCCCTCAGCCTGTCTTCACAGCAGAAGTGCTCCAACTCCCTGATCATTTTCGTGGCCCTCCTCTGGACCTGCTCCATCAGGTCCATGTCCTTCCTATATTGAGGGCTTGAGACCTGGAGTGACTAAACTGCTGTTACAACATGTTGGAACTGAATAAATATTAAAGTCTTTTTTTATGTTCAGTTTTTAATATCAGATACCTTTCACATATTATTCAGATTGGGAAATAAAAACAGTAGATGTGCATGTCTGTTTCCTGTTAGCTTTAATTTCTTGTATTTTCAACTTTTCACATAATTCCTTATGTTCTAACATAGTACTTTAATGTTTAAATTTCCTCCAACCTGAAAGAACATTTCAAAGCCTTGAAAACAGTTGTATTTTGTGGCATTAATAAATAAATTCATAAAGAAAACATTATGCTTTTTTTATGGCTATTTCTGCAAAATTGAGTTGATGCATAAAGTTTAATTAACAGACTTGGATCCTCAGAACTTGAGAACAAGAGTAATAACCATAAGACATAGCTGATATATAAACTTTGTGTGTGGATTTTGGTTCAAGAGAAAAATCTAACTTACACTCCTAGTGACAGTATCATTGCACTGACAATGTAACTCAAGAGGGCACATTCAAGAGAATCATAAAGTCAGTTGAAATTCTTTTAATTTCTCTTATAGAAATACTCTCATGTGGTGCTTATATAAAATGGCTGTTTTAAATCCACTTCATAGCCTAACATAAATAACAGATACTCAGACCTTGAAGCACATAACATTCGGAAAACCGTGGTTGCTACAAGAGGTAACTAATCAAACACAGGATAAATAATCTCTCCACAAAAGTCTCAGAAACATGGAGGTTTTACACACCTTGTGGCAAAATAGTACAAAAAGTAGATGTTTAAATGAATGTTCTTGCTATAAAAACCCAATTTTGTAAAACCTAGACTGGTCCACATGGGACAAATGAGAAAATTGAATGCTAGACCTACAGTAACTTGCCCTCTTTAAAAACAGAATCTGATAAGAACTGGCTTCTCCATCAGCAAAAATGAGTTGAAATCCTTGTGTCCTTGAAAGTTCTTGCAAATCTTGTCATCAAAGAAGATCCACAGCAGCACCATAAAACATAGCATCAGAAACTACTTTACTTTTACAAGACTCAAAGCCTTATTTTCATGATGTCTTCTTGAAAGGTAGTTTTTCATCTGTAATGTTCATCGCTTCTAGTTCATATGAGCCAATACTTTTTGATTTTCTGACAATAGTACACCAAGTAATAGATCCCATATATCTCTTAATTTTAGAAAGTCACAGAATCAAGGAATCACAGAATTAACCAGGTTGGAAAAGACCTTTGAAATCAGTGAGGCCAAACTATCACCTAACACTTTCTAATTAACTAAACGATAGCACTAAGTGTCTCACCATTCTCCTTTTAAACACCTCCAGGGATAGGGACTCCACCACCTGCCTGGGCAGCCCATTCCAATGCCAATAATTCTTGCTTTGAAGAACTTCTTCCTAACATCCAGCCTAAACCTGACCTGGTGCAGTTTGAGACTGTGTCCCCTTCTTCTTTTGTTGGGTGCCTGGGAGAAGAAACCAACATCCGCATGGCTGCAACCTCCTTTCAGGTAGTTGTAGAGAGCAATAAGGTATCCCCTGAGCCTCCTCTTCTCCAGGCTAAACAACCTCATCTCCCTCAGCCACTCCTCACAGGGCTGTGCTCCAGCCCCCTCACAGCTTTGTTGCTCTTTTCTGGACATGTTCAAGCAGCTCAACATCTTTCTTAAATTATGGGACCCAGAACTGGAAACATTACTCAAGGTGTGGCCTAACCATTTCCAAGTAAAGTGGCAGAATGGTTTCCCTCATCCTGTTGGCCACATTATTCCTGATACAGGCCAGGATGCCATTAGCCTTCCATGCCAGCTGGACACACTGCTGGCTCATGTTCAGCTGCTGTCAACCAGTAACCTCAGGTCCCTCTCTGCCCAGCTGCTCTCCCCAGCCTCCACTCTGTCCCCAGCCTCCATGGGGTTGTTGTGGTCCTTGGACTTGCTAAACTCATGACATTGGACTGCACCCATCTGTCCATCCTGTCCAGGTTCCTCTGCTGAGCCCTCGTACCCTGTAACAGGTTGACGCATGCTCCCAACTTGGTGTTGCCTGCAAACTTACTAATTGTAGACTCAATCCCCTCATCCAGATCATCAATAAAGATATTGAAGTAATGCCAATTATGGTAAATCAAGACGAAATTTCTACCCTGTTCACTTTATTTAGCATCCAGCCCTTGAGATGGTGCCCTCAGGATTTTCTCCTCTTGAATAGTTGATATTAGGAACATTGTTTCTTGAGGAAACAGGAAAGAGAACCACTCTTTCTCAGCACCCTTCTGTTTCTGCATAAGAAAAATACAATTTCAATCATCGGTTGGATATTCTCAGCTATTTTAAAGGCTGTGCACATCTGCAAAAGAATCTGTGCCATAAAAGAATAGTACATTGGCCATTGGTAAGGTCTGCCCAACAAGGATGTGGATTCACCATCCCTGGAGGTGCTTAAAAGGAGTGCTGGATGAGGCACTTAGTGCCATGGTTTAGTTAATTAGAAGGTGTTAGGTGGTAGGTTGGAGTCGGTGATCCTGGAGGTCTTTTCCAACCTGGTTAATTCTATGATTCTGTGATAACACACGTTTACTGCAGGTCACATAACATGTATGTGGTGATTATCAAATGCATTTATCATAAATAATAATTGACATCTTGTTATAGCTTGTATTAAGTATGTCTATGTGGATTCTAATTGCAGTGTTCTCCATTATCTAAAAATTATTTAATTTAAACCCAAACTTGAGATCCATTGTACACAGAAATAGTGGGACTGAAAAGTTTCCAATACATGTGGACAAGTCTTGATCTATTTGAATATGATTTTTCCTGAAAAATGCTCTCTCCTTAGAAGAGTTAGGATTGGAATGTTAACATTCCTAATTTTTATTAAAGATCAGGAGTTATACATCAAGAAAGAATGTAAATGCTTATTGTTATCTGGTTTTTTCCACCTAGATAATAATCTCTAAATGTCAGTATTAACGTTAAGGGATTTAAAATAGATACGAACAGACAATTTACCAAGAGGTTTCCAGGACTGGCTAAACTCGTCATAAAACCAGGGAATTGCTGTAGACGTGGCTTTTTTTCCAGTGCCTGATGAAGATAAGGATGTTTAATTACTTTGTAAATAGGGCACCATCACATATTTCTCAGAATATGTTCTCATAGAAGATAAAGGTTATTTTTTTATTATTTTCCAAAGTTGTTTAATACATAAATTATCATTGGATAGAATTAATTTGTCATTGTCTTTCAGGAGAAAAAAGTCTTCAAAGTACCATGTAGAACAGGCAGAGGTTATTTAGACTAAAATGTAGAATTCTTCATAGGAAATTACTTTGTTTCCAGCCAAGAGCACAGAAATACGAGGAGGACTCTGGGGAAGATGAAGAATGCGAATGAAGAGTAGGCAGGTACAGAATTTATGTGCAGAAGGGCGTTTTCTTTTTTTTTTCTTTTTCTTTTTCTTTTTTTTTTTAAACCCTCTCTTTGGAAAATAAACACATTTTAAAAAATTTTAAAACACTAATTTACAGCTTATATTACAGTAATAGAAGAAAATGAACATCAACCAGCCTCTCTGTGGCTCACAAGCATGAAGGAGAGAATACTTTGAAGAGAGAGCTCCTCAGAAATTAGGCTTTTTGAGAGGTATTTTCAGGATTAATCCCAAAAGGCTTTGTATACCTGGAAAAAAAAATTACCATGGATAATGTGTATTGAGTGGGGTATAAACTTTTCTCAAACTTATCTGAGCTTCCTATTGCCACCATGAGCTGGCAGGCTACCAAGTGTAATTGTTTAGACATACGAAAGATGTGGATTTATGCAGATGTTGTGCAACGGACGATAAAGATCAGGTGAGCTTTAGAGGGAAAAATCCCAGTAGTCTAGTACAGAATCTCCATAACACAAGACTAATTTTAACCTAGCAAGTTAAACATTTCCAGAGAAGACAAACAGTACAGAAACACAGAATGGGGTCAGGAGATTAAAATAACAATGCTAAACACAAGTGCATGAAAGCCAGGACTTCAATGAATGGATTGCTTCTGATATCTTTTTTTT
>VWZI01001755.1:268956-286868 GCA_013396835.1 Psilopogon haemacephalus | reverse complement strand
TTTAAATAGTACAAGCTTCAGAGTAGCTATAAGTACCTTTGAGTTCAGTTTATCCTTTAGGCTACTGTGTCCTGTTTACATTTTGATCAGCTGAAATACCTCTCATAGTATTTGTGGGAGACTCATTGTTGTAAACTACTACGCTCTTGTATTCAACATACTTGTCTCCCAGCGCTATACGGTGAGCAGGCAAGCAAACAACTTGGTCCACATCTTTGATGTGTCTGTGGTAACTTGCATCGACTGAGGAAAGCAGAGACATCAAGCAGATAGGCAGTGCAAATAGAGAGCCAGCCTGCTCACTTGCCCGCATTGCTTCAGGACAGGAGACATGTGTTGTTCTGGCTTATTCGAGGTGAAAAAGGTTAATAAAGAAGGGCCCTGTGCTGCCATAATACATAGGAGGTAAAAAGAGAGGAACAGAGAGAAAGGAGACAACATCTTAGACTTGACAGATTTTAAAAATATATATCAGGTAGAGAATGAGGTGTCCAGTTGTGGGCAGAAGATACTGCTGGAGGGGCTGCAAGTAGTTAATAATGGTAACAGGAAAGTAAATCTGAATTCCTTTCATCCAAGAAACATGATTTCTGATATCCCACTTCACACACCTTCAGTCTGCCCAGCACAGAAGGGAAAGCATTGCAGGGGAATCCCTATGATACTTTGCAGAGCTGGTGACAGACAAAGTTTCACACAAGAAAAACAGAAAATCAGGAAATCATTACTGGTTGGTTTTTATGCTAATGCATCAAGGACTGTTAATATTCACAAGCACTCACAGGGACTGTCATTGCTCAGAAGGACTTAAAACCTAATAATATAACCTCTACAGTATGTTTGCATGGGCCTGGACACTGTTCCTTATGCCTGACATTTTCAATTTCCCTCCCTACAACATCCATCTGTCCAAATCTACTCCCAAATTAGCTGACTGTTATGCAGTTGCAAATTAATTGTCATATTGCTACCAACTGTAACTAAACAATTCGGCCCGAAAGAGAACTTCATTATATAACTTGTACCAAGTCTGAAGTACAGGCTCCTACTTTTAATAAACTAACAAGGACTCCCCCTACTCTGCTTTTTTTTTTTTTTTCCCCTCAAATCAAGGTCTGTTTTACTGAAATTTATTTTAACTGTATCTCATTGCTAACTATCATAAAAAGAAGTAATAAAATCATACAACGTGTTCGTTTCCCCTGAAGTGATGTGAAAATCCATCTTATTGTATTTATAATCTTTTTAGGCTATAGCTTTATGACCAAACAGCTGTTGCAACAATGAATTTTATCTTCATAATCTCAGATGGTAATATCTCTTAAAAATTCATGTTATCTTTTGTAACACTAAATAATTTAAGCTACAAATAGCTACACAATTTAGATGTCCTATTAAAAAGAAAAGGGCAGTGCTGGCACAAGGACAAATTAATATAAACTGATTATGAATATATTTAGGCTGGAAATCAGAAGAAGGTTTCTAACCATCTGAGGACTCTGGTTCAAAAATAGCCTTCGAGAAAATAAAACCTCAAACCTGTAGTGAGGGCAAAGCATTTAATTTCTGTAAGAATTTGACTCATGCCATATTAGCAAGCGCTGCTTTTGAAGGCATATGCTCTTCAGAGTTCTTGTTCTATCTGGGAGGATATTTGAATCAATTTCCTTTTTAATTTTTCTCCTCCGTTGCTCTGTCCTTGACATTACAAATCTACAAATAAGAACAGCATCTTTTAATGTCTATTTTAACACTGTCAGAAGACTTTCAAGTTTTGAATATTTTGCCGAGAAGAACTGGAGGCCTCTTCCAAAAATCTGTGATATGTTTTATGAGAACTGCAAGTGCAGGAAACAGTGTTCATATCTGAAAGAAGTTCGTTCTCAGAGCTCTTGTTCTTCACTACCTATTCTAGATCATTCCCAGAATTTTAAATGTCTTTTCATCTCAGTGAAAACTCCTATATTTATGAGAGTGGATTTTCTCTTTTCCCAAGTTGAAGATTTAATTCATGCCTTTGACTTTTCTCATTCTCTCCTCTGTGTGGACTACCCCAGCCAGAAACAAAAATGCTGAGATAGAATAGAAGCATAGAATGGTTTAGCTTGGAAGGGACTTCAAAGATCATCTAGTTCCAACCCCCCTGCCATAAGCAGGGACACTTCCCACTAGAACAGGTCATTCAAGGCCTCAACCAACCTGGCCTTGAACATCTCCAGGGTGGGAGCATCCACAACCTCCCTGGGCAACCTGTTCCAGTGTTTCACCACCCTCACTGTAAAGAACATCTTCCTAACATCTAGTTTAAATCTCTCCTCGATCAGCATAAAGCCATTCCTCCTTGTCCTGTCATTACAAGACCTTGTAAATAGTCCTTCAAGGTCTCCTTGAAGCCTTCTCTTCTGCAGGCTGAATATCCCCAGCTCTCTCAACCTGTCATCATAGCAGAGCTGCTCCAGCCCTCTGATCATCTTTGTGGCCCACCTTTGGACTCACTCCAACAGTTCCATATCCTTCTTGTGTTTGGGTCTCCAGAACTGTACATAGTACTCCAGGTGGGGTGTGAGCATGCTGACAGGGCAAAGGGGCAGAATCCCCTCCCTTGCCCTGCAGGCCACACTTGTCTTGATGCAGCCCAGGACACGGTTGCTGTCTGGGCTGCATGTGCACATTGCCAGCTCATGTTGATGCATTCAATATTGTCATTTATATTCATGTAATTTTGTTAGCTGCTCTTTTAAGGGGGCAACTTCTTTCTATGTGTAAGCAAATCTTCCCTTCGGCCCATTGTTTCCTTGTGTCAACCTATTTGCTTTATATTTTCTTATATATTTCTGTTCACCCTAACAGAAAAAGTCTATACTCATGCCACCTGTCATGCCATTGCTGTTTCTCCTCCTTTCATTTGCTTTTTTAAATTTTACCTATTCTTTACCTTTTTTTTTTTACTTTTTTTTTTTAATGTTTAGTTGTGCTCTGTCTCCTTCAAGGACCACAGCACGTTTCACTGGTTGTTATTCAGCATGTCAGGTCTCTGAATGCATTTCCTATTTACCTTCTATCGCTGCACCAAGAGATATTTAATTTTTAATGAGAAAGTCTTTCAACAAGACTTTTTATCATTATGAAAAATGACTGTACTCTTTTCTCTTCTTAGTCTGTACCTTTTGGAATATATATGCCTAGAAAATCTATTAAGCTTTTCTGATTGCAGGCCAGCCTGCCTGTTCTACCTACTTCAGAGTCAGTTCAATCATTGACAAGGCATTTGATTGGGAGAGGCTATAATTTCCAAGTTTAGGAGGTTACAGACCTACTGAAGAGATGATAATGCCCTTTCTGACTGGGTGCTATGTTAAAGTTCCTTGTAATCTAGTTGAGGATGTCTCTGTTTACTGCAAAGGGGGTTGGAATAGATGACCTTAAGAGTCCCCTTCCAACCCAAACCATGCTACGATTCATTGAAGACATTCAGTTGTGTCCTTTCTAGGAAGACTTGAAAATACTGTAAACACTTAGAGTACTTTCCTTTCACCTTTCCATTTATTCAAGACTTCACACAACTTCCTCCTGTGCTTGTATGTGTAGATGCAAGTTCTCATGCAAACTCTACAGTCATGCATCTGTTGCTGTCGCTTTGTCACCTTGCTCACTCGGAGCACATTATTTAAGGAACAATGAGATACTACGAACAAGAGTTTTCAACATATAATTGCAGATTCCTGGTGATGATATTAAAATATCAGCAAAGTCTCCTTCTTCTCCCTGTTCTGCTGCAGACTTGACTGTGAACCTAGTCAAGTTAGCATTTCATTTTCCTCAGTTAAACTTCCTTTGCAAAGATATGAGAGGAATAAGTTCACCACTGACTGGCGGATGCTCACATTTTGTGCAGACAGGGAAGCACAAACCTACTAACATAGTGTCTTTCTCTGAACACTAAGTTCTGTTGACTATTTTCTTTGATAATAACTTTCCTAAATTGTGGTTATAGATTCAGAGATTTTTGGAAGCTCACTTTGAATAATTTGAGCATTGCTTCTTTTCCTGTTTCCAGTTAATGTTATGGGGGAGAAACAGCATAATTCTTGTAAGTCTGAAAATTGATTTTTTTTTTCTTTTTTAAGACAAAAAACACAGTGGAAGTTGTCTCTACGTCTGTAGCTATTCTGAATGCAAACTTTCTGTAGTCCCTCTTGTTCAAGGCCACTTATCTGATTGCATCCATTCAAGTAAATTTGAGTCTTATTTAGTAATAGATTCTGTCCTGTCTTCACATAAAAACAGCTTAATTTGTAAATAGGGACATTTGCAGATCTTTAGCACTAAAGATACATAAAATGGGCACCTTTGGGTTTTTTTCCCTCAAACAGCAATAAATTAAAGTTATCTATTTTACAAGAAGATAGCTCTTCACAGGTGCTGGGGAATATATTCTACTTTTAGTTCACTTTTCATTCATTAGACAGATATTGCAGGATCAATATTCAAAGGCTTTGTAAACTCTACAATAGTGTACCTAGTTTACTATTATCAGAACACCGCCAGATGTAATGCATAGTAATCTTATTACACATTGACAGCTCACACCCTAATAGCTCTGATGGAGCTGTTATGATGTATTGTGTCATATCCTAATAGGGATATAGTGGTAAAAGCAGCTGTATCTTGACAAAGCTCCACACAAACTAGGTCTCAAGGATCTATGGCTCAGCATGCTGACAATGTATGTAAGCGGGGGGAAAAAAGGTTTATATAAAATGAAAAATTAAGTGCCCAAGAGAGATTCACTTTAGTAAAAATAACACTTTGCTCTTACCTAGACTCTTCTGTGTGAAGATCTTGAAAATTTTTGATTAATTGAGCCTTGTCAATACCTCTGCAGGCTGGAAAATATTTTAATATGCCCCATCTCACACTGAGGCACAGACGTTCTGCGGCTTATCAAGGTCACCCTGCAAGTCTGTGACTGGGAAGTCAGTGCTTTTTGCTTCAGCTCGAAGCCTTAGGCAGAGTTCATCTTCTGCTATTGTTTAGAAATATTAACAAACTTGAATTGCACCCAGCTATCATGTCATTCAAAGACCATTTAGTAATGCAAATTCATACTAATTCTAGTGCTAAATCTTCAGCACTAATAAAGGATAAAACTGATGCCTTTGCCCTTGCCTTTCCTTGATTCTATTCATTAAACTTAGACTGGTGATATTATTTGCATATAATTTTTTAAATTTAATTTTGAGTCAGGGTGAGAGCAAAAGAGAGCTTTTGTATTCTCTTGCAGGTTGGTTCAGGGGTGTCACAAGACTGTGCTTTTACATAATTTAATGTAGTCAGTTTGACTGTAGAAAGAACTGCAGGACCATAAAATATAAAAATAGAGAGACAGTTCAGGTGCAGAGTAAAAATGAGATTCTTGTACAATCTATTGCTTTTCCCATGGGGAGCTGAAGTTTTGAGGCTTTAAGCTTAAAAAAAAAAAAAAAATAGTATAAATGAATATTAAATCTAGGTGGAAGCTTCTGACTGAAGACACTTAAGCCAAACAGGAAAGTGAATCAGATATACGTGGTGCTTGCTGTCTGCTGGTGCAGGAGCAGGGTATAAGCAGGTAAAATATTTTCAGTATAATTGGTAGAGCATACAGCTGAGAGATCTGTGCAATAGGTTGTGGTGGTTTAGCAGTTANATCCCTAAGAGGGGTTTTTCCAACCACCGCCATCACCTTTCCCCACTTCCCCAATCTTATCTCACCACCTGTTGATGCAGCAGATAGGTGAAGGTAGATCAGCCAGGGGGATTAGCAGTAGAAAAGAGGTTAATGGAATTATTGAGAATTAGCTACAAAGGTAGAGACAAAGGAACCATGCAAAAGAAGCAGCCACAGCCAGAGAGGTCTGAAACCATCTGACTTATCTATATTTGGGTTACAACTCTTAAAACAATTTTTTTCCTTTCTCAGCAAAGCTGTGAGTGAAGTGACATCAGGTATTTTCGTTTCTCAGCCAATAGTCTAATTTCTCACTCAAATTCTCCAATTAGTTCAAGCCAGCACATAGGCTTAGTTTCCTTCCCTTCATACTACCTCTCATGCTATCTGTCAGCAAACAATTTGATGCACTAACTCAAATAACCAGTGCACCAACATCCTTCAGAAATGTCCCTGGACATGAAGGGTGGTCTTAATTTTTCCACTCACAGAATGACTGACCGGACATTGCCTTCCACCAAGGCAAATCAATCAGAGGAAATAGATTTCACATGGCTTCCTCCAAGACTCCTGATAAGCATTCTCAGTTTGTTCTTAAGCATATGTACTTGTGATAGAAAGATGAGTGAAAGGTAAGTATCTGAGAGATGTCTGCTCATATTTTAAAAGGTATTGGCACAAGTTTAGAGCAAATAACAAATAGCTTGTCATTTTTGTGTCATTATACTAAAACATAACTGACACTGTAACTTATATGAGGCTTACAAAGTCATGTAATATCAAAAACTAATGAGCAGCTTAATATATGTGCTCTAGAAGGTATAAATGCAACGATTTCCAGATCACATCTACAAGGGCTGCTTAATGGTCAGTAAAGTAGCAGGAAAAAAGCCACAGCCTAAGGGGATGAGAGATGTAATGTCAGTTAATAACATTTCATGCAGCATATACATGTACAGTTCCCCGAGAGAATTGCAGAAGGATAAAAGGATGAAGAGATAATAGCTATCCCAGTGGCTGTTTTATACTGCCTACTCTATTTAATCTAGTCTGCTTATTAGAAAAGAGGAAATAATTCAGAAAATATAATTTATTCAACAAATTTCTTCTCTAATCCAAAGGAAAACTTTCTCTAATTTTTTTTTTTTTTTTAGTATTCAGAATGATTTATGAAATGTTTTCTGCACACAATTCTGGGCCTGAAATGACTTCTGAGATTTGCTGTGTAAGTATTCAAACCGTACTGGTGAGAGAGACTGAGAGAGAGAGAGAGACAGAGAGAGAGATCCATGCTTTGGTGAATGTCAATTGAAAAAAAAATCAAGTTCCTTATTTAAATTTAGCAAGCTATTTAGTCATATTGAAGTTTAATATTACTACCTACTGATTATTTAAGAGCATGAGATAGCAAAGTAAATGTACCTGCATATTTCTATTACTGCAATGAGTGTTTTGTCTCTATATGCCTAATTATTGCTGCGCGGCTTTTGTGAGGATTATCTATCAAACCTAAATAAATACACATCATGGCTTTAGCCAATTGAATTTGTTGATGAATATTCAATGCCATGATGACATCATGCCAGTTTTAAAACTGCTGGCTGGAACAAAGTATCACAGGGCTTGTAGTTCAGATGTAACAGGAGAGGTTTCCCATTCCAGTGGCAGATTCCAGATTCTGGTGGTTTGGGGTGTTGGTCTTTTTCTGTTGGGCTGGCTTGGGGATGGGAGCATGGAGAGGGTCATTTTATGCATGGCTTCTCCTGATGCTTCTGCTTTTGCTTATCTGTGAAATAGCTAAAGTAGTTGCATATTACTTTCATTAAACGATCCTTATCTTGACTTTTTTGTGCTACTTTCTCTCTTGATCTGTGAGGAGCAGCTTGGAATCATATAATGGTTTAGGTTGGAAGAAACCTCAAAGATCATCCAGTTCCAACCCCCTGCCATAGGCAGGGACACCTCCCACTAGAACAGGTTGCTCAAGGCCTCATCTCACATGGCCTTGAACACCTCCAGGGACGTCACAACCTCCTTGAGCAACCTGTTCCAGTGTCTCAGCACCCTCACTGTAAAGAACTTCTTCTTAACATTACATTTAAATCTCCCCTCTGCCAGTTTATACCCATTACCCCTTGTCCTGTCATTACAAGACCTTAGGAATAATTCCTCCCTCAGCCTTCATGTAGGCTCACTTCAGACACTGGAATGCCACACCAAGGTCTCCTTGAACCCTTCTCTTCTCCAGGATGAAAAGCCCCAACTCTTTCACCCTGTCCTCATAGCACAGGTGCTCCAGCCCTCTGATCATCTTCGTGGCCCTCCTCTGGACTTGCTCCAACAGTTTAATGGTTTTCTTGTGTTGGGGGCTCCAGAACTGCACACAGTACTCCAGGTGGGTCTGACAAGGGCAGAGTAAAGGGGCAGAATCCCCTCCCTTGCCCTGCTGGCCACACTGCTCTTGATGCAGCCCAGCACACAGTTGCTGTCTGGCCTGCACACACACTGATGGCACATGTTGAGCTTTTCATCAACCCAGACCCCAAAGTTCCTTTTCCTCAGGACTGCTCTCAGCCATTCGACACCCAGCCTGGATTTGTGCTTGGGATTGCAGTGACCCAGGTGCAGGACCTTACACTTGGCCTTGTTGAATGTCATGAGGTTGGCCTGGGCCCACCTCTCCAGCCTGTCCAAGTCCCTCTGGATGGATCCCTGCCCTCTAGCAAGACAACTGTGCCACACAGCTTGGTGTCATCTGCAAACTTGCTGAGGGTGCACTCGATTCCTCTGTCTGTACTGCTGAAAAAGATGTTCAACAGCACTGGTCCCAGCACTGACCCCTGAGGGATGCTACTTGTCACTGGTCTCCAGGTGGATATTGTGCAATTGATTACCACTGTCTGCATGTGAGGGCTTGTTCATCTCTAGTACTGTATATAGGATCCATTTATTTCATTGTATTATATGTGTCCTAAACAAAAAACTTTGTTTTTCTGGAAAAAGAAAACTATACTTAGCTATTTTTTTTCCAAATAATTGCACTGTAATCAGAATATTTTACAATTTTCATATTGTCATGTACAATCTCTTTCACAGGTTACCCAGCTGAGCACAATCATAACCACTGAGGAAATAAGAAGTTTTCATTATCAAAAGTATTTATAAAATTGGAATAATGCAACAGCCTTTAATTAAACAGCCTAATCACATATCCACACATAAATAACCTGGCTTACCTATAAGGTAATTTCTGAATGGAAAACCTTTACTAGGATTTCTCCAATCTATTGGAAACCACTAGTACTACAAAATTCTTAAATATCTCAAAGATCAATAGTCTTTATCACCTGCTGAAATTATTACTTATTACAAGTTTTACTCCCCATTTCCAGTAGCATGCACCTTAAAGATTTAAATCTTCCCCCCATACAGCATAGGGTCCCTGCTGCTGGATACTTAAAGACTTCACACAATGCTCAATTCATTGAAACTGTCCAAAATTGAGAGATTATTACACCTAGCAAGTAGAAGAAAATCAAACATACATCTTCTCTTTCACATCTGTTCATTATTTTTCCACTCAATCTCTTTGAAATTAAAAAAAAAAAAAATGCCCTAAATCATCTGTGTGTGTGTTCCTTACCTTGGAAAGAAGCACTAACATACTTTGAAATACGTAACCCAGTTCCAAGGCAAAAATCAGGTGGCTGTTGCTTTCAGTGGCAAGTTTGTCAGTCAGGTAAATTATGTAAAATAAGGCTGTCCTGGGGGTTTGTGGGGTCTCCTTCTCTGGACACTTTCAAAACCTGTCTGGATGCAATCCTATGCAGACTACCCTAGGTGATCCTCCTTCTGGCAGGGGTTTGGACTCAATGGTGTCTGGAAGTCTCTTCCAACCTCTGACATTCTATAATTCTGTGATTCTATGGCATTGGACTCCATTTATTCCACTTCTGTTTTGCTGTGATAGAAGGGTAGCCAAGCTTGTAAAGGGTCTAGAGAACAAGCCTTACAAGGGGCTGCTGAGGGAGCTGGAATTATTTGGTCTGAAGAAGAGGAGGCTGAGGGGAGACCTCACTGACCTCTACAACTACCTGAAAGGAGGTTGTAGTGGGGATAGGGATTGTTCTCTTCTCCCTAGTATCATCTGCTAGAATAAAAGGAAATGGCCTGAAATTGTATTAGATTGGATATTAGGAAAAAAAATAGTTTACTGAAAGAGTCATCAGGCATTGGAATATGCTTGACAGGGAGGTGGTGGGGTCACCAACCCTGATAGTGTTCAAGAGATATGTGGACAAGAAACTTCACAATATAGTTTTAACAGCCATGGTGGTCTTAGGTTGATGGTTGGACTTGAGGATCTTAGAGGTCCTTTCCAGTTCAAGCAAATCTATTATTCTATGATATTTATTCTTGTAGGCTCCAAACCTATTCACTTATTACTTTCTCCTTAATTTGATTTACACGACTGTGACATTAGTTCATATTTGTTATTTATTTCTCTTGTTGGAGAAAGAAAATAACACAAGAAACCTCTTTCTCCTTTCAGTCAAGAGCTCAAGACTTTTGCCATTTGTGTGCGCTCAATTTTTACCATTGCCTAACCTTTTTGAGTCTCTGTGTTTGAATAAAAACTAGGATAAAGAAGAAATGCCCTTCAGCTGAAGATCAGTGCTTATCCAGCCCAGTATGCTGCCTCCACAGAAGACAAGCACATAAGCTTGGCCACTTTCTGCGATTTATTCTGCTCATATATGTGTCCAGCATTGGTTTATTTATGGGGGCTGTTTAGTCTGGAAAAGAGAAGACTGAGAGGGGTTCTTATTAATGTTTGTAAATATCTGAAGGGTGGGTGTCAAGAAGAAGGTGCTAGTCTCTTTTCAGTGGTGTCGTGCAATAGAACAAGAGGCAACAGATACAAATTAGAACACAGGAAGTTCCTCCTCAACATGAGGAAAAGCTTCTCTACTGCAAGGGTAACGGCACACTGGAACAGGCTGCCCAGAGAGGTTGCAGAGTTTCCTTCTCTAGAGGCTTTCAAGACCCATCTGGCTGTATTTCACTGTGACCTGTCCTAGGTGATCCTAGCATTCTATGATCAAAATTGTCATCAAGTACATGCCTGCCTGATAGTAAAAGAATTAAAGGGTACTTTTGTGAGAGTGTTGCCTGTAACTTTGTTTAAATGCTTTCCGAATCTGCCAGTAGCAGACTCACCCTCTCTGGTGAGTCTCACTTCCAGAAGTTCACTGTGTCAAGAAGTACGTTCACATTTTTAAACACAACCCCTACTCTTTTCAAGTTTCCATAGGTCTAATATTGTGGGGGGGGTTTAAAAATTGTTGTGTATTGTATTTATCTACTGACCACAGGATTTCATGAACCTCAGTCATATCCTCTCCCAGCTGTCCTGTCATCTCAGGCACTCTCTGTTCCTAAGGATAATTTCATTTATTTTTCTAAACATGCCAAACACTTCAGTATTTTTTTTTTGTCATCCACTCAGCACTGAGCCACTGACTTTAGAGAAACCTTAGAGGTCCTTTTCTGAATTGTAAGTTCAGAGATCAGCAACATGCTACCATGGTTTAATATTACTTTTTGCTGAATTCACTATTTCACACTGAATTTCACCTGCTGACATTTGGTCTATTCACTTTTGGGGGATCCTTCCCACTGAAGTCATTGGCATTGAAAGCAAATGGCATTGATCATGAACAAAGAATTCACTATTATACACAGACTTCTAGATTTCACTGTTCATTGCCCTCTCCAGACCACAGATGAAGATGTTGACTAAACTGGTCCCAGTAACAATCTTTTTGCTGAAAGATTGCTATTATTAAGGCTTGTCTATTGATTCTTCCCCCAAAATATTTCATCCAATCCCATGACAACATAATTTCTTTACTAAGCTTTTGGTGTGGGATCTGATCAAGGACATTTAAAACAACAATGTGTCCATTTGAACTAATTTATCCATATTATTACTGAAAATATCGCTGAGCTCTGGAAAGTCATATGACTTCTTCCAAACAGGTTGTATTTATTCATTCACATATACACACCATCTTAATAGAAATGGAAATCAGACTAAATAGTTTGTCATTCCCAAGATCATATCTAAAGCCCTTTTGACAGATGGCAGGTACAAGAGTTGTCCTCGTATTCTAGCTCAGTGTCCATTTATAATGACATTTTACATCCCTTAGCCAGAAGTTTGGAAAGTTCGTATTCAGACCTCTTGGTTTTATGCCATCTGGTCCAGGTGACCTTCCTAACCTACCTAGCTGGTATTCATGCCTTCCTGTGTATTAATTTCAAATTTTTATTTATTTATATATATATATATATAAGACAATCAGCTGCAGAAGTGTGTCAGATGTGGGAGTCACAACACTAAATGCCAACACAAAGATTTCACTGAATTTTCTCTGCTGTGTCTTCATCAACTCTGTATATCCTTTATAAATTCTTGCCAAGAAGCAGCAAAGGCGAAGTCATTGACAACTGAGAGGACAACACAGCAGAGCATCCTTCCATCTGTTGGAAGGACAACACAGCAGAGTACCAGCAATCTAAGAAGTTCCTGAAATACATTGATAATAACTCCTCCTCCATGTGGTAGAGGAGAATAGGTGCTATGCTGGACCTAGTCCTCATTATCAAGGAGGGGCTGGTGAGTGAAGTGAAGCTGAAGGGTAGCCTACGATGCAGTGACCATGAAATGGCAGAGTTTAAGATCCTCAAGGCATCAAGGAGGGTGTACAGCAAACTCACTGCTCTGGACTTCAGAAGAGCAGACCTCAATCTCTTCAACGACCTCCTTGGAAGGGAAAAAGCTCTGCAAGGAAGAGGGGCCCAGGAAAACTAGTCAATGCTCAAGATCACCTCCTCTAGGCTCAGGAGCAATGCATCCCAAAAAAAAGGAGGAAGGCAGGTAAGAATGCAAGGAGGCCTGCATGGATGAATAGAGAGCTCCTGGACACACTTAGGCCCAAGAAGAAAGCCTACAGAGAGTGGAAGAAAGGACAGGTAACCTGGGACCAATACAAAGAAATTGTTCATGCAACCAGAGATCGGGTTAGGAAAGCTAAAGCACAGTTGGAGTTGAATCTGGCTAGGGATATTAAGGGGAAAAAGAACAGTATCTTCAGCTGTATCAGTGAGAAAAGGAGGACTAGGGAGAACATGAGACCCTTCCAGAAGGAAAAGGGAGATCTGACGACAAGGGGTATGGATAAGGTTGAGATGACCAATGACTCCTTTCCCTCATTCTTGAGCAGCAGGTGCTCCAACCACAACATCCAAGTCCCAGAAGGCAGAAGTAGGGACTGGGGCAAGGAAGATCTGACCACTATAATTGAAGATCATGTTAATGAGCACTGAAGGAATAAGAACATGCACAAGTCCACGGGGCCTGACAAGATACACCCACGGGTCCTGAAGGAACTGGCAGATGAAGTTTCTAAACCACTGTCCATTGTGTTTGAAAGGTCATGGCAGACTGGTGAAGTTCCTGCTGACTGGAAAAAGGCAAATATAATACCTATCTTCAACGGGAAAAAAGGATGATCCCGGGAACTACAGACCACTCAGTCTCACCTCTGTGCCTGGCAAGATCATGGAGAAGATGCTCCTGAAGGCTTTGCTAAGGCAAATGGAAAACAAAGCAGAGGTGATTGGTGGTAACCAGCATGGCTTCACCAAGGCCAAATCATGCCTGACAAATCTGGTGGCTTTCTATGAAGTCACAGCAGCAGTGGACAAGGGAAGGGCAACTGATGTCATCTGACTGGATCTGATTAAGGTGTTTGCCTCTGTCCCACATGACATCTTGGTCACCAAACTGGAAAAACACAGACCTGATGGGTGGAGCTCTGCTGGATAAGGAATTGGCTGGATGGTCACACACACAGAGTGGTGATCAACGGCACAATGTCCACCTGGAGACCAGTGACAAATGGCATCCCTCACTGGCCAGTGCTGGGACCAGTGCTGTTGAACATCTTTGTCAGCAATACAGACAGAAAAATCGAGTGCACCCTCAGCAAGTTTGCAGATGACACCAAGCTGTGTGGCACAGTTGACTTGCTAGAGGGCAGGGATGCCATCCAGAGGGACCTGGACAGGCTGGAGAGGTGGGCCTAGGCCAACCTCATGACATTCAACAAGGCCAAGTGTAAGGTCCTGCAGCTGGGTGAGTGCAATCCCAAGAAGAAATCCAGGCTGGGTGTCAAATGGCTGAGAGCAGTCCTGAGGAAAAAGAAATTTGGAGTCTGGGTTGATGAAAACTCAACATGAGCCAGCAGTGTGCATGCAGGCCAGACAGCAACTGTGTGTTGGGCTGCATCAAGAGAAGCATGGCCAGAAGGGCAAGGGAGGTGATTCTCCCCCTTTACTCTGCCCTTGTCAGGCCCCACCTGGAGTACTGTGTGCAGTTCTGGAGCCACCAACACAAGAAGGCCATCAAAATGTTGGAGCAAGTCCAGAGGAGGGCCACAAAGATGATCAGAGGGCTGGAGCAGCTCTGCTATGAGGACAGGCTGAGACAGTTGGGGCTTTTCAGCCTGGAGAAGAGAAGGCTTCGAGGAGACCTTAATGTATCCTTCCAGTATCTGAAGGGGGCCTACAGGAAGGCTGGGGAGGGACTGTCCACAAGGTCTTGTAATGACAGGACAAGGGGTAATGGGTATAAACTGGCAGAGGGGAGGTTTAAATGGGATGTTAGGAGGAAGTTCTTCACAGTGAGAGTGGTGAGACACTGGAATGCGTTGCCCAGGGAGGTTGTGTCTGCTCCCTCCCTGGAGGTGTTCAGGGCCAGGTTGGATGAGGCCTTGAGCAACCTGTTCTAGTGGGAGGTGTCCCTGCCTATGGCAGGGGGTTGGAACTGGATGATCTTTGAGTTCCCTTCCAACCTAAACCATTCTATGATTCTATGATAATGCTCATTTCATGAATTATCTGTATTTTTCAAATTTAATCTCTATTATTAATTGAGTGGAAGAAGTTTTGGATTTTGTGAACATATCCCTAATATATAATCATGTTTCAATTTTGGTCCTAACTTAAGTGTAATGCTCCAGGGTATGTTCGTGGCTTACTCTGAGAGGTACTAACTTCACAATCTACGTAGCTTGCAAGTATTTAAGGACTTCAGAAAAGCATGGGGCACTGTTTGAGATCACACACTGCAAAAGTTCACATACAAAATTCATGTACATAAGAGGTTTATCTGAGAGAATCAAAGGGAAACAGTGTCATAGAATAATGCCACACCAGTCAAGACCTCATCTCCTTCTTAATGTCCTTGTAAAACTTACATTATGACTTTAGGAAAGTAAGCTTTCCAAAAAAAGATCAACAGCTGTGTTGTGGTCAGCCTGATAGGCCAAAATAGGCCTGAACACGTCCTGGCTTGCCCAGATATGTTTTTCTGCTATCCCTCCTTCTGTTGTGGGGAGAAGCAACTGCGGGAAGCAGGACTGAGAACCTGGAGCCACTGAGTCTAAGGACCATGGCTTGCCCAGACTTGTTTTGCTCCTGTTTACATCCTGTGGTAAATGCTTGGCTTGTGCCTGCCTCATGCAAGGTCTATGTTTTTTCCCAAATTTGGGTAAAGCAAGCCTATGGCTTCACCTAATATAGTTGAGCTTGGCTAACTGCCATTCTGATTGGCTATTCTGTGTCCAAAACCTCATTAGTCTCAGGCTGTATTGATAAAAAGGGACAAGCAGGGAGCACAACGTGCTCTGCTGTTGTATTTCTGCTTGCCTGCTGCTGCCTGCTGCTATCAGTCTCAACTTCTGGCAGTGTTTTGCCTCACTGCCTTATTGCATCCTGAACTGCCTGCAAACTAACTGCCTCGAGTTTACCAGGAACCGACACCAAATGCCACCATGGGATAGGCCTGCGTAGCCAGCATGACATCCTAGCTGAGACTGCGCATTACAAGATATCCTGCCTACACCTAGAAGTCTCCTGCCAAGATGGGAAGCCCTGGAGGTACACAGATCATCCAGAGAAATTAGGACCAGGTCAGAGATTGTCTGCTTCCTTTCCCCAGCATTCTGTGAAGCCTGGGAAGAATCAGAAGCCTCAGTGGCTAAGACATTGACAGAACCCAATGAAAGTGTTTGGATACTGTCTGAAGCTGTAGCTAGCCTCATGAGTTGGGAGATAATATTTTGTGAGTAAATACTTAAAGCCTCTTGTAATTCACCAATTGCTTTCTGCCATAAGCAGAAAGGAGCTCCCTGAGTCCACCTACTGGACAAGCAGTATAATTAACCACAAGCGGTACAATTGACCACAAAAAACTTTAACTTCCAATTCAGTTTGGTTTAAATGTTATTATTATTGCTAGTTATTTGTTCTAGATCCAGTTGTCCATTTGTATAATGTTTCCATAACTGTGCAAAGAACCAGCTATTACTAAAATTAGTGGTCAGGGTGATGAAAGTTCTGAATATTGCAAATTAATGAACAATATTAATTTTGAAAAAAATAATATCTCACAATCAATTAACTACCCCTCCATCACAAGCAGGTACCCAGCATCAAAACCTCTGTGCCACTGTGTTTGTGCTGTTTCTATGGAGCAAAGATTTCTCAGTTGCTGTACTTTATGTAGGCTAACTTTTAGGAAAACAATGGGATACACAGAATTGTGTATCAAAAGCTCTCACCACCCAAAGGAGATGTGCTGGCTTGAGGATAACTGGAATATTTTAATGAGAGAAATTAGATCATTGGTTGTGAAAAGGAAATAATGACGAAATCTGTATCATCTATTGGTTTGCCGAGAGGGATAAAAAGTCCTATTATAAATAATATGTCCCACTCTGGTCTGGGATGCTGGATCTGCTTCCAGCAGTTAGGAGGATTTGCTTCCTCCTAATTCTGCTTTAATATATTTCTACTAACCTTGGCTAACAGAAAACAACATAAGCTTTGCTGCTTGTTTTTGTTTGTTTGTCTGAGAAAATAGAGAAAGAGAAGGGTACCTTAGAGCCCCTTCTGGGCAGTTTTTTTTTGTTTGGGACAGAGTTTGGATTTCTGTACTATTTCTAATTTTTATATAATTGTAAATACTTGTAAATATTGTATATATATGCTTTTAAATTTTGCTTTGCTGTAAATATAGCTTTATTCTACTTCCACGCCATCTGAGCTATTCTGGTAAATTTCAACTGGGAGGTGGGGGAAGTTCTTAACACATCACAGGAGAGAAAGACTATCAATTGCTTTTAGTAATTAAACTGATAAGAGACAATCTATGTTATTATATTAGAACTACTGAAGCTATAAAAATAATTTCACTCTTACACAATGCTTTTCCATTTTGAAACATATGCAAACACAAAGCTATATCTCTGAATTATATCTAACCATGTACAGGGAATAGTATAACGTTTATGTGTGTCTTATTCTGTATTTATGACTGCATTTTGGAGACATAAGATGGTTTTGACAGGGGGAAGACAGTCAGAAATTTCCTATCTTATTATTTGGGACCCCTACATCACACAGCTTCACTCTGATCATAAACACCTTTTACAAGGTGGGCCCAAAAGTCTGCAGGTTTGATTTATTTTGTTCAGGGAAGAAAATATTTCTCTCTGACAATGACCCCTTTGTTTATATACCAAAGAGAAGCTTTTATGTATTATTTATTATGAAGGCACATCAGTTCTATAGACATTAACCCAGTTAATTTTCAAAATAGAATTGCCAGTTAAAGTGTTTAAACTTGGGACATACATCCAGGAAGAAATATCGATGACCTCATCACACCCAGTGTGAGTGAAATCAAATCTCAGTATTGTGTCATAGAAAGAAAGCTGATGGCTACTAAGATTCAGAAATCTTCCCTTCTGTAAAACATTTTTTTATATCTTCAAGTAGAGCACTATGCAAATGATTAGATTTCTCTAACTTGATATATAGCATTGTAACAGTCAGATATGAATGCGAGATATTAATTTGAAAATTAATATAGTTTATTAATTTAGTTATTGAGAAACTCACTACCAACCAATATTTTAAATAATAATGGGTTCTTCACACAGTCATGAAAACATTTGTGCTGGTTTGAACTAATTGGAGGATTTGAATGAGAAATTAGACTATAGGTTGAGAGAGGAAAGCACTGATGATGCTACTTCCCTCATAGCTTTACTGAGAAAGAAAAAAAAAT
>VWZI01001755.1:251614-268346 GCA_013396835.1 Psilopogon haemacephalus | reverse complement strand
AAATATTAACAATGTATAACAGATATCTACAGATATATACAGTGAAAAGGTAATACAGAAACACCACAGCCCTCTCAGAGATCAAAATCCCCAAGAGGGGTAACCAACCACCCCCTACCACCTTTCCCCCCTTCCCCAATCTTATCTCACCACCTGCTGATGCTGCAGATAAGCTGAGGTAGATCGGCCAGGGGGATTAGTAGTAGAAAAGAAGTTAGTAGAATTATTGAAAACTAGCTACCAAGGCAGAGACAAAGAACCATGCAAGAGAAGCAGCCACAGCCCAGAGAGGTCTGAAACCATCTGACTATGTTTGGGTTACACTGTTTTTTTAAAACAAATTTTTTTCTTTCTCAGTAAAGCTCTGGGTGAAGTGACATGCTGTGTTTTCCCCTCTCAGCCAATAGTCTAATTTCTCACTCAAATTCTCCTATTAGTTCAAACCAGCACAGAGTGTTTACTCAAAAGTTGTCTCTCTGGATTTCCAAGGCTGCATCAGCTAATGCCCAAAGCACATGCAGAGGGTTGTCGTTGGTGGTTTCAGAGCTTTGGAAGGCTCTTGAGCACCCCCAAACCCTTTTCTCAGGAAGCTGGAGGTATAGCACAGTCTCTGACCTGGTTCCTCTTGAACTTCCAATAGCTGGAGACTTGTAGAGGGGTAGACAGGGCGCAGTGAGACGGCAACTCTGAGAGCACGCAGAAGAAAGAACAATGGCAGTAGCAGCAGAAACCAAAACAACAGCAGAGCAGAGCATTCAGAAAGAGCCTCCTGTTACCTGCTCATCTTCTCTTATCAATGCATGCCCAAGATCCGCTGACCTCTGGACATAGATCAGCCAGTCGGAATGGCACTTTGCCAATTCTGACCATATTGGGTGAAACCAGGGCTTTTGTTTTCCCTTCCTGGAGTGGATCCTCCTAGCACAAAAGGTGGGGGAGCAGGGGAACATGTCTGGGCAAGCCAGGGCATGTTCAGGCCTATTCAGATTCACCATGACAAGCATCACTTCTAGTAGCCACAAAATTTACAGCCATTGGTCTTCTGATACAGGAAGTTCTGACAAATTCAGATGATGTCTGAGGAAGGCCAAGGGCATCTCTAATTCTCAGAAAGTGTAAAGTTCTACCCTTCCTAATATTTCTTAAGAAGTTTGTTTTTTTAAAGATATGTAGAGAGTTTATTATTATTATGCCTGTATTACTTAATAGTAACACCAAAAGACACCTTGGCCATCGTTACTCCTTAATTGAAAAGACAGAAATCACACTACCTTTATAACAGTCCGTTAATTCACATCTGTACAAATAACTGGTTGCGGTGGAATATGGAGGTAATATTTCATATAGCTCTATTAAACTCCTTTCTCAAAGTCTGGGTTAACTCTTTGCTGGAGCAGAGAACACTCTTTTCTGAGTCATTAAACATAATTAAGCTTTGTGAAGCAACTTAAACCCTGAAATTAGGTACTAACTACATTTCACACACCAAAGTGCAATTTCTATATTAAAAAGGTCATAAAACATTCTAAATAGTGTCTGGAATACTGGCAGAAACCTTGAACAAATATATTAGATATTCAATCTGCTGATGATTCCTCCTCAATTTTCACATTGTTACACATTTATTTCCATGTGAGGTTTTTACATAACACGTTCACATTTAGTCTTTAGCAAAAATATCAATACATTTGCCTTTGAATTCTAATCAAAGACAATTTTATATTCTTTGTAGTACACATACTTTAAAGATCTGAGAAAGCTGCACTATCAGTTCTTTCTGAAGAGTTAAATATGAACTCTGCAAACAAAACAGACTTGAGATCTTTGCCCTAAACAGTCTTTGAATATACAGGTTCCATCACAACAGAATGGTCTTTAACCTGACGTGAATAACATTGCCTTTATCCAAGGTAGTACAGATATAGTTTCAGCATGCCAAATAATCATCCCCGGGATTCTCTAAAACTATTGCTCCACATGTCATTTAGTTTATTTCATTTGGGGGTGTTTTTTAAAGATTATGTAAAAACTTTCCTCGGTAATTTCTCAGTCTTTCTGCTCTCCATATTTGAAAAAAAAATCATAGGATCACAGAATGTCAGGGGTTGGAAGGGACCTCCAGAGATCATCAAGCACAAGCCTCCTGCCAGAGCAGGACCATACAATCTAGCTCAGGTCACATAGGAATGCATCCAGACAGGGCTTGAAAGTCTCTAGAGAAGGAAACTACACAATCCCCATGGGCAGTCTATTCCAATGGAATAGTTCCAGTGGAACTTCGCGTGCTGTAGTTTATATGCATTACCGCTTGTCTTATCACAGGGTGCAACTCAGAAGAGCTTGTCACCTCCCTCTTGACACCCAGCCCTCAGATATTTGTAAACATTGATTAGATCTCCTCTCAGTCTTCTCTTCACCACACCAGAAATCCCCATATCACTCAGCCTTTCCTCACACAGCAGTGCTCCAGCCCCTTAGTTGTCTTCATAGCTCTCCATTGGACTCCTTTGAGTAAATCCCTGTCCCTCCTGAAATGAGGAGCCCAAAACTGAACACAATATTCCAGGTGATGTCTCACCAGGGAAGAATAGAGGGGGAGGAAAACCTCTCTTGATCTGCTGGACACACTCCTCTTAATGCACCCCAGGATCCCATTGGCTTCTTGGCCACAAGGGCACATTGCTGTCCCATGGATAGCTTCTTGTCTACCAGCACCCAAGGTCCTTCTCTTTTCTCCCTTTCCAGCAGATCACCTCCCAACTTGGTGCAGTTTATTATTCCTTCCCAGGTGCAGGACTCTCCATTTATCCTTGTTGACCTTCATTAGGTTCCTTTTTGCCCAGCTCTCCAGTCTGTTTAAGTCTTGCTGAATAGCCTCACAGCTGTCAGGTATATCAGCCAATTTTCCCGGTTTGGTATCAACAGCAAACTTGCTGAGCAGAAACTCTGTCTTATTAGTAGAACTGTTAAGTTCTTGAACCTCTGGACATAGTGGAAGTTACCCCCTCTGACCTTCCACTTGAGTCTATAAAATGTACTGAGAAAAGTTTCTCTGAAAAACACAGTTGAGATAATGTACAAAGCTAAGGAATAAGTGTGAATAGTAAATGGCACTCAGCTCTTGCTGATGTATTCCAGATATCCTTGATCTCAACTCCAGCATTTGAACTAGCCCCAGTTTCAACTCTTACCATTTGATATCTCACATTATGAGAACTATGATCTCAGTAATTTTGCAATACAATGCACATGAATTGCAACGAGTGAAAAGAGACAGAGGAAAAACTAAAAGGACAGAGAAGATCCTGGGTCACAAACTGGCCATTTTGGTGCAGGCAAGAGTTCATCCATTCCAGAACCAGCAATGAGCATAGGCATATAGGAAGTGATGCACAACTGCATAGTGAATCACACTTTCCCAGCTGTGTTCAGCTCAGTGGATTTTGTGATCCTGCTGTGATTTGTCTATTTAATGACACTCAATGCATCTCTCTTTCAGTTGTCCATCACACCTGTGACATGTGTAAAATTTCTCTATTCCTAGCACTTCTTGGAAAGGAATTTCATCATGCCACTTCATTTTGCTTGTTTTGATCCTGTTCTCTACCAGCTTTGATTTACTGTGTGTTTTGTTGCTTTGGTTTGGAAGAAATAGAGATGCAAGAGGTTAGAGACCGTAACATTTGTGTTTCTTCAACTCTGCTTTCTGCCACTAACCTTTAAAAACGCTCCTATAGAAAGTGCACTTTTACCACAGAACTGAAAAGTTTGCACAACATTAACATTTAAAATTCTTGCACAATGTTAATATAGAAGAGAAAAGGAACAGTGACAGTTTTGGAACCAAATGTGATGTAAGTAGTGTATGAGCTGTAAAACCTTAGACATTGTGGCAAATAAACCTAGGTCCTGCAATATTTATAGCATGAGCTGAGAAAAGGCAACCTAGAAAGAGATTCAGTACTTTCCACCACCACGACCATCTGTTAGTGGTCAATAAACAGCAAGAATCTAGGATCCAGTGGTTTAAATAGCAATACAGAAAGGGATGTCAGGTGGTAATATCCAACATTTCCAGTGAATTCATTCATAAATTAATATCTTATTAAAGTTAAATAGTAGGAAGAAATTTTCCTGGTCTGAAAGATGATGGATAAATAGGGCAGGCAGAGAACAGAAAGAGGATATTCACCAATATCATCATCACTGTTATTATTATTATACCATTCCACCCATAATTCAGTCTGAAAGTGTCCTTGATAAAGCAGCTGTGGCCTGAAGGATAAACAACAGTACAAGTAGTCACCATCAGGGGAAGAAGGAACTCAGCAAACAAAGCCTCATGATTTGCTATCAAGGTTGTCTTGTCTTCAGATGACCTCTCTTTTTTCTGAATTCCCCTTGGTAAAGGTTATTTGCAAATGCTTAGTAAAGGCAGCTCCTTAACATTCTCTCTGCATCTTGTCATTGTAACATGAAACAAATAAATAAACCTTCAAGCTGATTATTTTATTTCGTCTTTTCCCAGATTTCATGGTGATATCAGAAAAACTTGACACACTTCTTGAACTCTTCACCTCAGAATATGACATGTGCTGTATTTCATATATCCCCCTGGGACTTGTGTCCTCTAGTTAATCTGCAGCGTACATGGAAGCTAAATGGAAGGAGCCTTCTCAGCAAAGAAACCTTTCTGAAGACAACACTTCATGCTTTCTACCTTTCTTAGTTTATACGCATTAACAATGCTCAACCAAATAATTTTTTTTTAATCCAATTGCAAACATTTGGCAACAGCTGAAAGTCAGACATGAAAAATATAAGCACCATCTTGTGAAAATTGATATAAACAGTGCGCATCAAAAAAAGCCAACAGGTGAGTAAACCTGAAAGGCACTATATGACAGCCCCTGGTGGATAACAATGGCCAAAGTTAAAGGAAAGTGGGGGGATATCAGGGGATGGTCCTGGACAAAAAGCTCCAGGGGAAATCGGAACAAGAATGCAACAAAGAATAACTCTAAAAATTAGAAACGAACAATGGAACTCTCAGAAACTTCTTTAATACAACACCAGTCAATATTTTTGAGATGTATGTCCTGCTTCCTCTATATTCATCCTTGCTTTTGGGGGCTCGTGAGAAGAATGGACACTGTTTACAGAGGCCTGTGGTGATAGGACAAGGGGGAATGGCTTCAAACTACAGAAGAGTAGATTTATGTTGGATGTTAGGAACAAGTTCTTTACTATGAGGGTAGTGGAACACTGGAACAGGTTGACCAGGGAGGTGACTGGGGCCCCATCCCTGGAGATATTCAAAGTGAGGCTCAACAGATCTTTGTGCAAACTAATCTAGTTGAGGATGTCCCTGCTGAATGCAGAGGGGATTGGACTAGATGGCCTTTGAAAGTCACTTCCAACCCAGAACATTCTATGATTCTGTGATTCACGTTGCTATTCTTGCTAAAACAACAGAAAATGGAGGGGAAGAAAGAGGTGTTCTGGATGGACTGTTGGATTCACTTGACAATATTAAAAAAAAAAAAAAATCTAAGTAAATTCAGTGATTTATAATTACCTACATCCTATTGTAAGGAAAGATTTCTGTGTACAAAACTTCCTGCCTGTTATGAATTGAATGGTTTGCTTGCACTCCACCCTTTGCACATTTGATCAACGAATGTAAGACTTTATTAAACCTTAAACAGATCAATGAATGTAAGAGTTTATTAAATCTTAAAGAGCTTAAGATAATACAGAGGGAGTTTGTTTTTCTAGGCCTATTTTGCATTATAACTACCTACAGTTCATTTTAGACCTGGAGAGTTTGATATGCCAGGAAAAGAAAAGAACACACTTATCTTTAATATATGATCATTAAATAAACATCTTTCATGAAAGAGATTTGTTATATTAAAGAGTATTAAAATTGTATCAGTCTGCTCTTTTATTTTGAAAGGCTGCATACAAGCGAGGAAATGCAATAATACTAATATAGAAAGGTATAAATAAAAAGAAAATCTTCTCACTTTCTCTCTAAATAAAAACTCCATTATTTCACTTGCTGTCCTGCCAGTCCTCCCTGACAGAGGTTTATTCCAATTCATGGCTGACTTTGAGTAAGCTTTTTTAAAATTTCTACCATGGGGATGCAACCCCATCTAGTTTTCCATCAGATCTGTGTTTCAACCTCTCTTTTCAATTCTAGATCAATCAGGGAGCCCCAAATGTCTAATCTTTCCAGTAATGCTTACATTGTTAATGAAGGCAGGAAATGTAACTGAGCTTCTCTAACTACTTGTAACAACCAGATGCATGAACCAATGTTAGCCAAAAAAAAATCTATAATTCACTAAGGACTGTAAAAGGTCATCTTGGGTCCAACAATGCTTAAATTTCACAAAAAGACAGAGTATTTCTCTTGAACCTTCAGAAGACGTCTTCCAGAAGAATGTCAAATGGGTGATACAGGTTTAGGAATATTGATTCAAAGCAAAGTGTACACACCCTTAATGCTACTCTCCAGTCACCCTACAACATTCCCCACTCTGACCATCCTTGGCTGCCCTAACTATTCCCTTTCATGAGTGATAGAGCAATAATCAGCTGGGCTGATTTCTTATGTAGGTGAAAACAGGCAGGGAGTGGCTATATAGAACTATATAAAACTTTTCCTGCAAAATACCAACTAAAGGCAGCTGTGCAAAGAAGCAACCTCTAAAAAGTAGCATATTAATAGCCCAGCTGTAGAAGTATGGAACACACAACTCCGGGTCTTATGTCCCCTGCACAGATCTGGCAACAGACTGCTATTGTGTTCCTAAGACTCTTGGTCACTGTTATTAGAGCATTTGTCCTATGTTACCATTTTCCACAAATATTATTGAGAAAGTATTATGCTATATCAAATGCAGGGAAACATCTGAAAGTCAGGGTTCACCTGTGTTCAAAAAGAACATGTTATGGGTCATATGCTTTTCGAAGCTCACATAAAACACAGTTTCTGTGGGTTTTGTTCTTTTATAAATTTCAGGAAAAGTTAAATCATGTGAGTTGTATGAGATCTGTTGTACTCAGTTCTCATAGTTTTGTCAAAAGAGAACAAATATGCTTCTATTTATATCCTGTTCCTGAAAAAAAAAAAAAAAAAAAAAAAAATTACTTGCATGCAGAGTTTTCCCGTTTGCACTGCCTCTGTTCCATTGAAGCTCTGTCTGGGCTCTGCTGGTTCCAGTCAAGCAGCTCTGGATTACCCAAAGTGACAAACAGGTTTTCCAACAGCTCTGCAAATCTCAGAAGCTTCCTTGGAAATGCTGCCAACAGGTGGTAAACTGCTACCATTCACTGCAAACAATTTTCCAGCATCGGCATGAGGATGCTACAGTAAAGGATGGTGCGAAACAAACGGTTCCTCAGACCACACACTAGGCTTATTGAGGCCGTGAAGCAGCCATCAGATGGCAACAATTTTGTCACCACTAGTACAGAACATAATGGAATATGTGTCCTGGAGCTGAAAAGCTCCGTATCTCATTAGCTATCCCCTGAGTCATGCCTGTCACCACCAGCTTTAAGTTTTAATTTCCTTGCTTTCACTGGTTGTCAAGGCTATTTGACTGTATCTCTTTTGTGTTTAATCAGCGCTACCAATGCTTCTGATGAGATTATGCTGCTAACCTGGTGCTCCAGGAAGTCACAAATGTAGTATTGTTTATACAGGAACAAATTAAGTACAGCTCTTTACTTTGAGGTAGAAAAATAACTATGAAGTCCTATGAAACATAACATCTTTAGCAAAAATGCTTGGGAGAGCTAGATTATCAAATGTAACAGTTCAGTGGTTCAATTCATACCTGACAGGCTTCAAAGAATATATATGCAAATTGATCTCCCAGCTGCAAGGGTAATTAACATGGCCTGCTGCAGGGGGCTGTTCTTCTACCCATTCTGTTTCATTATTATTACAGTGACTTTACATTTTTCCTAAACCCACCATCTTTTGGTATGGAAATAAATTTAACTTCCTGCTTTATGTAAACTTTATTACACTACAATCAGCAGGGAATCTAGCCTGCTGGATTTGCTAGCATCTGAAAACCAATACAGCCTGACACAAAGCTTAGCACTATAGAGACACTTTTGTTGTTGATATTATTAGGTACTCCTTCTGTTTTGAGGGACTATAGTAAGCCTGATTCTTCCCTCATGCTTAAACCAGTTTAACATTGAGACAGGCCTAGTGAAGGACCAGAGAAGATGATGAATCTTGTAACTTGCTGTTTAATCTATTTTTTTTACTAAGGTATTCACATTGTATTGGCACTCAAGCCTGCAGATTTTTTTTCCAAAGCAGGAAGGATACAGCCCTAACTGTATAGAATTTCATGCAGTACTGGACCCATCAGCCATATACTGTGTCATGAACTGAAGTATGAGGTCCTGTTTCCACAGAGAGATGTTCCCTCTGTGTTACACACTGTACATGCTCCTCATATGGGTATGAGGCAACACCAAAACTATTTTCCCATTACGTAGTAAGAGTGCAACTTACAGCAAAGCAGTAGCATTATGCATGCCTGGGAAAACTATGGACATAAAAGCATTACTGATCTGGGGTACCTTTCATAACCAGAAGTCATTTCTACAAATTATAAGGCAAAATTTTGTTAAGTAATTTTAAGCAAACATCTATGTGTAGGTATAGAGTAACAGGTATATCTATAATTCATAAGAGGCTAGAATTTCTTTTACAGAGAGTTGATTTACTGCAGGCAGAAATGGAACCCAGGCCACTGCACATTTCCATGTTATACATTTTTATACCAAAGTTTGATATTGCTTTGTCCACAAAAGCCTTTAGAAGATTCAAACAGTGTGTATGCAAACATGGACACATGCATAACCACATTCCAATGTTACACAATGTTGGGGCAGTTCTATCAGTGGTTGTGCTGTTTTGTTAAACATTCAGGCAGTTCCCTCACAGAATCAGTGTCAGCTGATACAGAGATACAGAGAAACTCCAGTCTGTGTGCTACCAGATTTAGGCCAGTGCCCTGGAGGGTCAGGCGATGCCCTGTATTTATCCTCATTTGATGCCAGAGTGCTAAACAACTAGAAGATCTCTTCTGCTGCCTGCATGCTATTTCATATCCAATATTTAACTGAGGTTAATTGAATGTCTGTTAAAAGGACTCTGATGGGAGCAGGAAAAGAATCTCTGCTGCATGGGTGGATAAAGTCAATCCTGACCCTGTATATCAACCCCCATATCTTTCCAGAAACTGAGTAAATGGACTATGAAAGAGGGGGAAAAAAATATGACAGGGAGAGACAGCTAGCTGTTTGAATTAATTTTACATTTATGAAGATATATGGTTTTAAGTGTTAAGAGATGGGCTTCTTCAATGGTGTCTTATAGAATTAGGTGCCTATTTGCCTTTGAATTTTATTGCTGGTTGAGAGTTTATCCTTCTTAGCCTCCTTAGAGTAAGCCAACCTGTATTTTGGTCTGAAAATAAGACTTCATAAATTACATGTTGCCAGTATGGCAAATTGCACCTTTATGAGGCAATTTCTGGCAGATTAGCTGATGTGCATCACCACAGCTTCGCATTCAAGTGATTTGGACGTGGCCCATAATGAATAAGACATTCGCAGCAACAGAACACCGATTTTGCATTATTATAAACCAGGAGCTGACAGCAGAATACTGATTTTGCATTATTATAAACTGGGGACTGAAAGTTACTGCTGTCTGGCAAGTGTTCAGCAATCATTTGTTGGCAGGCTCAGCTGAAAGGCCACGGACTGGGAGAGCAGGGAGCTTGAACATATCTTTCTGAGAGTCTCTTAGGTCAGTGTTGAGAAATACTTCAGTGCTCCGGGAAGAGGCTGAGAGTTAAGCTTGCCATTGCCACACATACATCATGAAAGAACAAAGTTTGAACTTTAAGAGTGGAGAAACCTCCACTTTCCACATCTCACAAAATTCAGGTTTTAAAATAATTGCAGAGAAAATGGCAAAATGGCAGACCTGTGATACAAGCCTGAAATGCTGACAACATTAAGAGAATAGTCACAAGCAAGGACTTCTTTTTTTCACCTCTTTCCAGTTTTGCCGTAGAGCTGAAAAGGGTGAAGTGGCCGACAAAAATTCTGTTTCTGTAATTTTCCACTGCATCTGCAAAATGGCTTTTTAAATGTCACTTGACCTTGAATGCAAAAATATTCTGTCCTTTATCAGTCCTGCCTTTTCACTGCCTGGCTTACGGGATCAAATTTACATCTTGCCTTACCATGGAGCTTCTTCTGATAATGAATTCAAGCAAGTACCTGTGCTCCAGAAATACATTCCTCTTCACTGTATAAAAAAAAAAGAGTGCAGATGCCTTTTGTTTGTCACTTGTCATTTGACTCTATCCTATGGGCACCAGAACCACACATTAACTCTGGTTCAGAACCCACCCTTTACACTCAAGGCTTGTGTATGGGTTTTACAGGAATGCAGTGCTCAAGCTTTTGAAAATTAAAGACCTCAAGTCACTCTTTTGTAATAACAAACATTTCTATTTCATAACCCTGAACATTTTTTACTCTACCCTCTCTTTCTATTATTCAGTTTTACCATACTTAGTGGGAGTTTTCGTGTGAATGAAAATACTCACCTGATTAAGAGCTGATAAAAACAAGCCTTTATATTATACAGATGTGGATTCAGCTGAGTTCTTTCCTTCATACTACATAGTGCTCTGTACTTCTCCAGATGATGGATAACAGCAAGGCTGGGATACATGGTATTAGTGGTCATCTTGTGCAAGATAGCAAGACAGACAGTGGAGTGGCATATGGTATAGAGTCATAGCCTTGACTAGTGCTTAGCACATTAGAATAAGAGGCAAATAAGTAGAAGGAAAATTTAACTGTGGGGAAGAAAAGGTCCCCTAGAACTTCTCTCCCACTCTCGTGTGTGTGTGTTTTTCTGGGCAGAGGCAGCAGCTGCATGCTTGAGAGTGGCTGTCTTCTGTGAGGCTTGTTAGTGATTCTTCTGGAGAGTGCTCGGAGACAAACTGCAACATGAGGTAAATTCAAGAAAGAGTAGGATAACATGGATTAGATGTCATCTCTTCTTGGGCTAATTAAAGCACACCTAAATGGCGATGCATTCTGTGAAAAGTGCGAGTGGCTCTTTCTATTGAGTTCAACACACTGATTATGCAGCCTGGAATAAACATGCTCATTTGGCAAAAAACTAACTCAGGAATCTGCAATGCTGCTGCTAGAACCTTTGAACGAACTGGAGAAAATCTGGGGCTATGGAACAAGACAGTGTCCTTCTATGTCCCAAACAACAGCAGTTTAAACGAAAATGCCTCAAGAAAGTTGAGGGCCTCCCTAAATTCTTTTACCTCTTCACAAAAGACCTTCCAAGAACTTATGTTGGGTGCACTGCCCCTCGCTATTGAACACTGCAGTGTAAAAAACAATGGTAAGTGCTCTATGCCCTCTCTGCAGCATAAAAAACACAAGTACCACTGCTGTACAGCAGCTGCTGGGTTTTTTGTTTGGTTGTTTTTTTTTTTCCTGTGTAAGAATCACTATTTTCAGATTCTTTTTGTCCACCTATGAAGGCAGGAAGAACAAATGTCCTAGGGGCCACCTAACTGCAGACCTGAAGACAAACCTCTGATTATATGCCCTCCAGCTAACACTAGAGCAGTGTCAGCAGCAAAAGAAGCAAACTGTGCTGTGCCCAGCATGTGCAAAATGGAGAGAAATATATTGGAGAAATTGCAATTTACCTAGGCAGAGAAACTAATGAACTTAACTCTCCTATTATGACTCACAGGCTCAGGAGCAATAAAGATATCATGATGTTAAAGTCACAACCCTGTTTTGCACCTCAATTGGCTTATGGAAGGAATCCTTCTGTAGTAAGGATGCTACTGCCAGAGTTTTCCCAGCTAGTATGACTAAGAGCAATTTCACTGCAGACCAACCATTAAAATGAACATCCCCCTTTTTAGAAGTTTCTGGTAGAGTCTTCCCCAGCAAGACATAAAGCATCATCCTGCTTCCTTCCTGTCCCCAGTTTGGCCTCCTCTTCAAGAAGGAAGTTTACTTACCCCTTAACAAAGCCATGTTTTTAAAGCAGATGTTTAACTTCATCTGCTGCACTGTGATTTATCTCTGAGCATGCTTGAGTGACCCAACGAATTGGCAACCTTATGGTCAAAATAAAGCTCAAGGAAATTTCTTGTAATGCCCTCACTGACTTAAGATGGTATTAGGTGCAGGCCATTACAGATCAGCCTTTGGGATCAGCACCTGATAGATCAGGTCCAGAGGAAGGACACAAAAATGATCAGGAGGCTGGAGCATCTCTCTTATGAAGGCAGGCTGAAAGAGTTTGGGTTGTTCAGCCTGGAGAAGGGAAGACTCTGAGGAGACTTTATAGCAGCCATGCTGTACCCGAAGGAGACCTACAAGAAAGCTGGGGAGGGCCTGTAGCACTAGGACAAGAGGCAACGGTTTTAAACTAGAGAAGCACAGGTTTAAATTGGACATAAGAAAGAAGTTCTTTATGAGGGTGTTGGAACACAGGAACAGGGAAGTGGTGGAGGCCCCATCCCTGGAGACATTCAAGGTAAAGCTTGACTGGGCTCTGAGCAACCTGATCTACTTGGGGACATCCTTGTTTACTGCAGAGAGGGTTGGACTAGATGACCTCTAAAAGCGTCTTCCAACTCAGTGTATTCTATTATTCTAATCTATTATTTTGCTGACTCATTTCACACATTCTGAAAGAAAAAATTCTCAGCAACACCTAGGCATTTACTGGTTAGTCTGTTTGTCTGCATGGTAAGAATCTATCAAGTTATCAAGTGAGGGGAAAAAAACCCCAAGCATTTCAACTGCACACACTACCACTGTATTAATTTTTCCATAAATTAAAAAGGAACATCTGTTTAATTCAGAAATGTGTTGGGGATTTAATTACTTTCATCAAATAGATGAATCTTCTCATGGAAATTGATGCAGGATGATACTTCTGAATCTGGCTGGTCTAAACATGGAACAAAGTGCCAAGAAAACTTATTACAGCTCTAGTGGCTCTGTATTTCCTCCAGGCAACTCAAAAATTCCTGCAGGATTAGAAAGATGATGCTGATCTTGCCCACCAGGCCAGTATCAGCAAAAGAGCTAAGCACGGACGTCACAGGTACAGCGTCCTCCACGGGGCAGTCTGGTAACCCTGCACAGACCTTCCAAACTTCAAAAGTCCTGTGGACCCTTCACCTAAATATTTTCAAGAACTGACATAAAATATGAAAGGCTCTTTGTATTGTAAACAATGCTTTAGACCTTGTAACATTTAGTTAAATATGCTAGGAGTAGCAAACAAAGGAGTTTTTCAGTTATCAGCAGGATGGTGTCTACAGGTTCAAATCCCTGGCAACACTCATTCGATCCTCCCCCTCTCCAATCTTCAGAACACAAAATGGTGTCAGAGACAAGTGTGGGTTACACAGACCTATAAATTCTTCCTGAATCTCTGACATGTAGAGCAACCAGTGCAAGACTGAAGGAGGTACGTAATCTTGCCTATCCCTAGCTGTTGGCATGACAATAGCTGATTATCACCTGGTGGTAGGCAGCGGGGCTGACTCTGTAATCCCACAACAGCTGAGTTGGTCCATTGTTTTGTGAGCTCCCTAGGGAGATCACAATTCCCAGGCTGACTATTGCAAGCTGTCACTTGCCTGGGAACAAAGCTTTGAAAAACCTTCAGTTTACCAAAACCATAGTTAGGGTTTCTTTGGGTGTTAGCTTTCTCTCTGCAAAGTACAGCTGGGAAAGCCAAGCTTTGAAACTCCAAAAACATGAGTCAGCAGTGTGCCCAGGTGGCCAGGAGAGCCAATGGCATCCTAGCCTATATCAGGAATAGTGCGGCCAGCAGGACAAGGGAGGTTATCCTTCCCCTGTACTTGGCACTGGTCAGGCCACATCTTGAATACTGTGTCTAGTTCTGGATGATTCAATTCAAGAGAGATATTGAGGTACCGGAACATGTCCAGAGAAGGGCGACAAAGCTAAGGGGCCTGGAGCACGCCCTTTGAAGAGAGGCTGAGGGAGCTGGTGTTGTTTAGCCTGGAGAAGAGGAGGCTCAGGAGTGATCTCATTGCTGTCTACAACTACCTAAAGGGAGGTTGTAGCCAAGTAGGAGTTGGTCTCTTCTCCCAGGCAACCAGCAACAGAACAAGGGGACACAGTCTCAAATTGTGCCCGGGGAGGTATAGGCTGGATATTAAGAAGTTCTTCACAGAGAGAGTGATTGGCATTGGAATGGGCTGCCCAGGGAGGTGGTGGAGTCGCCATCCCTGGAGGTGTTCAAGAAAAGATTGGATGGGGTACTTAGTGCCACAGTGTAGTTGATTGGATAAGGCTGGGTTCTAGGTTGAACTGGATGATCCTGGAGTTCTCTTCCAACATGGCTTATTCTATTCTATTCTAAAAAAAGAAAGACTTGCAGGACTGGATTTAAAAAAAAAAAAAAGAAAAAAAGCTTGAAAAATAAAGCTACTCAGATACTTACNTGAAAAAACTCTGGGGAGAGGGGAGAGGAAAAGGGAGAAGCTGAAGGTAAAGGTGAGAACACTGCAATAATCTGAGTAGGGCATTTATGTGCTTTACTTAGTATATCAGCTTTCTGTATAGGAGGTTAGGGACATGAGGTGGAGCATCTATAGCATCACTTTCAGGACAATTCCTGGGAAACTACAATAAACACATTTCGCCAAACAGTGTTAAGAAATACAAAAGCATTCTTCTTGCAGACAGGGTCCTTATTGCTTGCAACCATTTAACAGACTCTATACTTCTCAGTAAGATTGGGTCTAATCCATACTCTTGACTGAAACAATAAAAAGTCATTGCATTCTGCCTACCAGGTATTCAAGTTCAAGTATATACACTATTTCATAGAATCATAGAATCAGTCAGGGTTGGAAGGGACCACAAGCATCATCTAGTTCCAAACCCCCTGCCATGCCCAGGGACACCCTCCCTAGATTAATCTGGACAGAGTCTCATCCAGCCTGGCCTTAAACAACTCCAGGGATGTGGCCCCAACCACCTCCCTGGGAAACCCATTCCAGGGTCTCACCACTCTCATGCTGAAGAACTTTGTCCTTATGTCCAGTCTGAATCTTCCCACCTCTGGCTTTGCTCCATTCCCCCTAGTCCTCTCACTACTTGAGAACCTAAAAAGTCCCTCCCCAGCTTTTCTGTAGGACCTCTTCAGATACTGGAAGGCCACAAGAAGGTCACCAGACCCCTTCAGATACTGGAAGGCCACAAGAAGGTCACCTGGGAGCCTCCTCTTCTCCAAACTGAACAGCCTTAGCTCTTTCAGTCTCTCCTCATAGGAGAGGTGCTCCAGCCCTCTTCCTTACTTCACTTACTTTTTTTCTCTGGAGATGTCTACAGTCCAGTGATAGGATTTCATAAAGTTGTCTGATTCCAGGTATTGTTTATAATCCCTGAGTTTTTGCATGAAGGGTTAGACATACCAAGTCCTGTAAATATGAATACTGTGACAGAAGAAAACACCACAATAAAGTCTCTAGACTGTGATCATTAAAACTTTGGATGGGTGCTTTCACTTTTCATTTTGAGTACTCAAAAGAAAGCCCATGTTGACATATTGTATAGTCTGACATTGTTTTTTACCCACATTTCTTATTCCTACACCAGGTTTCCTACCTTGACTACACTGCTGTCTGTCTTTGCCTGCTCACTTAGAGAAATCTAGAGTCAGTATTTGAAGCACAACGCTCACACCATGACCCAGCACCAGGAGATTTACGGCTATGGGGAACATGTCATAAAGGCTGAGTTAGATTAACAGTACTGCTGGCAGCACCTCATTTCCCAAGTTAACTGCCTCTAGTCTGCTGCTGGAGTTCAGGTTTTCTTCTGCTTCAGACAAAATGATGTGTTGTTCTAGACAGTACCAACCGTGGTTCTTCACTAACCTCTTTTCTCTTGACTCAGGCAGGTGAATGCAGCTTGCAGACAAATGGGTGGTCTTTTCTGGGAGAGAAAATGGCTAGAGCAGATAACTTCTTGACCCGATATAACTAGATGTGCTGGTTTGAACTAATTGGAGCATTTGAGTGAGCAATTAGACTATTGGCTGAGAGAGGAAAACACAGTGTGTCACTTCACCCAGAGCTTTACTGAGAAATTTTTTTAAAATTGTTTTAAGACTTGTGTAACCCAAACATAGATAGTTGAAATGGTTTTGGACCTCGCTGGGCTGTGGCTGCTCCTCTTGCATGGTTCCTTTGTCTCTGTCTTTTGTAGCTGATTCTTAGTAATTCTACTAATTTCTTTCCTACTCCTAACCCTCCTGGCCGGTCTACCTCAGCTTATCTTCAGCATCAACTGGTGGTGAGATAAGATTGGGGAAGGGGGGAAAGGTGGTAGGGGTGGTTGGTTACACCTCTTGGGGATTTTGTTCTCTGAGAGGGGTGTGGTGTTTCTGTAGAAGTGCAGAGAAACCAGAAAATCTCTTTCCACTTACAAGTTCGGTATTTGTTATATTGTTGCTAGTTATGTTCTTGAGTGTTCCAGATTCCCTGTTTATCTCCCTTTGTATAATGTGGTGGTTTAGCAGTTAGCTGCCCCTCCCCTCCCCCCCCCCCCCCATTGGAAAAATCTGTTATAC
>VWZI01001755.1:227122-251605 GCA_013396835.1 Psilopogon haemacephalus | reverse complement strand
CTGTAAATATCTGTTATACATTGTAAATATCTGCTTGTATATTGTGCATTGCTGTAAATATAAAGCTTCATTTATTAACTTGCAGTGTTCTGAGTCCTAGCCGGGGTTTATTTCAAAAGGTGGGGGGGGCAGCTAACTGCTAAACCACCACACTAGATGAGGGAATGGGCCATGAAATTATTTACTGATGATTTTGGTGACGAAACTCAAAATTCCACTAAGCAAAAATGTTCTGGGAAATGTCTGCTTTATCTAAGTGCTTTAGCAGTAGCTGAGTGCACACAGAACCATGCATATTTGTAGAAATGGCTTTTTGAAAGACAGTATCATGAGAAATTGAAAGTAAAAGCATTATTATGCACATCATTTTTTTTAATATATAATTCTGTTATTTTTGTTTCTATTAATTCTCTTCAGCATTTGACTTTTGAGGTTTTCACATTAAGTACCTCACAAAATAATTGAATGTTCTTCTTAATACAAGGCTTCTTTTTCTGAAAAGGAAGATTTTTAAATATTTCTGTTTAGGTATTTTTTTTTTTACTTTAATTTTGGAAGGATTAAATTGGAAGACTATTTCCCAAAAAAATTTTCAGTGTAACTAGCTTTTTCAAAACAATTTCACTGGAGATGCAGAATACTGGCCCTACCATACTGATTTTTATTCTTCCTAGAAATCACAGGTAAGCATTAATAGCTTTTATGATGGCTAAATTTTGTCACTAGTCTGTGTCACTTTTCAGAAGCAGCACGTTTGTAGTGCACTTCATCTTAACTGTTCTCTGGTTTCCAAGAACAGATATTTCTCCTCAAATCATTTGAAAAACATTTTATCAAGTGACAGAATGTCCTTCCAGCCCCACAACAGTCTCCAGGAGATTCTCCCTACAGTTAATTTCCTCCTGTAAATTCTGTGCCGAGAGGACCTTGCACACAATCCCTGAGGTTCCTGTGCTAGCAGATGGTATGAGCTACATAACTAGTAGATCACAGAATCACAGACTGTCAGGGGCTGGAAGGGACCTCAAAAGATCATCCAGTCCAACAATCCTGCCAGAGCAGGATCACCTAGACCAGATCACACAGGAAGGCATCCAGGTGGGGCTTAAATATCTCCAGAGAGGGAGATTCCACAACCCCCCCTAGGCAGCCTGTTCCAGTGTTATGTCACCCTCACAGGGAAAAACAAACAAACAAACAAAGAAACAAACCCCAAACCTCCTCATGTTTATGTCAAACTTCCTATGCCTCAGGATGCAGAGAATGTTTGTATACATGGACCCTAGACCCTAAGATTTAAAGTCCTCATTTAACTGGGAGACCTACATTTAGGAATAACAGCTACCTACAATGGAAGCCCAGCAGCTTCACGCACAAATGATATCTGACAGTATAATGGACTCACAGGTGAGAGGAGGAGCACTCTCAGCACCTGCAATTTAACCGGTACCAAATCCTGCTACCGTTTCCCATTTAGCCAAAAGAGGGGGCTAGTTCATTCCTCTTTTTTTTTTTTTTTTTTTTTTTTTTTTTTTTTTTTTTTNTTTTTTTTTTTTTTTTTTTTTTTTTCTTTCTCATGTTTTTCAAATACATGTTTCTACTTCCTGACCTTGGGTATTGGAATATTCCTGAAGGAAAATAAGATGGAATCTTCTCCAGTGACACCTTTATTCCTAGCAGATTGACTCACAGTGAGGATCTCTGCTTTCCGTTTTGTTCACAACATCTTCCATCTGCATGAGTGGACTTCATATTAAAAGGCCACACACAGCATCCTGCAACTTTTGTTGGACCATTTCAAGGTGTCAAAGTAACTTCAGCAAGCAAAGAAGATCATCTAGGCAGTGCATATTCGCCAATCATAACACGCACTAAACTGTTCTTTGCTTATATCCCAGCAGAGAATCAGGAAAAGAGAAGTTGTTACACAAGTTTCAGCATTAAGTATCTCTGACTTATTGCTGTGATTATACTAATTGCTCATCTTCCTGGTGGGAGGTTGCAGGAAGCAGTTTTGAAGTAATCAAGCTGAAATGTGGCCTTCTATTTATAAGAGACCTACAAATCTTGCTCTCTCAAAAAACATATATAATTGAATCTCCAAAAAAACAGCACATGCCATTTCTCTTTTCTCCCTTGGAATCTCACACAAAAGTTTATGATTCAGTTCTTCCTCACTGTGAATAAAAAATGCTTCCCAAAGGTACTGCAGATGGCATTTGTTATCCTGTTTACCGAGGCTTTGAACCACACAGCAAAACTTCAGGAACATCCCATAGAGTTACAGTGTGCCATACATATGTACAGATTCCCAACTCTTAGGCACCTTGAGTAAATTAAGAATAAGAATACTATTTCATATTTACATGCAGGATTTTGACCCAAAGCATTTTAATGTTGTGATCCATGCATACAGCACCAGTTAAAAAGAGTTATGTCCTGTCTACCACAAGGTAGCCACAAGGAAATTCTCTAAACTGATGGGAAGGGGTAATTCGGTTCAGGAACAGTTTCATCTGTGCTAGTCCCAGGAAGATGAGGCCATTTCTCCATTCCAGGCCTTCTAAGTAAAATAAAAGTCCCAAAGTCAATTTACTTCAAACATATAAAGAGCCCAGTACCAGCAGGATTTGAACCAATATTTCTAACTGACCTACTGAGAGCCTTTGTGTGATAAAGCCAGGGTAGTTTTCCTCAGAGCAAAAGAGCATTCTGCTGAAAGGAGGTTAAATTTCATCATAGATCACTGGCAGGATTTTGCCGTTGTAGATGTTGTTGTTCTGGGGGTTTTTTTTCCCCCAGTTTATGACTACAGTTTCTTGGTAAAACTGTGCACATATTCTTAATAAGTTGTTCCAGGAAAGACAAAATGACTTGATAGCAAAGGTTATATTTTGCCCAATACTTTCAACCAAAGAGAAAGAAAATGGAAAATCCAAGTGAACTGTTCTGACATTTCTGAAGCACTTCATTTACAGGCACACGCAATAAACACAAAGGAAACAAAGACCTAAATCCACTCTGGTACTGAAGAAAGCAACAGAAATGACTTTTTTTTTCACAGTAGACAGGCTAGTAGGGATTTTATGGAGGCTGAGCAAAACACTGGTTAGAATCCCTCCTCAGCACAAGGGGATTTGAAGGCATGTGTTTCATCTCGCAAGGAAAGGTTTCACCCACTGACTGTTCTGTAAGGTCCTCTGGGGTAAAGGAGATGCAAGAAAGACAAGGCATGCCTCCAGGTTATACTTACCTTGATTATGAATATGGATATATAGGAGTGAGCCTTCCAGTATCTGAAGGGGGCCTACAGAAGGGCTGGGGAGGGACTATTCACAAGGTCTTGTAATGACAGGATGAGGGGGAATGGGTTCAAATTGGTGGAGGGGAGATTTGAATGGGATATTAGGAGGAAGTTCTTCACAGTGAGGGTGAGAAACTGGAATGAGTTGCCCAGGGAGGTTGTGGCTGCTCCCTCCCTGGAGGTGTTCAAGGCCGGGATGGATGAGGCCTTTAGTGACCTGTTCTAGTGGGAGGTGTCCCTGCCTATGGCGGGGGGTTGGAACTGGATGATCTTTGAGGTCTCTTCCAACCTAAATCATTCTATGATTCTATGATTCTATGAGTGGCTTTAGATATGAATTAAGCTGATGTTTAGTACTTGGTTCTCTAAATTCTAAGAGCTTTTTTACCTTAAGCCCTGCTATTTCTGGATTTCAAACAAATGTCTCCCAAAATTGTACAATGGCAACAAGACTATGGGAAAGAAAAGCACATCTCAGACTAACACACGTGCCAAGGCACTTTCCTGGTGGATGAGCTATCATTTCAACCACTTTTAGCAAAAGGATTTCAACTGAGGTTTCCTATGCCTTGCATGAGTGTTCCACAGCTGAACTTTCCAAGAAAACAGACTGATGGCTCTGCAAGGTCTATTTTCAGGCAGTTTTCATCCACAGATACCAGATCCTGAGATGCAAGAAAAGAGGGGTTTAGAGAGAAGACATTAGCATGGGAAACTGGAAAAATTAGAGAGTACCATTTGATTGCTTTATTAGGCAGACTTATAGGACTCAGAGACTAGGCAGAAAAGATCACTCTTGAAACGGGATTTGAAAATAGCCAGAAGGTCACCAAAGCACACAGCAGGGTGCCTGTTACAGAAGCTGAGATTCACGAGAGAAAGACTAGGAGAAAACAAAGAATCCAAAATTAAAAGTCCTCATCTCCCACTGTATATCATCACAAATCAATACAAACCAAGTAACTCACAGAAAGAGGCAATTTTGTGTGTTTGTTTGCAAGCCCTGATGGATCTATGGGCTGGGATGCCTATTGTTCCTATCCTTGACGTGACATACACTGCACAGGTATCATGATGTATATAAGCCATGAAAAACTACAGTGTGTTTCATTACCATGAGAAATGCAGAGGCTGGCTGCTTTTGACAGCCAGTGATGCTATTAGCTAGCCTTTTGCGTTGGTAGCTGAAGAAAATTCAGTCAGACCTTCTGAGCAATCCCAGCACATTGTGATCTTACCAAAGCAGCTGATAACAACTGAAGTACAAGCTCTGCGTCAGACAAGCAGCAGCTGGGGGAAGGGAACTCTGCTCTCCTTCCTCCCCCCACGCCAGCCCAGCTTGTAGATCAAGCTTGTCATCCCTTTCAAGGCAAAAGGCATTGACATCTTTCTTCCTCAAATAACAGAGAAAGAAGGGAGCTTACCACCGCACCGGAGTTTGTATGGAGTGGTGAAAATACCCAAAGGCATTCCGTAGTTCTAAGAGAGCACAGGGAGGACAGCCCAAACCTACCTGATGCTGGCAGTCCAGCATAGACTTTACATTATAAATTGACTCGGGCTCTAGTCCAAGACAAACCGCGAACTCTGCCGACTTAATTTCAGCTCCTCTCTGCAGCCTTTCGCTAAGAGGTGTAAAGGTTCCTTCTGAGGTTTTTTCAAAGTGAGGGAACCCAAGTGGTCTCCAATTTCAGTTTTGCACTGTGGTGAAAGTAGGCTGTCTGGGAGGAAAAAGAGGGGTAAAGTGGCCAGCTCTTTGAGTTCAGTCTGGGTCTCACATATGTAGGAGTGCAGGAATTCCTCAGCTTCACGTTTGGAAGTGGGCCCGGGTCAGTAAGTAAAAATAGAAAAGTGTGTACGCGATTCTAAGAAGCTCAGCTGCAAGGAAAGGAGAGAAAACTTTCCTCTAGACCTTGATTCAAGCTTTTTGGAAGTTTCAAGGACAAAGATGAAGAAACTGCAGGGCTCCATTTAATTTCGGAAGTTACAGTTCATTATTCTGCACAACGGAAAACTATTCCCCACAAAATGATATTTTTTTTTTCTAATCTTGTGATTTTAAAAAAAAAAAAAATTTAGCCAAAATATCCCTATAGGACCTCCATGGTTATTTTATAGCAAGGCCACATTTTGACTGTTATTCTTTTAATACCACATGAGGGGGATGCCCAGCTTAATTGTGCATGGAGAGTTCATGCAAATTCTCTGTATAGGCCAGAGCAGAAGCTACATCCACCTGGAGAAGGTAAGTGCAGAGAAAAACAATGAGTAGCTAACATGGGATTAAAATATCCATCCCTTGATCCTGTCTGCTGGGTGAGGCATTGCACAGGACTCAGAGAGCAATACCTAGCTGTATGCATAGCTCCTTGTGTGTATGCAGCTATAGATGCATACAAAGGAGGCAGCTGCAGCTGGAGACACAAAAGCCAAGCCACCACCATCTGTTTTTGGTGTGGTTTTTTTCCCTTCCCCATGAAGGTAGTCTGGCTGCTAGTGCTGCTAAAGGAAGAAGCAAGGGCCAGGAGGAAGTAGCAGGATGCCCTAGCAACAGCACTGCTGCTCCTTCCTATTTCCCCATGAATCTTGACTTTCTAAAGCTTTCCCTTGTGCCCTAGCTTACTTTTCCCATGACAGAAGGGGCATGGCCTGGTATACCTCCTTTACACTGCCCTGGGTTGCATAACTGGATTTTACTTACCAAAAGCAGTCTTGAGCTATCTCTGCAGTGAAGCCTCTGTGGTCCCCCATGCCAGCCACCGTGGGCCAGGCTGATCTGCCCCTTTGGCTTCCTGGGACTCCCATATCCCACAGCCCCCAGGCTGGCACTGCAGGTCCCACAGCATGGCACCAGTGTGGAAACCAGGCCAGCTGTGAGCTGAACCAGAGCTGGAGGAGATCCCTCTGTCAGTGGTTAGCATCATGATGCAAGATGTACATCTTGCACCCCTGGACAGCCAAGGAAAATTTGGATGTTCTCTAGAAATTACATATAATGAGGTAAACTTCTTGGGCCTTTTCTTTCTACATCTATGTTTACACCAAGACAGAAAATATTAAGAGAAATATCTACTGGACCTTAGAGGGACCATACTTGTACAGATGAACACACTCTGAATTTTAAAAAATTAACATCACCATCAGTCTCATTGATGTCTATTTTGATCTCAGAGAGAATTTTATTTATATTTCACAACAATAAATTTTCTTTTCCTTTTTTTTCGGTTGGGTTTGGGTTTTTTTTTTCATTTTCAGAATAATCTTCTCCAGGCAATCAGTGATAGAACAAGCGCACACAATCTTAAGCTGCACCAGGGCAGGTTTAGGCTGGCATTAAGAAGAAGTTCTTCACAGAAAGAGTGATTGGCATTGGAATAGGCTGCCCGGGGAGGTGGTGGAGTCCCCATCCCTGGAGGTGTTTAAAAGGAGGCTGGATGAGGCACTTAGTGCCATGATTTAGTTAATTAGAAGGGTTAGGAGATAGATTGAACTCGATGATCTCAGAGGTCTTTTCCAACCTGGTTAATTCTGTGATTCTGTGAATTTTATGTGAAACAAAACCACTCAAAACCGGAAATAGATCAAGCATGAAACAGATCCAGGAGATGATAGCTTAGATAATAAATAAAATTACAATTATTTTTATTTAATTATATTGTTTACTTTCAATTTTGTCTAGTAATTAATGTGTTCTGGAATGACCCCCAGGCTATGCAAATGCTAGAAAGAGGAGGGCTCTGCTGATTTGAATTTCTGCCTCTTCCAAATCAGCTTTCAATTGGTTAGAATTTCTATTAATAACAAAAATCACCCCAAAATATGAAGAATAATGACATTTTCATAGTAGAGATCAACTTGGCATCCTTCAATGTTCTTACAAGATGCTTCATGCCTTTCAGACCACTGAGGCAGATAGGGGAACGAATCAGAGAATGTCAGTGGCTGGAAGAGACCTCGAAAGATTATCCAATCCAACCCCACTGCCAGAGCAGAATCACCTAGACCAGGAAGGTTTTGAATATCTTCGGAGAGGGAGACTCCACAACCCCTTGGGCAGCCTGTTCCAGTGTTCTGTCACCCTCACAGGGAAAAAATTCCTCCTCTTGGTACCCACTCTTTACATATTTATAACCATTCATGAGGTCACCTCTCAGTCTCCTCCAAGATAAAGAGCCCCAGCTCCCTCAATCTCTCCTCATAAGAGAGATGTTTCATTCCTGTAATCTTCTTTGTGGCTCTGCACTGGTCCCTGCTACATGTTTTCCAGAACTATTCTCCAACCTGTGATCAACATAAACATGCAGCCTAAATGGCCTACAAAGACAATCTGTGAAGAACAACCTAGCCATGAATACTCTTGGTTTGGGAAAGAGTTCACAGATCAAAACTTTTACAACAGAGAAGACAAATCCTGCAAAGATAATCTTTCATCATTCAACGAGCAGAAGACTGAAGAAATGTGGCCATTCCTCTTCACTTTCAGAGTGGACCACACAGCCAATCCTTTGATTTGAGAGTATGGCTAGATGATAGATATCTTTTTCTGCCATTATACTCTTGAAAATGTTACCATTTTGTGTACCACCAAGGCTTTCTCTGCTAAGGTAATGCAGCTGCTGGAGGCATGCCCGAATGTCCCCATCACCATGTCTGCATCCCAGAGCAGCAGCATGCCAATAGAGTCATGTCCTTGGCTGTCACACTGCTTAGAGAATTCAAATAGAAACTCCAAACTAAACCTCCTCAAATACAGTGGAGAAATCACTCTGCCTTAATTTTAGTAACTTAAAAGTCTGAAACTGGCACTAATTCTCTCCCTTCATTCATCTGTGCTGCAATGAAAAGGATGAGTCTTAAACCTGCACCAAAACTTAGTTCTACAGAGCCACAGATGTGGAGCTCCACTTTGGTTTTATGCTTTAAAAATTCTTTTCAAGTTTGCTGCAAAAGTGATACCATCCTGCTGTGAGTTTAAAATGGCTCTGGGAAGCCTAAGTTTTGTTGATGAGTAACCTAAGCATTTTGAGGGTAGAGCAGAACAAATTATTTCATCTGGGGGAGAAAAAAAAAAAAAAAAAAAAAATACATGCCGTAAGGAGAAATCACTCAAATATTGGCAGGTGACTGTCAAAGTTGCAAGTACCATTGCAAAGGAGATGCTAAACTGCAATAATATTTATGCACTGCAAACAGATTTGTGCTGCTGAGCAAATCTAGCTCTTCTCAGGTGTAAACCTCAGAAATGTGTTCCTTTGCAGGCAACACAGTGAGCAAACAAACACTTTATAGCGTCAAATCAATTCGAATACAAACCAGTATAGCAGTACTCAAATGGGAAAGTGAGAAGTGGATCTTCTATGTCATCACTTCTCAAGCCTTGTGTTTGAGAAAGGGTGGCTGGGAAGAACATTTACTACTATTTGTTACTATTTATTATAACCTCAGTGCCCTAGAAGATGGAAAGTGGGGATGCCAAGCATAAAGAAGCTGGTAGAACGAGAGCTTACAATCACACTCATGTCCTCCTCTGACTGCTAGTCATCAGCACCCACTTCCAAAGCCTTATCACTTTACTCTTCCTGGTACCAAACCCACATTGATGGCAGTCTGTGACAGAAGGCGTTGGTGTTCTGTGTTCAGTGATGTGACAGCTCTCAATAGCAATGTGTGGATCAAGAATGAGGAACAGTTCAAAAAATGCTTTAGCCAATCCTGCATTCTCTTCTAGGGGGAACACAAATCATAGAATAAGTCAGGGTTGGAAGGGGCAACAAGGATCATCTAGTTCCAACACCCCTGCCATGCCCAGAGACATCCTACCCTAGATCAGGCTGCCCACAGCCTCATCCAGCCTGGCCTTAAACACCTCCAGGGATGTGGCCCCAACCACCTCCCTGGGAAATCCATTCCAGGCTCTCACCACTCCCATGGTGCAGAACTTCCTCCTCATGTCCAGCCTGAATCTCCCCACCTCCACCTTTGCTCCATTCCCCCTAGTCCTCTCACTACCTGATAGCCTAAAAAGTCCCTCCCCAGCTTTTCTGTAAGCCCCCTTCAGACACTGGAAGGTCACAAGAAGGTCAACTGGGAGCCTCCTCTTCTCCAGACTGAACAGCTCCAACTCTTTCAGTCTGTCCTCATAGGAGACCTGCTGCAGCCCTCTGATCATCCTCATGGCACTTCTCTGGACACGCTCCAGCATGTCCCCATCCCTCTTGTAATAGGGGCACCAGAACTGGATGCAGTACTCCAGGTGGGGTCTCATCCTATTTGGACACATTGGAAGACACAGACTCCATGCACTATACACTAAAACATGCATGCATCCAGCTGACTCTTGTTTATTGAGCTTCAGCAGTACATTCAGCAACTTGCATGGGAATCTTCTACTGCAGTTATTTGGGTCATCCCAAATTAGAGCATCTCATTTTTTTCTCCTAATATTTACAGATTTAGATTCCTTAAGCAGGCTCCAGCACTCAGACTATGGGGAATTTTTACCAGCAAGATTATCGGATTGTTCATCTTCAGTATCTACATCCAAGTGTCCTTGACCTGCCCCACAGACACACAGATTGCCCAGTTCTTTTGAGTTTGCAAGGCCACATTTTTTTCTGTTTCAACATAACTCAGATTCCCCTGCCTCCACTGGTTTTATTCCCAAGATCACTGGGAGGTGAAAGGGAAGAACAAACAGGACAAATGCATTCCTGATGTAAGCAGATGAAACCTTATAACCTCATTTTGGCTCTCTCCCCATTTTAGGACTTGTCAGTTGAGTAGCAGCTGTTTACACCAATTATGAATTTGGCCTAAGATATAGAAATAAAGCAGTGGATTATATTCCATGGAGAGTACATTAAAAATAAACAATGCATGTGTGTGTGTGGCAGAACCGAGTCTTGAGTCCTTAATTATAGGAAACAGGAAATACTTTGGTTGCCCTCCTTCCCAAGATCAAAATTAGTTAATAATTACACCACTTCTTAAAGGTTCCTTCTCTTCGGCTGTACTGCCACTGGAGAGGGGGAGGGAAGGGCAGAGGAGGGGAGAGGAAACAAGTGATCACCATAACAATATGTAGGTGGGGGGGGAATAAAAGGCATTACATGTTCTAAGATAAGATCTAGGAAAGCTTCCCATGGTAAAACCAGCCAGTTCTTCCAGTTCTTCCCTTCTGCAGCACAGTAGGTCATTTAGGAGTATTCAGGAGAGTTATTTTGCTTTGGTGGTTTTTTTATTTGTTTGTTGGGGTTTTTTGTGGTGGGGTTTTGTTTTTTTTTTTTTTGTTAGTTTGTTGTTGTTGTGTTTGTGTTTTATTTGTTTTTTGGGGTTGGTTGGTTGTTTTTTTCTCCACAGATATATCTAGGAAGCTGCAGAGCATTATCAAAATACATTCAGGAGCTGGAGTGAGGGGCAATCTCAGCAGAGATTTCAGCAGTCTTTAAACTGGCAATTTTCTGCACAGAGATGCCGCTGGAGGTGGAGATGAGGGAACAGAAGTTTTTCTTAAATAAGAACAACGTGGCATTCTTCTCTTTTTTTTTTTTATGGCTTTGTCTCCTCTGTGTTTGCATTTCTTCCTTTTCAAACTAAACAAATTTAAAATTAAGAAAACTGAGCCAGATTCCCAAAAAACATTGCCTAAGACAGATCAATGGCTGCATTTGGTCTGTTGCAGTCTGTGTGGACTCAAATCCTGTTGAAACTCCTTTATTAACATTCATTTTAGACCAATAAAATGACATACTTTGTGCAATAGCATAGACAAAGAGTAAGAATTCAGATCTGCAGTTTCACTGTAGAAAGAAAATTCACATCCTCCCAATCCTGGGCAAAAAAAAGGTCTGCAAATAAAGACATAAAATCAGGTTAATGTCCAGAACATCTAAACTAATATGGCTTCGGGGAAGAAACAGCACATTCATAACAATGTGAGAATATCTACTGGCAGCCCTGAGTGCAGAATATTGTTTCAATAGTGCAGTTCTCATATACATAAAATAAGTAGGATTCAGTTGGTTTAATAATTTATCTGGTGGCTTCTTAATCTTGAACCAAAAATATCCTTGAATGTTTCCAGAGAAGCTGATATCAGGCACACACAGCAACTGTAAAATCTGTCCTTCTTCTGCTTTATGCTGGCTGACAGTTCATCATAGCCTTGGCTCTGCAAAAGAGGTACATACGTGATTAATTTAATGCACAGCAAGTAGTGCCATTAACACCATGTGCCTACACCATTCCAATCTCAAGGGCTTACATTTGCCCAGTACCCTCTCAACACAGATAAACCCCTTGGGAGGGGTTTTGAGCAAATCTTACTTAAAAAAAAAAAAAAAAAAAAAAAAAGAGAGTGAGGGGAAATAAATTATTTTTCTTCATAAAGGAAATACCTCTGCCGACATTACAAAGCCAGAGCTGTTTGCAGGGACTTGGAGGATCCCTCCTCTTGTTTGGCAGCAGCAGGGCACTACCCAGCTGCAGTGGTCGCCAATGACTCTCCAGTTGTTAGCCCTGAACACTCAGCAGTAAGATCAAGAGGGTTGAATAGAAGTTCCCCAAAACCACGTAAATGAATATACAGTTGTTGTTTTTGTCAGCTGGCGAAAGAAACCTCTGTGTTTGAACGTTTGGCTTTCCTCAAATACTCCTGGCCTTGTTTTCCTGAAATCCCTCAAAGGAAGGCCCCGGGGTTGAGGCAGTGAGGATTCAACTCCTGCTAGTCTGCCAGCAGACTCCATTAACCCTTTGGCTGCTAATTCCCCTCTGAAAAATGGGTGCCTGCTCTTGGACTACTCAGCATTTATCTGCTAACCTGATGTCCTTGAAAGTTCAAGGTTCAACAGCAGCCTAGCACTTAAGAAAGCACTTACTTCAGTTTGGTGGTCAAACAGATAACAGCAATTACCTCCAGGGGCTCCTTGAGTGTTTTCAGCCCTGCTACTGACTTACTGGATATTCCCAAGCAGCTCCCTCCAGCTTTGCTGCATGAAGGGCATTAACTGAATCTGTGAGGCTTACTTAAACAACTAGTGTAAAGGGCTTTGTATCTCCTGAATAAGAGGAAAAACACTTAAAGTTATACTGGATTTTAAACTATGACCCTAATCAGCAGTATTTGGAGTGCAGATATGCCAAATGTTCACATTCATCGGCATGAAGCATGGATATTTCCTCTCTCCAGTGAGAAAAAAAAGACTGAAAAATATCTTATGTGAGTCTTGCAAACAGTGTGCTCCCTAGCTGCAACTAAACAAAGCAACACAGCCTGGTAAAGCTCCCCTTAATCAATGTGCTTACAAAATAAAGTGGGCACAGGTATTTGGAAGTTAAACAGATTTGTAATAGAGGGCTGTAAAAAAAAAATAATATCACTCTTGGTGTTAAGTGGTAATTTCAGAATGTTGAGGAGGGTATCTTAATGAGTTTATTGTTGGCTACCGTGGAGAAGATGATAGGGTTGGGATGTCGGATCATTAAACACTTGGAATAATATTACAGTGGCCATAAAGGCCAACTCAGTCTCTGCTACAAAGAGATTACAATTGAGTCTTGATTTTTCCCAAAGTTTATTTCTTGGGGTTTTTTTGGTTGTTGTTGTTTTATTTTTTTCTAAGTTTGAGAACATCCAACTACAATTCTGCTCTCTCAGATTCCATAAAACCCTTTCAAAACTATATTTGGTGAGAAGTTAGTGTGGGAATTAAAGACACAGAATAACCATGCAGTGTGTTGTATTATGCTGCAAGCCACTGCAAAAATATTTACCGTGCTAGAAACTCAGCTGAGTGTTGCTGAATGGTTATCAGACTTATCTAGCATAATTCTCAGAGATCAAAAATGGCTTATGGTCAAAGAAGAAGATTGCCAGCGTACTCTGAAATAAGCCCTACTTCCCTTCTCATTACTCTGAAAGGACTCTTAAGTACTAAATATGGACACTAGATATTCTGTGCAAAGTGGAATTAAGCCTGAATTTCTGTTTAATGAGTCCTCACATGCTCTCTTAGTCATTCTTTTATGCAAGAACTTCTTATAAAATATGATCATTAATAACACACTATTTGGGTGCCTCAGCTGAGACTCAAGTTTCTGCTACAAACACAATTGTTCTGCTTATCTACAGGGGTAACACTTAGGATTCAACCTCTGGCAAGCTGTCTTACAGCCTGACTTGTTGTGAACTAAGATGTCTCATAGTGACAACAGTAACTCCCCACAAACTGTCTCTGAAATCTAGCACTGGTCTAAAGCTTTCAGAGCTCGGTTCTTTGATTTCTGCAAATCTGTTTTCACCGCTCAAGAGATAAATTTGTGTTTGACAAAAATTACATTCAGTGCAAGTGGTCTAGAGGTTTGGGAGATGGAACAGGGCATCATGGAGGTTGTTGTGATCCTGAGTTCCAAAATCATAGAATCATAGAATGGCAGGGGTGGAAACAGACCTGTGGAGATCATCCAGTCCAATTCTCCTGCTAAAGCAGGTTTGCCTAAAACGTGTTGTACAGGAATGTGTCCAGGCAGGTTTTGAAAGCCTCCAGAGAAAGAGACTTCACAACCTCTCTGCACAGTCTGGCTCAGTGTCCTGTTACCCTCAAAGTAAAGAAGCTTTTCCTTATGTTTAGCTGTAACTTCTTGTATTCTATTTTGTGCTCATTGCACTTTGTCTTGTCACTGGGCACCACCAAAAAGAGATTGGCCCCCATCCTCTTGACCCTTGCCTTTTGGATATTATGAGCATTGATAAGATCCCCTCTCAGCCTTTCCTTCTCCAGGCTACAGATCTTGAGGTGTCTCAGCCTCTCCAAGTAAGAAAGATGCTCCTGTCCCCTGGTCATTTTTGTAGCTCTCCACTGGACTCTCTAGTCTCTCTTGAACTGGGAAGCTCAGAACTGGATACAATACTCTAGATATGGCCTTACTAAGGCAGAGTAGAGGACAAGGAGAAAATCTCTTGACCTGATGGCCATGCTCTTCTTAATGCACCTCAGGATACAGTTGGTCTTCTTGGTCACAAACCCACATTGCTATCTTGAGGTGAACTTGTTGTCTACCAGGATTCCCAGGTCCTTCTGCACAGAGCTCTTTCCCAGCATGTCAACCCATATTGGTGCATGGGGTTACTACTCCCTAGGTGGAGGACTTCAAATTTACTCTCACTGAATTTCATTAGGCTTCTCTCCACTCAACTCTCCAGCCTGTCCAGGTCTTGCTGAATGGCAGCACAAGCTTCTAGCATGTCAATCACTTGTCCCAGTTTTGTACCACCAACAAACTTGCTGAGAATACACTCCCTCCTTTCATCAAAGTCATTGATGTATATGTTACATGTATAGCCTTCGAGTATCTGAAGGGGGACTACAGGAAGGCTGGTGAGGGACTATTCACAAGGTCTTGTAATGGCAGGATGAAGGGGAATAGGTTCAAATTGGCGGAGGGGAGATTTGAACGGGATGTTAGGAAGAAATTCTTCACAGTGAGGCTGGCAAGGCACTGGAACAGGTTGCCCAGGGAGGTTGTGGCTGCTCCCTCCCTGGATGTGTTCAAGGCCAGGCTGGATGAGGTCTTGAGTGACCTGATCTAGTGGGAGGTGTCCCTGTCTATGGCGGGGGGTTGGAACTGGATGATTTTTAAGGTCTCTTCCAACCTAAACCATTCTATGATTCTATGAAACAAGACTGGACCCTGTGCTGACCCCTGGGGAACACTCTGAGCCTCCAACTCAGCTCTGCACTGTTGATCAAAATCCAGCTAACCTGTCATTCAGCCAGTTCTCAATCCATCTCCCTGTCCACTCATCTAAAACACACTTGCTAGGATTACCTGTGAGGATGCTATGGCAGACAGTGTCAGAAGCCTTGCTGAATTCAAGGTAGAATACACCCACTCTTCTTCCACCATCTACCCAACTAGTCACACCATCATAGAAAGCTGATGGATTTGTCAAGTGTGTTTTCCCCTTTGCAAATCCATGATGATTACCCCTGATAAAAAAACAGTGTTTGCATCCTAAAATAATATATTTTTATAGTATAAGATCCTCAGCATTATTGCTGCAGCCCTTCACAGTGTTTTAGATAGCAATAAAATTCCCTGCTTCTTCGATACATTATTTCCATATATCAGGAACACAATAAATTTACACCAGCTTAGGTGGGCAAGTCACAGGTGGGTAAGAATATAGAAGAAGATATTAAATTGCTTTGAAGTACAGTGCATTTTCTTAAAGAGTACTCAATATGCAATATATTGATTATTTTGTGATTTGTTAATTTAAACAGCACAGCAAACTTTTCAACATCATTTGGCTATTTCTGCTGCATTGTTGCTTAGTGCAAGTCTCATAAATTGTGAGATGAAAACAACGCAGCATCTCCAGGCAGATACATCATCACACAGAGCTTTAATCTGTTCCCATCTCCCATGGTTACATCAGGTGTTGGCTAAGACCTCAAATTCTTTTTCCAGCAATGACAAAACTGCTAGCTCCTGTGTGAAACACAGGTCATTTGGAGAGAGAGATAACAGGTCTGGAGATGCACACATACCTGCAAACATATTGAGGGAGGAAAAGAAAGGAAGGGGATCATAATATATATGTTCTTGTCTGAAAAAGAAATGGTGTTTGCATTTGTACATTGTGCTCTTGATCGCCATGAGACAGTTATTAGAAGTTTCCTTCTTGTATTTAGTCATGTTTGGAATTGTTTTCAGGATGTTTAGGCTCTTTTCTTCAAGTTGTCACCAGCTCATTACCACAGAATTACATTTTACAAACAAGAGCTGGCTACAGCAAATTTGGCTTGGCTACTGCTGCCTGAAGGAACTTGAAAAAAATAATAATTTCCCTGCCTTTGGAAACAGACATGGACTCAACTGCAGGCAACCTCACCTCTTTGCTGCCTTTCTGAGTTAAAAGAAGCAGGTTTTGTTTTCTTGGAGGAGCTTTCTTGTTATTTGAAAGGAGAACACAAATACAGAATATTTTTGCCCCTGAAACACACTGCATCTGAGCAGATATGAATTTTCATCATAATGACTCTCCAAATGCAACATTGCACACTGAGGTAGTCCGTCACCATAGGAAGAGTTATTGAATGTAAGCAGCAGAAAAGTTTCTTCCAACTCAGTGGTTAATAATGATATTGCAACTAGACCTCACAGAGGACTCCACAGAAAGTTCAAAGTGTAACTCCTTGTCTTTTCTGAAATAGGCAAAGGTGATTGTGGCATTGTCTGTACCCACACCCTTTTTTCTTAAGGGCCGCTGGGACTTCACAGGGTCACAGGATGTTAGGGGTTGGAAGGGACTCAAAGAGATTACCAAGTCCTGCCAGAGCAGGATCAAAGAATCTAACTCAGATCACAGAGGAACACATCTAGATGGGCCTTGAAATTCTCCAGAGAAGGAGACTCCACAGCCTCCCTAGACAGCCTGTTCCAGTGCTCTATGACCCTTACGGTAAAGAAGTTCCCCCTTGTGTTCATGTGGAACCTCCTGTGCTGCAGCTTATACCCATTGCTCCTTGCCCTATCACAGGGAGTGAGTGAGAAGAGCTTGTGTGTCCCCCTTCTCCTGGCCCCCAGCCCTCAGATATTTATAAACATTTATTTAATCCCCTCTCAGTCTTCTCCTCTCCAGACTTTATTACATATAATGCATTTATACCTGATGCATCTACCCCTCACTTGACCGCAAGTTAGGCATCACTCTCCTTTACACAGACACACCCCAGCACTGTGATAATGTCATAATTAGCAAACAATCTTTTTGTTTAACAAAAATGATCTTGCTGCTGCCTTTGATCCTTCTGCAATTGTCCCTTTTCAGCGTCAGTTTCATAAGCCAGCTTCAAAACTGCAGCATCCACTTTCCTGTTATTATCCTTTTTTGCAAAGGATTTGCAAAGATTTCTTTGGAGAAGAAGGTGTTATCTTTATAGAAAATTAGAGGCAAACTTTAAGGAATGGTCTTCCCACATGATTGCTCAAAGGTCAAAATAATGTGCTTTTACTTATAATTACAGTTAGATAGTAACTGCTGGTTAGTGATAAATTAAGTCAGCATATCTTAAACTGACTTGGCATGGGCAGGATATTAATCACCAAATAGCCATCATTTACCTTCAGTTAAAGCATAAATTGCTATTGTGAACAGATCAAGCTGAATATGAGCTTATTCCAAAAGCAATCTGCAGGACAGATTCTCAGGCAGTGAGAGGTTCCAAAGTTTAATTAAATTCAGAGCTACATCAATTAACACTAGCTGAGATCTGGGTCCAAAGGATGATCTGTGGAGTAAAATGAACACAATTTACCTTAATGTCAGTTTGAATATTCAATATTTTTTTTGTCCTGATGAAGAGTGCAGAGTGCCATATTCTGATACTTCTTCCATGAACTCTACAAGAAGTTTTGCTGCACTCTGCAGAAAAATTCCCTCATGAACGTACTCCATGGGCAAGTGGCTACCTATCCTTGTTGGGAGCATGAGCTTCTCATTGCTATGATGTCCTGCAAGAAAGAGTCAAATTATCATAAAAGTAAGGTAAGTCCTCACTCAGATTACATTAATAGAAACAATGCAGCCAGCAACTTAAAGTGGTTGGTTCTCAAATGGAGGAACTACTTTGCCCAAGCTTGTGAAAACCTGAAAAGAAAAATTAAGCCCTTGAATAATCTTCAAAATTCAATGTAATATTCCAGTGCTAAGTGGCATCCCTCAGGGGTCAGTGCTGGAACCAGTGCTGTTTAACATCTTTGTCAGTGACATGGACAGAGGAATCGAGTGCACCCTCAGCAGGTTTGCAGATGAGATGACACCAAGCTGTGTGGCACAGTCAACTTGCCAGAGGGCAGGGATCCATCCAAAGGGACCTGGACAGGCTGGAGAGGTGGGCCCAGACCAACCTCATGAAATTCAACAAGGCCAAGTGTAAGGTCCTGCACCTGGGTCAGCGCAATTCCAAGCACATATCCAGGCTGGGTGGTGAGTGGCTGGAGAGCAGCTCTGAGGAAAAGGAACTTTGGGGTCTGGGTGGATGAAAAGTTCAACATGAGCCAACAGTGTATGCATGCAGCCCAGACAGCAACTCTGTGCTGGGCTGCATTAAGAGCAGTGTGGCCAGCAGGGCAAGAGAGGTACCTGGAGTACCTGGAGTACTGTGTGCAGTTCTGGAGCCCCCAGCACAAGAAGGACAAGGAACTGCTGGAGAGAGTCCAGAGGAGGGCCACGAAGATGCTCAGAAGGCTGCAGCAGCTCTGCTATGAGGACAGGCTGAAGGAGTTGGGACTTTTCAGCCTGGAGAAGAGAAGGCTTCAAGGAGACCTTATAGTAGCCTTCTGAAGGAGGGCTGGGGAGGGACTATTTACAAGGTCTTGTAATGACAGGATGAGAGGTAATGGGTTTAAACTGGCAGAGGGGAGATTTAAACTGGATGTTAGGAGGAAGTTCTTTACCGTGAGGGTGGTGAGACGCTGGAACGGGTTGCCCAGGGAGGTTGTGTCTGCTCTCTCCCTGGAGGTGTTGAAGGCCAGGTTGGATGAGGTCTTGAGTGACCTGATCTAGTGGGAGGTGTCCCTGCCTATGGCAGGGGGTTGGAACTGGATGATCTTTGATGTCCCTTCCAACCTAAACCATTCTATGATTCTATGTTTGGTGGCACTTTCTCAAAAAATAAAGTAGCAGTTAAGAATAAAAGAGGATTCATTTTTTAGAAGCTTGCTTTCTAGTGAGGTATGTTATTTCCTAGCTCATTCTTTGGGGGATGATTTCAGACAGCACAGTGTCTGTGAAAGCAAGAAATCCCACTTTTTTATTTTTGCTGTCAATTTCTCACAAGATTCTGGTCAGAAAATGAGACTAACGTTTTACAGAAATGCTTGCAACATTTTTGTTACTGTCTCAAAATGGATAAAAATGTGCCAGAAAGTTTGACAAACATCAAGAATGTGCTCCTATACTGTCAAGAGCATCCCCCTTCTTGATGAGCCAAGACGTGTACTACTCCCACATTCACACTTCTGCCTAAAGCTCTGTAAATTTTTCCTGCAGGGTGTCCTAAACCTTGAGCTGGGAGATTTTCTCTCTGTTTGTGTTAGGTAGAGCACAGCCTTTTGCCATGTTAAGAGGAAAGCTACTTGTCTCAGAAACAAGCTGACCATCTGAGTACTTTTAGATGTTCAACAGCTGAAGTGTCCTATTGTGGTTCATTCCCTTGCAGAACAAATGTTGCTGTCTGAGACTGTTCCAAACATTTGTTTGGCACACGAGCAGTCCCTCTCCTTTTGAAGCAGTATTAAAAGCACTGTCAGCTCATTAATGATTTTTTTTTTTTTAACTTTTCTTTTTGGCAGAAATGAAACTATCACTGAAGGAAGTATCTTGTAAACATTGAAACAACCACAACAGCATTCCATGTGTACACTCTGGAAAACAAAATAAAGGCAGCCTTTTGCAATGAAATGTGTCTTTCCTGAATCAGCAAAGACTCCCATGACCTTGTAGACGTTCTTTGGAACAGCCACTGAGAGCTGCATGAATCAAATAACAAAATAAAAGCACTGTAGTGCAAAGGACAAATCTTCCAGGGTTAGACGAGAGCCACTGCTCTGAAAACACCAAGCACTGAAATCTTACCCGTAGATTGACTTGTGTAGAAATGTCACCATGCCTACATCAAAGGCCAGATTTTCCAGACAACTCATCTTCCCTTAGAGAAATTCAGTAAATATCAAATATTAAAGAGCTCTGAAAGCCAGATTTTCAAAAATCGGTTGTTCCATTAATATATACATGAAATCTGGGTACCACAAAAAGTTTATGCACCAAAAAAAAAAAAGTCATCCTGATAGCTTGATGAGAATTCTATACAGAAATGTAGGAATGTCACAGAATCACAGAAACATTCAAGTTGGAAAAGACCCTCAGGATGACCAAGTCCAACGGTAATTCTTACTCTACAAAGCTGACTCTTAAACCATATCCCCAAGCACCACATATAAACTACTTTTAAACACATCCAGGGTTGGTGACTCAATCACCTCCCTGGGCAGTCCATTTCAATGCCTGAACACTCTTGCTGGGAAAAAATATTTCCTAATGTCCACTCTAAACATTCCCAGTCGCAGCTTGAGGCCATTCCCTCTTGTTCTATCACTATTTACCTGTGAGAGGAGACCAGCAGCAGCCTCTCCACAAAGCCCTTTCAGGTAGCTGTAGACAGAGATGAGGTCCTTGTAACCCTTACTCTTAGTCATTTTATTTGAGAAACTAAAGACATTTTAATGCAATTCAATGTACTCCAAGTATGAAAGGAAATAAGGTTTTTTCTGAACTCTCTTGCCTTTATATAGGCACTGCCACCAAATCTGCATCTTTCTTTCTGTAAATAATATTTATCCTTCTGTATTTATTAAAAGAGAATGTAATTGGTTATCTTTAATTATTTTTTCCCTTGGCATTTTTGATGACAGCTGTGTTACAAAAATCTGTTTTCATAAATGTGGCTGATCTGGATGAAAGATTTTTTTTTTTTAAATAAATAAACCCCAAACCCAAACAAAACACTAGAAAAATGCTTTTTCTCAAATAGTCTTCTCCTCTCCAGACTGAAAAGCCCCAGGTCCCTCAGCCTTTCCTCATAAGGCAGTGCTCCAGCCCCTTAATCATCCTCCTAGCCCTCTACTGGACTACCTCAAGTAGATCCCTGTCCCTCTTGAACTGGAGATCCCAGAACTAGATGTGATATTCCAACTGGGGCCTCAGCAGGGCAGAGTAGAGAATGTTCCCCTTTAAAGTGTTCCACTTTAACGTGTTCCACTTTGAAGTGCCTATTCTTCACAAGAAAAGAGAGAGGCTGTAGCAAGCTGAAGTTGATACTGCTTTCAAAAAAATCATTATGACTTGTTACATATATTTGTGTCTTTTGGGTATGGCTAAAAACCAAATCACCCCACTGAGATGATATTTAGATGTATGTACAAAAACAGGGGAATAGGACATGTTTATACAAATTAATGTCTATGCTTTAGAAAATTGTTAAGATTAATATCTTGCTAATTACGGAAAACTCCAAATCAGTTGTTAGATCCATGCAAAATCTGACATTTTGACTGTATTTTTTCAGACATTTGACTGCAAAATCCTGTAAATTGAACAAAATATACTTCTGATTTACTGTCTAGGGTTGGTTTACATGTCCAGGCTTGTAAGAAGGGCTGGATAAAAATTCTTCTAATGAGAATTTAGATGCTTGCTTAAAAGTGACAACAATGTCTTGGGGATATCAGGTAGGTAGATAGATAGGCAATTACATAGAAATACAGATACAGAGAGTTACTGGGATTTGGAATGGAATTCTCTGAAATGGCCTAACCTCTGGTGCGGTTCTCATGGCAAATTTATGATAGGGACTTTGTCATCAGTCAAGAAGAAAACTGTATCTAGACTTTCATATAATGTATGGAACAGTTTCTCCTGTGATGCAAGGTAACATCTTGGGCAAAATAATTGTGGCCCTCTTCCTCTCTCAGATGTCAAAATTCACAGAAGAGTTCATGATCCACCATGAGAGGGATGAGGCCATGAAACAGGTTGCCCAGGGAGGTGGTTAGGTCTCTGTCCCTGGAGGTGTTTAAGACCAGGCTGGATGAGGCTGTGTCCAGCCTGATCTAGGGTAGGGTGTCCCTGGGCATGGCAGCAGGGCTGGAACTAGATGACCCTTGTGGTCCTTTCCAACCCTGACTGGTTCTATGATTCGATGAATCAGGCACCATGAGCAATTACAAAAATCAGATCAAATTTATATATCTATAGATAGATAGGTAGATATAGATGTAGATGATATATGGATATAGATAGACAGAGATAGAGATAGGGATAGAGATAGGGATAGAGATACAGATAGATATAGATAAAACTTATTTAACTTATTTATTGCTGCAGACCCTCTTGAAAGTATATATATATTTATATACATATATTAGTTATCAAAAATCAGATAAAAGTTGGAGATTATTCTTATATCTTGGCAAGAGGGTCTGCAGCAACAATGCGTTTGCAATAACTTAAACCACTAAACAGAACAGGTATGAAAAGGAATAAAAGAAGATCATCTTGACAGTGGGATTTTGCCTTAAAATGTGATCGATAATATAGAAGATTGCACATAGCATATAGGGGGAAAAGCCTAATTCATTATTTCCGGTTTTACGTGCTCTTTTTTTTTTAAGTTTAGTCTAGCTTTTTGGATGCTAACTCTTTGTGATTTCAACACTGCATAGTGATATTCATTAAGTCCTGATGTAATCAGTCCACAAACAGGCAAAGGGGAATACATGCCCTCTTTTGCGTATGCAGTGTACTCATTTAGCCATTCAGTTGCCCAAATCTTGCATAGATGCTTGAAGGCACTGTTGAAGTTTTCAGTTTTGCATGGGGAATTGGGCAGGCAACATACACCTCAATACATGCATAAAATATTCTTTGGAAAAAACATGACATCCCCAGTGTAGGTCAATTATTAATAAGCTTGGCTCTGAATGAGTGTGTTTCAGTTACAGAATAACAGTGATACAGTTTACAACATCCTAGATCTAGTGCTCGAGTAACTAGGTCCCATTTCCAGCAGAACAAGGAAATAATCCTCCAGCTTACTTCCCATAACTTAACATAACGAGGAAGAGGTGGTGCTTAGCAAAGCCTTTCAAATAAGGGAAGGAATAAAAGCTCACAGCATCACAGAAGTCTTACAAGGTTGAGTCTCACAGCACACCTCAACGTAGGCCTGGAGAACTGATGATCCCTTTGTTCTCACTGCTTTCCCGGGATCTCTGCTGTCTCTGTGTCATACTTTTCCTTTTTTTTTTTTTTTTCCAATAGCAGCAGGTTTCACTCTCCCAATTACGAAGGCAGCAGCTTAGGATATAAATTTGTTCAAGTTTCCTGCACAGTACAAGTACTGCTGTATCTTGATCTAATGAACCTAGGGATTTATATCATATCCACTGCTGTATTCATCCAAGTACTCTTCCAATATCTGAAAGGGGCCTACAGGAGGGACTATTCACAAGGTCTTGTAATGACAGGACAAGGGGTCATGGGTTTAAACTGGCAGAGAGGAGATTTAAACTGGATGTTAGGAGAAAGTTCTTCACAGTGAGGGTGGTGAGACACTGGAATGAGTTGCCCAGGGAGGTTGTGGCTGCTCCCTCCCTGGAAGTGTTCAAGGCCAGACTGGATGAGGCCTTGAGTGACCTGATCTAGTGGGAGGTGTCCCTGCCTATGGCAGGGGGGTGGAACTGGATGATCTTTGATGTCCCTTCCAACCTAAACCATTCTATGATTCACAGAAACTAGATCTGGAAGAGAATTTGATGGAATTTTACTGAGGAAGAAAACCCCTAGAATATGTTTCTCTGCATTCTAAAGAAAAAGAAGGGGGAGGGGGGAAGTAGATTTCAAAGAACTAAAGCTAACTAATCTAATAAGCACTGCAGCCACCACCACATCCATCCTTCCTTCAGAAAGACTTCCAAAAGATTATTAGCAGTGCAAATTATGTCCATTTACAGAGCCTAAGTTTTTCCAATTGAAATACTATAAGAAATATTCATAACATTGGAAAATACATTTTTCCTGAAGAAAAGAAGACTGGAATTTTGCAGAGTCAAAACATAACTAAAAGTTCCTTTCAACATTCCTACAATGTCGTTATACCTTAGAAGAGCTAGTTTTAGGAAATATGTGTACTTCAGTTTGGGTAAGAGGCAGTTTGAGTCACTGCTAAATGAAAAACAACAACAAAAAGAAGCATCTCTTATTTGAGTCTGAATTGGTACATGTCAAATAGTAATGGAACAGAGATAGGAATGGACCTATTCAGCCTTTTCACATGATTTAGTTAATTTGAGCTTTCCTTGAATGGTTTATATAAATAAATACAGAGCAACTGTCCCAGAGGAAAGTTAATGGTCACATCAGCAACTTTTGAGGCTGGTAAAGGTCTCGCATGTCACTTGGATATCATCATAGGTTTAGTAAAAGGAACAAGGAAATACCCATCTTTATCTGTTCATTCCCTTCCCTTCCCTTCCCTTCCCTTCCCTTCCCCTCCCTTCCTCTTCCTCTTCCTCTTCCTCTTCCTCTTCCTCTTCCTCTTCCTCTTCCTCTTCCT
>VWZI01001755.1:136284-226807 GCA_013396835.1 Psilopogon haemacephalus | reverse complement strand
ACAATGAATCATCTCCATCCCTTTTTCTATCAAACTTTCCCCTGTCAATGTACTGAGAGGACAGGGAGAGAACTGCAGCGAAAGAGACATTGCAGTCAGCCACATGCTCACAGGGGTAACTCTGGAGAACTGCTGACATCTCTGGGATTGACAGCTGCCTACACAGGGCATTATGGCACTGCACCACACGCTCATTAACCAGGTGCTGTCAGGAGCAAGAAGCTAAGAGAAAGAAAGGTATAAATCATGTTTACAAACCACATGTGCGATGTCTTGCAGTCCATTTGTGGTCTTTCAGTATCTCTATTTAGTATTCTGCACATATGCTTGGGGTTTGGNAACCAAGAAAAAAAGGGGAAAAGGTTTTTAACTTCCTTTTTTTGCCTAGAACTGGGGTTTTTTTTTTTTTTTTTTTTTTTTTTTTTTTCCCTGTCATATCGGCTACAGAATTGCCTACATGGAGCTATCCATAAATTATAATGCAGCCTTGGAGTTTCTAGTATGTGAACAAAACGCACAAATGCAAATGCGAGATGTTTAATTCACTGTTTATGTGTGATTTTACCCAGGTGTCAGTGACATCATTCTGACCAGCACAGAGGCACAAGGGACCAACCCAACATACATTTTTAATGTGATCAGCTGTGACAGCACATACACAGAGCAGACCTTGCGGCCTTTAAGCCATCCTTTTGGAACACTTCGAGGGGCCCGGAAGAAATGGTTTAATTAATCTTTTTTTTTTTTTTTTCAGGATTGAAGCTTCTAGTTGTGTTTTTTTTTTTTTTTAAATATAAATTATGTACACTGAAAACCTGCCAATTATAGCAAATTAAGGGACTTGGCAAGTGCATCCCTTGGAGACAGATGGTAAATAACATTCAGATTCTGAGTTGAAATAGGGCTAGCGATTAACTGGTACAGGATAGAAAAGCAGTCCAAATAAATTAAATAAAAGGGGTTGATATGAATGCAAATACTGTAGGTTGCTTTTTTTGTGTGTGTGTGTGATAATGATGGCACCAAAAATATTGATGATTCATAATTAATATGCTGCACCCTCTGAGTGGCAGCAGGATTCTAGATCTTCAGTGCTATTCTAAAAGCCAGTGCCAGTTGTTTATTTTGCTTTCACAAGACTGCAAACAACAGTCATTTCATCCCCTCTGGAGGATCTGCCAGTTAAAGATGAGAGTGCAGCCTCACAACTAAGAGACTGTGCCCTTATGAGCAGGAAAGGACCACAGGCAAAATTCACAGAAAACAGGGCCTCCTGAGATACAGACTGATATAATGCAGGAGTGCAAGTACCTGAGGTGAGGGCATTTGTTTCCAGCTTGGGCTGCAAATGAAACAGGAGTGATGACCTCCACCTCATGCCACGCTGACCATTTCTCCATTTCAAAAATTCACCGTGCCTACTGTTCAGAATAAACCTGCAGTCCTTAGCCCAGAAGAGGTGGTGATGATCAGAAAGGCACTGACAGAGCTGCAAGAGGGTAGGAAGATCTCACAGCACCTGCGTGTGCTCCGTCTGGGAACAATGATTATTGCTAACCTGTCAGTCTCAGCGGTGCTAAAATATACCAAATCTAATTTGGCTTAAAAATGCAAAAGCACAGAGAGATCTTTTTAAGAATCCAGCCAGAGATAAGAACGATGACAAAGTCAAGAGTGTGTTAGTCATTTAATTCGTACTCTGCTTAGGATACTAAATTCAGGAAATGACTCAATCATGCACACAATTACAGCTATTTTCAGAGCATAAATGATGCAGTACGCCAATACTGATGCAAAAACATACCACAATTAGTTGCTGAAAATGTTCTTGCAATAAGGCTTCATTTCCAAGGGAGCCTTCCACCTAATTATGGCAACAAGAGTATGCCTCAGGGCACACCTCTCTATATGATTTCATTATTCTTGTAGGGTGACATGACAATGATGCCACCAGAGTGTTACTTTCACCTTGCATATTCCCAGGTACATGATAAGAAGGTTCGTTGCTTTGATATGTGTTTAAAGGGTCCGTATTGCCTTAGATGCTGAAAGCAGACTGAGCAGTTCCAGTTACCAATCTTTTCAGAGTAATATTTGTATCCAGGAAGTATTAACATGGAATAATGTTTACATGTGACTGAAAAGTTGAAGACAGGCAGTAGCTGATGGAATCTCTTCCAAGAACTGAATTATTTATTCAAGAAAATATGACTTGTCAGCTACTGGCTTTTCTTGCAAACAAGAGGTCAAAGATTTAAAGAACATGTACAAACAGGAAAACCACAAGAAAAATCACTATTGCACTTGTTCAGGTTTATGAAAAATCAAGATCCAGAAAACTTCAAAGTTTAAGATTAAAATCTGGGCTTTAAGGAAATGCCAGAGGTAGATGTATTAGGACAAGAATGATGGGAAGAATCTTCACCTTTGTCTCAGTTGCCATGCTGAAATTATGCTTATCCCAATGCTAGTAAGAGAAACCACTCAGTCTGCATAAAGCCTTCAAATATTCACTCAAATGCAGTAAGCTAGAGCAATAAGGACTCGAATTTTCCCTTGAGAATTATTTTATTCATAGCCTCAAATAGTCATTCTTTCTCAGTTTTAAATCCAGGCTACAGCATGTCAGTGATACAAAATTTTCCTTATGCTGGAAAATAATTTCTAGCTCAGGCAGATTGTATCATTACATGGGAATATCAGATTGGCAGATAGTTTTCATGCATTTTCCAAAATTCTGAAAGTATATATTGTACTGCTGAGATTTACTTCTGCTTTAGAAGTTCTGTGTTTTTGAAATTCTGATTAAAATTGTTCACTCAAGGCATCCCAGTGACTGCTAGTCAGGACTGCTTCAGAGAAACTAGAAACTGCTGAAGCTAGACAAGGGCAAGTGTAGGATACTGCACCTAGAGAGGGATAACCTCAGATGCCAGTACAGGTTAGGAGCTGACCTGCTGCAAAGCAGTTCCATGGAGAAGGACCTTAGAGACCTGGTAGACAACAGCATAACCATTGAGCCAGCAATGTTCCCTTGTGGCTGAGACAGTCAGTGGTATCCTGCAATGCTTTAAGATTTTGGCTCACAGATAGAGAGAGATTTTCCTTCCTCTCTGCTCTGACTTAGTGAGGCCACATCTGGAGTATTGTGTCCAGTTTTGGACTCTTCAGTTCAAGAGAAAGTGGAGAAAGTGCAGCAGAGAGTTATAAGGATGACAGAGGATTGGAGCCTCTCTCTTTATGAGGAGAAGTTGAGACATAATGGGTTTTTAGCCTGGAGAGGAGAAGGCTGAGGAGGAGATCTTATCAATGCTTATAAATATCTAAAAGGTAAGTGTCAAGATGATGGGATCAGACTCCTTCCAGTGAAGCACTGTAGCTTGAGTTGAGTGTGCAATGAGCACAAACTAGAACACAGGAGATTCCATATCAATGTAAAGAACAACCTTACTTTGAGGGCGATGAAGAACTGGACCAGGCTGCCCAGAGAGGCTGTGGAGTTTCCTTCTCTGGAGACTTCCATAACCCACATGGACATGTTCCTGCACAACCTGACCCAGGCAAATCTACTTTAGCAGAGGGATTAGACTAGACAATCCCCAGAGGTTACTTCCAACTCCTACCATTCTTTGATTCGGCGACTCAACTATGAATTAAATCATTTGAGTCAGATTTGTGAATACTGCCATGAAATTTCAGGAAAAACATGGAAAAATGCCAGGTTTTTTTGATATCTCTCCATTACACACAAAACTTACATGCCATTATATTAACATATCTTACATGTTCAGTCTATTTTACTTACTTCTTTCCCCACATGTTAAAAGGAAAGATATAAATGCTTGTGCAATGTAAACAAACCTATTCTGCAGAAAAACAAAAAAAAAAAGTCTCCACTACACAACAATATTCCACTTCAAATGCTACTCTGTTTTAACACATTCAACCAAAATATGTTTAATGGGAACTAATTTTTACCATGTAGTTTATGGAGATCGGTGAAACGAAGAGAGCTAAAGATAAACTGAACAAAAATAATATTAGTCAAATTTCCAGGGGGCAACATTAAGATAATTCTAAATATTTTTGTAGTCTTTCCTTTATGCACAGCTAAGAACTTTGAGAAATCTCTCTAACTGATTTTTTTGTTGTGGTTGGTTGGTTAGGATTTTTTTTTTTTTTTCACTTGTTAGAGGAAAATATTTTATGACATCAAAAAAATAATACATGGGACCATTAGAAGCAGGGGAGAGGGGGAGGAGGGTGTTCTTCCGAGGAGAAGAACAAGATCATATTTGCTGGTTAAAGGCCAGAATAGGAATTTGGGAATCATAAGAACAGCTTTGTTTATGCTGTTGTGTTTGGAGTGTTTATATATATATATATATATATCTGTCTGTTTGACCAAGAACTGGACAAACACTGAAGTAGTTCTGAACAGTTGTTTGTTTTAACTATGGTCATGCACTTTTTCCATTATTTTAGAGGAACGTGGCTTTCTTTTTGCATGTGCATGACTGCCGGAAGAGTGGCTGCTCTCCACATGAATGCCAGTGTTCTCATGTGAACAAAAGGCTAAAAGGTGTGCTTTTCTAGGCTAAAAAGGCTTCCAGAACCCTCCAATAAAAGGCAGCAAAAATATTGCACAACTTGGTAATGAATCACAAACTAGAGGCAGATAAGCAAACTGGGTGAAACAATTTTGTATCGATTGCGTGGAAACATTTTTATTAAAACCTGCATTATTAAACATCTAATGATGGCTAAGGTCACTTTCTAAATTTCAAGAATCACAGAACCACAAAATGTTAGGGATTGGAAGTGACCTCAGAAAGATCATCCAGTCCAACGTCCCTGCCAGAGCAGGATCACCTAGACCAGATCACACAAGAACGCATCCAGGAGGGTCTTGAGTATCTCCAGAAAGAGCAACTCCACAACCTACCTAGGCAGCCTGTTCCAGCATTCTGTCACCCTCACAGTGAAGAGTAAAACTCGACTTATATGTATTTAAATACATATAAGCTGCAGAAGATAATGTGGCTAAACTTGTGCTTTAATGGCTTTTTCATTAGAGTGAATTGTGACAATACTGCCCCCGTATCAGAGTTTCAGTGCCCTTGCTTCTCTCCTCGTTCACCAGATAAAGATGGTCACTGTCCTGAATAACTGGTAGTTCAACAGGAAGATAAAGGAAAACAGCTGGCTCTGAAAAGCAGATGGGTGGATCACATGGCAGTAGTGAGAGCGTAATTAACACAAGCATCATCAGTCACAGTACACCAGCTGCCAGCCAACCTGCACACACCGCTTTTGTGTTGGTTTGGTTTCTTCAGAAGAGATTTTTTTAAAACTCTTTAAACAAAGCTAAGATGCTCAAGGAAGCTTTTTCTGCTTAACTCGGGAATCTTTCCGAGTACCTCTCCAGCTGTGTGAACCCTGGCCCTGCCACAGCATTATGTAAACTATTGATGAGCTCTCCAAAAAGATACAAATCTCAGCCAGGTCTGATGATTCCCCTGAGCTGTGAGAATTAGATTAAAGCAGGAAGCCAGACACACCAAAGGGGAAAAAGATATGAGACTATGATCCCTTTGAGAGAATAATGGAAGGAACTATATCACAGCAGTGCAGAAAACAATTTCACAAGGCGTAAATGTATGCAGAAATGCAATCCTGCAGCACTCCTTTTGTGCTTGGACATATGTGCTGCCTCTTGACCCAAATTTTAAGTGGTTCCTTTAAAAGTAATTTAAGAGTTTCATTAAGGATCTAGATGGCCCTTTTATGAACATTGTCATTTAAAGGTCAGGGACCTGGGAATGCTTCTCAGATGCACAAATCCAAGGGATTTCTCCAGTCATATCTTGATCCCTGCTGGAATAAGATCAAATTATTTTGTATTTTGCTTCTACTGTATCACTGCTCTTCTTGAGATTGAAACCTGATGCCCTTAAGATCCTTACACGCTACGGTCCTGGCCACATGCCTGGGTGATAAGAAGTACCCAAAACCAATTTGCAGCACATATCCATAAGGTTTCCTGTGATATATGTGGCTGAATTTCCACGGGAACAGATGATAGCAATCCATTCAGATACAATGTGCAAGCATACTGGGTTTTTGCTATTGTTTTAGGTCCTCTCCTTCCTTTCTGTCTTGTGCAGCTGTGTGTCTGTGCATATGTTGTGCAATCTACTGTAGATAGATCAAAAAAGTACTGCAGTAGTACCAAGCCAATACTCCTAGAGTTATGACATAATGTGATTGAACCAATTCCATTTGATTGAAGAACTAACCACAACTATAACTGCTAATGAGTCTAATGGTATGAGCGGGATCTATTCCAAAATTAATATAATTTATTAATTTTTATATTTAGCAATCTCACCACATAACATAATATTTAATAATATCAGGTTCTTTCCACAGTCATGGTAAGTATTATACAGGAAATAAACAGGGAATCTAGAACACTTACAAAATAACTAGCAACAATATGATAAACATTAACTATTTAGGAAAGAGAATCTTGTGGCAAATATGCTGCTCGCCCTCGAGGGAGACCCGAGAGGCTCCTTTCTGCTAAGGCAGAAGACACAACAGAATTCAGTTATAGAGAGGCTTATGAATATTTACGCACAAAATATTATCTCCAGATTCCTGGAGCTAACTACAGTTTCCGGACAGTGCCCAAGCACTTGAAGGGAGTTCTGTAGGTGTCTTGGTAGTCGTTGATCCTGGTGGGTCTTGGACTCCAGACTCGTCATGGAGGTTTGCAGAGGTGCAGGCAGCATGTCTTGCAGATGTGCAGAGAGCACAATGTCTCTGGTACATCATGAGACACTTAATACCTTCTCCTGGTAAACTTCAAGCACAGCAAGTTTCCAGGTAGTCAAGGCTTATACATCAAAGCTTTGCTGGTCTGAAGTATGACGCAGAACAGAACACACTGAGGCAGAGCAGAGCATGTTGTCAGAGCAGAGAGCCAAGAGGACATTATCAGGGTAGAGAGCATGTTGTAAGAGCAGAGAACACTTGCAACTTAGCTCCATTTATATTCTTTGCCTGAGTGTAATGGCTCCTTTGGTCACAGAGATTCACCAATCAAAATGGCACTTCGCCAAACTGACTGTATTAGGTGAACCCAGAGCTTGCCTATCTTTAATGGGCAAGACACTAACAAGTGCATAAACACCCATGTTTATCACTTTGGGAGGGGACATAATGGCCCAAGCCTTTGTTTTCCTCCCACCCTTGCTTCCCCCACATCAGCTGAAGGGTGGAGCAAGCCAGGACACATTTTAGGCCTATTAGCCTTCCAGGACAATGAGGATAATAAACTAAGTCAAAGCATCTCAAATTAAAAAAAAAAAAAATTCTTATACTCTCTTTTTTCACACATTCAGTTCCTATCTTCCTGATTTAGCAGAGTGTTTTTAAAGATATGTGTCAAAATATAATAAGACAGGCTATTTTTTATCAAAGCAGAAATGAGAACTTTTAGTTGCTTATCTTAACATATATAATTAATACTCACATGTTTGTGAAGTTCATTTCTCACTTATCTAACAAATGGAACAACTGTGAAATAAATACTAATGAAATACTGCTGAAGTTAAAAATGTATTGAGAGTTTCTTCCCTCTTGAAAACTGAGTGGCTAAAACCAAAGCTGTTCCCAGTAACACGTCAGGTTTTGTAATTATTTTATGTAGGAAAAAACTTGAAAGTATTCAACTTTTTTTTTTTTTCTTCTTCTTTTTTTTTTTTTTTCATCTTGGAATGCACGGTTTTTATTTTTTAAAGTGATTAAAACAATTAATGATTACCTGAATTAACATGTTTCAAGCTCTTTAAGATTTTACTAGAACATGACAATTGTTTTCTTCTTAACTGTAATTGGAATTTTCCGATACTAGTAGAAGGCTGTTGATAGCCATTTCCAAAGCGGTCTTAATTAAGAAAAATAAATAAATGATGAATTCAAAGCCCAAGCGAGCAAGGATATATTCCAGAACAAAAATTAATTGTCACTTACTGGGTTAATTTTCACCTGGAAATGACACTTAATTTGTGTTTTAGAAATGGTTGAAGTCATGAGATTTTGAGAGTTAAACAGAACTACGCTCCAAGAAGTTTAAAATTATGTGCCCATCATTTCTGAAAAGCAGGTTTTCTACTGATAGCATACAAAGAACAGAATAATTTCTAAATTACTGCCCAAAAGCATGCGGCATTATGTTCTTGATTAATATGTTCTTTGTACTCTTAGAAGGGATATTCTGACTGAAGATGTTGATACAGTTAATCAGTAATTAGTCACTAATCCGTGCTTTTATGATTCAACACTTGAATGAATCAACACTTAGGAAAGAGCTGTTTCTCATTTTTTCTAATAGACACAGTGAAATATAAGGGATTAAGTGATCATGGTCACACACAGAATCAGCAATAAAAGCAGTCTGTCTTGAACAAGCAGTGGATGAAATATGCCAAAGAGTTGTACACTGCAGCAAAAGAAATCAATCATGAACTGCTCAGAAGCTTTGAAACCATATATTCACTCTTAGCTTAAACATTAGTGCCAGTTCTCCAGATGTACTTCAAAACAGTTTTTGCTTGTTATTTCTTTCTCCCAAAGAGGTTTGGGGAAAGTCTGAACAATCAGCCACAAGGAACAATTTTATACTGAAGGAAAATAGAGGGAAAATGGGGTATTTTTCCATTTCTCCTTTCCCCATCCAGCTGATTGCAAGCACAGCAGAAATATTCCTAGCTTTAAATTAAATAGGTATTTTACTTATTCAAGCATCTTCATTTACAAGTGTCCAATATAATCTCCTAATATTATACAGACACCTTTAGGTGATGTTCTCCTTTATCCCTTTTGTAGATTAAATTCAGTTTGCACTTGCTTTCAAAAATACTTGGATTGTGTTAGTCTTGAGCTGACTCAAAAACTACTTCTTGCTGCAAATTATATAGCATCTTTTCATAAACACCTCTATCTATCACAGAGAAAAGAGCCTCCCAGGTTGCAAGAACCACCAGAGTATGGAGGACACAATCTTTAACAGCATGTTAGCTGCACTCTGTAGTTTACTACATTGCCTTACAGAAGAGTCATGCTATACAATTCAGGTCGTGACAAATATCTTCAGTGTATCTGAGTACTGTTGAAATATCTCAGTTTCTGCATAGACTGTGCCCTTAGGAAACACATATTCTGTTGCATCTTTTGGGAAATATAATACAGTACTGGAACATCCTTTTACTTCTGTTAATGTATGTAATACTGCAACTGAGTGAAATCATGTTTACAGCCAGTTCAGGGGTGAACAAGAGAGGCAGGTCTCTGAATTCCTGGCTAAGGAGCAAAGACTTCTAGCCTTAGCCTAAGCCTAAGTTTAAAAGCATTGAAAGCCTTACACTGTTGAGTAAAGCAGAACAGGGACTGCAATATTGCAAGAGAAAACTGAGAGGAGATCTGATAATTGTGTATAAATATGTGAGGGGTGGGGATGTCAAGTGGATGGGGCCAATCTCCTTTTCGTGGTCAGCAGCAATAAAACAAAGAGCAGTGGGTAAAAACTTGACCATAGAAGGTTTCACCCCAATGTGAGGAGAAATCTTTATAGTGAGAGTAAAGGAGCTCCGGAACAGAGCTGCCCAGAGTGGTTGTGGAGTCTCCTTCTCTGGAGATTTTCAAAACCCACCTGGATGCATTCCTGTACCACACAGCTTGGTGTCATCTGCAAACTTGCTCAGGGTGCACTTGATTCCTCTGTCCATGTCACTGACAAAGATGTTAAACAGCACTGGGCCCAGCACTGACCCCTGAGGGACACCACTTGTCACTGGTCTCCAGGTGGACATTGTGCCCTTGATCACCACTCTCTGTGTGTGACCATCCAGCCAATTCCTTATCCAGCAAGTTGTCCACCCATCAAGTCCATGTTTTTCCAGCTTGGTGACCAGGGTGTCATGTGGGACAGAGTCAAAGGCCTTCCTCAGGTCCAGGTAGATGACATCAGTTGCCCTTCCCTTGTCCACTGCTGCTGTGACTTTATCATAGAAAGCCACCAAATTTGTTAGGCATGATTTGCCCTTGGTGAAGCCATGCTGGTTGGTATCAGGCACCTCTGCTTTGTTTTCCATCTGCCTTAGCAGAGCCTTGAGGAGGATCTGCTCCATGATCTTGCCAGGCACAGAGGTGAGGCTAACTGGTCTGTAGTTCCCAGGGTCGTCTTTTTTTCCCTTCTTGAAGATAGGTGTTATATTTGCCTTTTTCCAGTCAGCAGGAACTTCACCAGTCTGCCATGACCTTTCAAATACAATGGACAACAGTTTGGCAAATTCATCTGGCACTTCCTTCAGGACCCGTGGGTGGATCTCATCAGGCCATATCACATACAGTAAAGTCCATTGTAAAAACCAAGAATTTCTTCTCCATAAGATTTTTAATGACACATAATGGTAAACTCCATTTCTGGTATAGCAGTGGAAAGAGAGAAACTTATTTAAAAAGCAAAGCAAAACAAAAGAAGCTGTGACCACCTTTTCACTATAGGTAGACTTTAAAAGAGCACTCCTAAGGCAAGGCAGATATTGCAGAACTAAAGGGGAAAAGAAATAAGAAACATGCCCAGAACATTCTGGATGCTGATAATTAGTACTGGCCAAAAATGCAGCACAGTACTGATACAAGTACCCTGACACTCCAGAAGCGTACTTGGCTGTTGTTTCAATGACATTATCAAATAATAGCAAAGAAACACTTGCAGCCCAGAAAGCCAACCAGATCCTGGGCTGCATCAGGAGAAGTGTGGCCAGCATGTCGAGGGTGGAGATTCTCCCCCTCTACTCCATCCTAGTGAGACCCCACCTGGAGTACTGCATCCCATTTTGGAGCCACTATTACGAGACGGATGTGGATATGCTGGAGCGTGTCCAGAGGAGGGCCATGAGGATGATCAGAGGGCTGAAGCACCTCTCTTATAAGGACAGAGTCAAAGAGTTGGGGCTATTCAGTCTGGAGAAGAGGAGGCTCCAAGGTGACCTTCTTGTGGTCTTCCAGTATCTGAAGGTGACCTACAAAAAAGCTGGGGAGGGACTTTTTAGGCTATCAGGTAGTGAGAGGACTAGGGGAAATGGAGCAAAGCTAGAGGTGGGGAGATTCAGGCTGGACATGAGGAGGAAGTCCTTCAGCATGACAGTGGTGAGAGCCTGGAATGGATTGCCTGGGGAGGTGGTTGGGGCCCCATCCCTGGAGGTGTTTAAGGCCAGGCTGGATGAGGCTGTGACCATCTTGATCTAGGGTAGGGTGTCCCTGGGCATGGCAGGGGTATTGGAACTAGATGATCCTTGTTATCCCTTCCAATCCTGACTGATTCTATGACTCTACAATTCTAGCCCTGACTGGGATCTATAAACACAGGCAATCCACAGGGCTGGATAACCTGCATTTGGAAACCTTTTCAGCAGAAGATTCCGAACGTAAGAGCGGTGTATTCTAAGGCAAATTGGAGAATACAGCTTAAGCCTCTTTCTTCAAATTCACAGCAAGCTGTAAGAAAGACTTTTACTGTGGTTGATGCTTCAACTTTAGTCCAAGGCATTTCCTTATTGTCTTTCACTCCCTGTTTCCCCACGCTTACGTTCAGTATGCCACTGGCCTATTAATAGACTTCATAAGCCTACACTGCAGACATATTCGCCAGCACAGTTGCACATATGGCTGTCACTCCATGTTCTGCTCTAAAGGACGGATCCTTGCAGAAAACATTTCTGCCCTCAGACTTCCACTAGCCAATTTGACATCTTCCCCTGATCAGAGACCCTTGCTGGCACCTCCAGGGGCATGATTGGGTCTATGCGCATGCTGGCACCATGAATATTTAACAGAGAATTTGAGAGGAGACTTGCTAGTGATCCATCTGTTAAGCTACTGGAGCTATACCAGGGACTCATGAATTGGCTGCGACTTCTTCCAGAGTAATGCCAAGGTTCAACAGAGAATTTAAGGCATTCAGTTGATCTGCTGCCCAAAGCTGACTACTGGCAAGAAGGGTGGCCACAGTGCATAGCTGGTGACAGCAGATTTACCGCTGGATAAAGCCAAAGCTATCTCTGAAATAATCAACTGTGACTAATAATAAACAGTAACCTTATGCTATCGGGGGTTTTTTTAGGATAAATTTAGGACATTTCTGTCCTATTTAAAGTAGTTAAGGTATATTTCTTCCCACTCAATTTGAGCAAAAACTGATGCATGCCAAATAATATCCCTTGCACTTTTTGGCTTCCAGAACTCACTTCCCTACCCAATACTGAATGATAATAACTATTTTTGGGAAGAAAGAATGGGATAAGAGGGAGAATAACAAGATAAATCAGTCCATTACATCATCTTCTGCACCTAATGAAAGATGTTTATTCCTTGGGGACCAACATCAGGATTTCTAGTAAAACATTGATGGCTCATTAAAAAAATGTTGGGTTGATGTCCCACAGGGTATATCATTCCTCTGTTAACATGGAAGCTGTGGGACAGCAGCTAAGTTTACTCTTTCACTTCCATGAATTGTAGATTTTATTTTAGTCCTTTAAAGTTGAAATGATCTTGAGCTTTAAAAGTCAAGTAGGCTATATTATTACTTTTCAGATAAGTTCAACTATTTTGAAAGAGAACTTAGAAGAGAACAGTTAGTTGTTTTTCTCAGCATGAAGCAGCAGTTTTGATTTCAAGTTGGATCTGCCTGTGATGTCCTTGTCTCTTCCCCCTAACTCATTGTCTCCATGGGAGTCACTCAAGTCTAGAAAAAAAAACTCTGAAGATTTGCTCATTTAGAATTTTTTTTTAACTTATTCAAATAAAATTTTGAATAAATTAAGTTACTTGACACCGTATGAACTGAATGTCAGCAAATAGAAAAGCTGTGTTCAACACAATGGACTCTAGCCATATAAACTCTGTTAGACCAAAATATAACCCTTTCTACTGGGTTACAGAGCTGAAAAAAAAAAAAATCCATTTCTCTACACTGACTGCAATTGGCAGCATCATGAGAGCTAACTTAGTTGTTAAACCCGTGTCTAAACACAGTAAAATGTCCAACTGCAGTAAAGTCCTTAAGTACCATTAAAAAGACAGAGTAGTTAGTAAAACTAAGACTGTGGTTTGATGGCACCATAAATCTGTCTTGAGGTTTCCAACTTAATGGTGTAGCAATGTGAAGCACAGCCCTGCTCTGGCTGAAATGCACTATTTTGTATAACATTTACACAGTCTTTTTTTCCTGACAGGCTGTTTCCCTACAGGTATGTTTGTTCACATACCTCTGGTCCATGAAAGAGTTTCTCTGGGCTAATCTGTTTGATCTAAGCTTAACCAGCCCTGATCTGTATCTTCAGAGGACTCTGAGTGTCACTAGCCCTCTCTAAACATGATCTAAGAGCTTCCATTTTAGCTGTAATACCAATTTAGTTTCTCATTGTGGTTGAACCTGTCCTGATTATGGACTCCTGCACCAGCTCTAAGTAGTTAGGTATTCATCACCCAGGAGCTGATAAACAATGCCTGAGCTTTGCTTTTATCTATTTTATGGCTTCGCTTTTCCTGAAGTTCTGTTTTTTTAGGATCTGAACAGGAGCTGTTTGTCTTATCAGAACTCTGTCAGTACAGATTAGGAAGCGGTCTTCTGTTCCCTTCTGCAAAGATGCTTCAGTGTAGACTCCAAAGTGACCTGGAACAAGACAGGCCAAGATTGGGCTCTGCAAAAGACGGTAAACAAAGACCAAGAATAGGCAATCTGGTGTTTCCCTTACTAGGAAACATGTTTAACCCCAGTTCACTTCACTCAAGGAGGAGACAAAACCCAAAAACCCATTATAAGACTCTTCAAAGAATGGATCTTCACCATTACTATTACCAGAATCAAATGGCTGATTGGTTTGCCAAAGTCTAGGGAATTAAGCTTTCTTTCTGGTCATTTGGATAGGAAGTTTTACTGTCATCCTCTGGTATAGTTAGGCTTGGATGCTAGAGCAAAAGGCAGCTACACACCTAAACCTGTCCCTTTTTTTTTGAGCCCTTCTTAAACCAAAGGTTCTGCACACATAAAAAAATCCTGCACTTTGTGTCTGGAAGCCATCCTAACTTGAAACACATTCAGTCCATACAGAGTCTCCACACTTCCTTAGGCTGGAACCAAAGGACAGCAATTTTTTTTGAAATCTTAGAAGACTCTTGCACATGTAAAAAATAAAAATCTCAGTGCCAGTTCATCGTAGTCAGGAATGCATTTGGTGAAGTAAGGCCAATCTGTATTCACATTTACCCTCCTGAGTAATTACCAATCATATGTTACATCTCAAAAAAGTGGTATGACTGAACTGTAGTTCAAAACACTGATGCAGCATCCACCAGATGGTCCTCAATATATAAAGTCTCTTTCTTGATCCTGCGTGGGTTGCTTTTCCAGACCAAGAATTCAGCATTTGCTTCAGTCACCACACATGGTAGCAGTATCACACTGTATTTGGCTTGATTTCCATTAATCAAGAAGAAAACAAGCTTCATCTTTGTGTCTTGACACAGACATTTTACAAACGCTAGCACAGGCCATGGCAGAGTATTACTGACACTTTCAGGTATTTTCTACTGTGGTGGATTAGGAACTTCTCCCCCTTCACCACTGAAACTTACCAGGCCAGCTCAGATGGCTTGGAAGTAAGAAGAAGCTATATTTACAGCAAAGTTAAATTTACAAGCATATATACACAATGTATTTACAAGTATTTACAATTATATACAAATTAGAAATAATACAGAAATTCAAATTCCCTTCCAGACAAAGAAACTGCCAGAAGAGGTTCAAAACTACCCTCTTCCTCTTCCTTCACAGACAGACAAACTAAACAATCAGCAAAGCTTACTCGTTTTCTTGTTAGCCAAGGTTAGTGGAGAGATATTAAAGAATGAAGGAGAAGCAAAAGGAAGCAATATCCCAGAGAAAAACTGGGACAAGTTGTTTACATTTTGTCTTTTTATCCCTTTCAGCAAACCAATGAATGATACAAACTTCATCATATTTTCTTATTACAACAAATGAACTAATTTCTCTAATTAAAATATTCCAACTAGCCTCAATCCAGCACATCCACTTATCAGATTCAGATGGATTCAGCATAGTAGAGGTAGCCCAGACCAGGACAGGTGCCTAAGATGAACAGGATGAGTTAAATGTTGGAAGAATTAATGTCTTCTTCATTGACTACAGGATATCAGCCTATATAGGCCTAGGTTTTAGGTGGCCACAGACATAACAAGATTATATCACCTATTAAACTTGTCTGTGATGTATTAAATGAGATGGATACCATCTATGAGATGAATATCACCTATTAAACAGGTCTGGGTTGTATTTAAGCCTCTAAACAAGATTGCAGGACCAGAACTAGCAAATCCAGGCAAGAAGGCCATCATGTCTCTGCTGTTGCAACTGAGTGCTAATAGAGCTCCAGCCTTTTATTGCCAATGCCTCCTTGATAGTTGACTAAATGGCTTTCTGCTCATCCAAGTGACCCTCTGGATGCAGGTGTTGGCACATGTGGCTAGCCTAGGGGTTCTAGGCCAGTTCACAGCAGAGCTGCTATACATGATCTAGCTTTGAGAAAATTCAGAACAGAGTCCACAGTGTACTACTAGAATTGGCCTTTAATAACTGGCCCCTTCTCAAGACTGTCCAAGACCACCTAGAGCCACTGCTAAATATTGGATATGTTCTCACCCGTAACTTCAGAGTCTCTCCTAATAACAGTTACAGTAATGGCACAGAGCTGAGAAACTCCCCAAGAAACGTAGCATGGAGAGGTCTTCCATCTAACCAAGAAGGTCTACAGGCTTCAACAGATCAGTGAGGGTTCAAAATGATGAATGGAACCAGCTCACATCTTCCCTGCCAATAGGTAGTTTGGACAAAACATGCTTCCAGAAGTCAGGCACTGAATACAGCAAACACAGTCTTAACCACATCAGTTCTATGTGTGTTGATTGTCTGTAGTTGTAATACAACCACACCATGTTGCTTGACATCTTCTGAAGAGTCTAGGTTTCCAGTCTCCTATGCAAATGGTTAGACAAGGATTTTTATACTTCTGCGTTGAAGCTTGGGGGGTGAATCAATCCTCAGAGATTTTCCTGCTCAAAGACTCTGTGTTCTGCCAGCAACATCTAGCCTTTACACAGAGCCTCAGGTCAAATGGCAGTCCTTTCAATCATTTCTAAGATAGTCTACATAATACACAAAGTAGTAGCCACTTACATTTTATCCTCAGAGCCCTCTTCCAAGAACATGTCGGTTGGCTACAGACATAACCCCTCAGGATTTCAGAAGCAAGTCTTAGATTATTACTATAAGCAATTCACTTTCTGAGCAATTTATGATGGAAGAGACAACCACAGCAAATCTCTGATATGGCTTGAATGGTCAAAACCCACAGCAAGCTTGTTCCAGCACACCCTCAGCAAGTTGCAGATGACACCAAGCTGTGTGGCACTGTTGACTTGCTAGAAGGCAGGGATCCACCTAGAGGGACCTGGACAGGCTGGAGAGGTGGGCCCAGGCCAACCTCATGACATTCAACAAGGCCAAGTGTAAGGTCCTGCACCTGGGTCGGCACAATCCCAAGCACAAATCCAGGCTGGGTGGCGAATGGCTGAGAGCAACCTTAAGGAAAAGGCCCTGGGATTCTGGCTTGATGAAAAACTCAAAGTGAGCTGACAGTGTGCACACGCAGCTCAGACAGCAACTGTGTGCTGGGCTGCATCAAGAGCAGCATGGCCAGCAGGGCAAGGGAGGGGATTCTGCCCCTTTGCTCTCATCAGACCCCACCTAGAGTACTGTGTGCAGTTCTAGAGCCCCCAGCACAAGAAGGACATGGAACTGCTGGAGAGAGTCCAGAGGAGGGCCACAAAAAGAAGAGAAGGATTCAAGGGCCTAGAGGAGGGCTGGGGAGGGACTATTCACAAGGTCTTGTAATGACAGGACAAGGGGTCATGGGTTTAAACTGGCAGAGGGGAGATTTAAACTGGATGTTAGGAGGAAGTTCTTTACAGTGAGGGTGGTGAGACACTGGCACAGGTTGCCCAGGGAGGTTGTGGCTGCTTCCTCTCTGGAGGTGTTCAAGGCCAGATTGGATGAGGCTTTGAATGACCTATTCTAATGAGAGGTGTCCCTGCCTATGGCAGGGGATTGGAACTGGATGATCTTTGAGGTCCCTTCCAACCTAATCCATTCTATGATTCTGTGATTCTATTGAGCAAAGCTTGTTACTAGCCAGGCTCTGTAGACCTTTATAATTTTTTCCATCTGATGACCCAATTAGATAAGCAAGATTTGTAAACTGTGTAAGACATTTAATGGCAGTGGGCCTCTGAAATCAAGGCTGGAGTTAATGTGACAGTACAGAGCAATTCCAGTCACCATTACATAGGGCTGTACAGCTTTGATCCTAGGACAATAGTCCATCGTTATAACATTGAATTAGTTTTAACAAAAACACCCAGAACAAAATAACATTTTATTAGAGATATTACTGTTTATATCCTTAGTTGAAACTGAAGAGTTTATGCATCCACAAACAAAATGTTTAACATATCCACTGAAAATGAAAACAAGCAGCACAGTTATGACCTGTACTGTAGGGCAGTGTGGTGGAATCTGTTTGCTGTAATCCAAATATACCCATCAAACAGCCATTCTCGTGGGAGGGCTACATGCAACAGCAGCAGAGATAAACAGAATGATGCACAGCACAGAACTTTTGGCTTATTCTAAAAACATGTTGTTCCTTTTACCACAGAACTCAAAGCCTGTGAGTCCCTAATTCTTTCTTATGATACTCCTGGTCCCTTCCATTTTCTCAAAATATCATCTTTCATGTGCTGCTATCCTCATTTTTCCTGATACACTAGAAGCATTGCATAGCTTGTCTAGCTCAGAGCTCTGCTGGACTGCTCAGCATACATATATTGACTGGCCACTTAGATGTCCCCCTCTTAGAATGGGCTTCTTCCCAGTAGAATATTCATCATGGTTCCTTCCTAGCTGCTGCATGCCGTTTATCCTGGTTGAATTTTTTTTTTTTCATCCTTCTGCTACCACCATTTCCAAGCTGATGAATGGGTTTCACACCTACTGGGCCTGAGACGCGTGGGCTGTTGGAAGGAAGCTAAAGAGAAAGTGACAGACAGAGAAGACACAATTTGATAAGCTAATTTCCCCAGGAAGCTGGGCAAAATACGCTAGACATTAGGAGATGGTGTTTCTTCTTCCTGATGATAATCCTTTTCTAAGGACTCAGGTTTGACGAAAGTAAATTTCTTTATTATGCTTTAAAGTCATTCTTCAGAAGTTCGTGTGAGTATACACCTACTGTGCCAAATGAAACAAAATTGCTCACTAAGTGGCTTGATTTGACTGCATGCACACTGCAGAACAATTTTCCCTGTGTCATTTTTTTGGGGGGGGTTGGATATATACTAACTGACCTCAGATTCCAACAGAAATGGCTAGTGTCAGGCAGTCTTTGTAAGGAGGCAGCTGTGACCACTAGACAAAGACTTTGGGTAAAGTACCACTGACAGTTTCTACTTTCACTAAAATTATAACAGGTCAAGGACACTTTTGCATGTGCTTTGTAAGACAAACACAGTGATAACAAATGTGTCAGTCAGGTGATGGAAAGCAATAAGAAGTAGGGACTTTTTTTTTTTCTTTTTTCTTTTTTTTTTTTTTTTTTTTTTTTTTTTTCTTTTTGCGCAACATACAGAAATAAGCAACTCACAAAACTCCCCTGGAAACACTTTCACCACCCTTCCCATCATCACCTGTAAACACACAGACACAAGCAGAGAATTAACACCTTTCCTCAAAATTCAGCCTGCCAAAGTTATGGGGGATATTTCAGAGCTCTGCAGCAGAGGCAGTCCTCAGGGAATACAGATCTTGTTGGTAAGATTCAGCTGCTTTCCTTAGCTCATGTCAGGCTTCTTTCGAACAGCTGGTTTCATCCAACCCGTACTTTTCCCGCCCCATTGCCACCGGCAAATCAGATATGTGCTAATTTCTCTGAGCCTCTTGCTTGTGGTAAACCTATCCCAAACATGAGATCCTATCACAATACTGTGATGTATATGTTACTACAAATTTATAATGAAATTAAATTATTTTCCACTTCCACTAACACCTCTAATGATTCTTGAAGTCATAAACTTCTGTTTAAAGCCAGTGGTTTTAGATGGAAAGGCTGCAATGAAAGATAAAGAGTTCTGATCTTTGCCCTTGTTGCTGATTTCCTCTACCAAAACTTTAAGAAGAAACACCAAAGTGGTTACAAGGAACATAATTATTCCTCTTGCTGCATGAGACCAGTAGGGGCAAGGGACACAAGGAGTGAAATAGGACTGTAAAGAATGGAGGGATGTTTGTAAGGTGAAACTGCAATCTAAAGACATGAGAGATCGTATCAGAAAATTATCGGCTCTGTTTGTAGGACAAATGTTTTCTGTCAAGTAACACATTTGATGAACAGCTCATTGAATACCAGAATAACTGTTTTGCCAGACACATTACTTGATGAAAGATAGCAGTTTATTGACCAAGGGTTAGCTTTTATTAACCAGTTCTCAAAGTCCTCAGTCAAGAAAAAGTGAAATCCTGAATTCTTTCATCTGAGCCAGGGTTTACTCCACCCCAGAGTGCACACCTATTCATTGCAGTCAAAATAGTGCTGCTATCCACCTAGTTGAGAATGCACTAAAGATTAATTGATTCACTTGAGATTCTGATTTTTGGCCTGGATACTGTGTTTCAATGGCCATTATAAACACAGAACTTCTTTCTCCCTAATACCTCAAACATTCTCCCTCTCTATCCAACTGCAAATGTTTGTACAAAACATAGCTATCAAACTTCATGAAAGCACCAATATTCAGAAGAAGTCATCATCCTCAAACATTTGGTTTTAAAAATACAGACTCCACTGGCATACAGGAACATATTAGACCAGGAAAATGACACAGAGCCACCCAGGACTATGACATCTGTAGCTATAGTTGTCATCAAAGTAATTTTATCATTTAAGCAAGTGTATTTAAGCAAGTGTATTGCATTTATCACTGAAATAGAGCAAGCTTTTAATATTTCTGGCAATCCAATTGGCCATTCCAGAGAACCTCAAACCAGTTCTGGTCAGCTTTCCATGGTAGTCATGTAGACCTTACAGCATTAAAGAGAAATATTTCCTTCCTTCACTTGATATGGTCCAAAAAAAGGGTATGAAGGGAATGCATGCACAGGACAATGGGAAATGAATGCTGGGAACCAAAATGCCAGTGTAACATTCCACAAACTTATGAAGTAGAAGATATTTCATTATTTATTTAGGCTTGTATTTTGCTACAGCACCCCATTCTCTTCTCTGTACTCATTCCAGTTTAATGAAGAGTGCAAAGTTTGGGCAGTCCTGAAGACAATGTGCTGTATAAGGGCAGTGGGTGTTATCATGTGAAAATAAAACCAGTTTCAGAATTATTCCTATAGCTGCTTGTGCCTAATGATGAGAAAGACTTCCACTGAAGTCTAAGCAAGAAAGTATATTCTGTTTTACTGACTTCACAGAATCACAGAATGTTAGGGACTGCAAGGGACCTCAAAAGATCATTCAGTCCAACCTCTGTCAGAGCAAGATCACCTATAGCAGATCACACAGGAATGTATCCAGGCAGGTGTTGGATATCTCCAGAGAGGAAGGCTTCACAACCCCTCTGGGCAGTCTGTTCCAGTGTCCTGTCACCCTCACAGGGAAAACAAATCCACCTCGTGTTTCCATAGAATTCCTTTGCCTGAACTTCCATTCATTGCCCCATGTCCTGTCATTGGACATCGTAGAATCATAGAATCAGTCAGGGTTGGAAGGGATAACAAGGATCATCTAGTTCCAACACCCCTGCCATGGGCAGGGACACCCTACCCTAGATTAGGCTGGACACAGCCTCATCCAGACTGGCCTTAAACACCTCCAGGCAACCCGTTCCAGGGCCTCACCACTATCATGTTGAAGAGCTTCCTCCTGACATCCAGTCTGAATCTCCTCACCTCCAGCTTTGCTCCATTCCCCCTACTCCTTTCACTACCTGATAGCTTAAATGTCCTTCCCCAGCTTTTTTGTAGGCCTCCTTCAGATACTGGAAAGCCACAATAAGGTCACCTCACCTCTTCACTATTCTCCTGTCTCAGTAGTGCCTCCAGGAGGATCTGCTCCATGATCTTACCAGGCACAGAGGTGAGACTGACTAGCCTGTAGTTCCCTAGTTCTTCTTTCCTACCCTTTCTGAAAATGGGGGTTATGTTTTCACTTTTCCAGTCAGTGGGGACTCCACCAGACTGCCAGGACTTTTGGAATGTGATAGAGTTGGGTTTAGCAACCTCATCTGCCATTTCTCTCAGTACCCATGAGTGTATCCCATTGGGACCTATGGACTTGAACACTTTCAGGTTCTCCAGGTGATCACCAAGCAGAGCCTGGCTCCATCTTCTTGGCACTCACTCTTTACATATTTATAAACATTAATGAAGTCACCTTTCAGTCTTCTCCAAGCTAAAGAGCTGCAACTCCCTCAGCCTCTCCTCATAAGAGAGATGTTCCATTCCCTTAATCCCTTAATGTGGCTCTGCACTGGACCCTCTCAATCAGTTCTATGTCCTTCTTGAACTGATTTACCTATATCTGAACAGAATCTCATGCATTTGCATATAGACCTGACTTCTCTTTCACTTCAATTACTTCAGAGAAACCAGATTTATGCCATTCCATTGTGTATGTATACTAGTACCTAAGATTACTTTCTTCTGTCAGGACTATACTTCTCCTGCGCATGAACAACTCAGCTTAGTTTTACAACAGAGAGATACATCATTGCCAGAGTCATGCAAAAAGAGCAGGCATCCTGTGCAAACTGGCATTCTCTGGGGATTACATATGAGTTATTTCTTATATGTGACTTCCTTTTCTCCCTGACTAAACTTTATAACCATTGCGGGTGGTCAGCTGAAGAAGACAGAGTCAGAAGAGAGCTACTGAAGCTAACTGAACAGGGAAAGAGCATTCCACCCAAACAACTTCTGCTTGAAAAGACAGCGTCAGATAAAAGAAGCATCTGAGTGGATAGAAATAAGGGAATAAGAGCAAAAGAAGTTCCTAGCTGAAAACATTTTGATGACTTAATGGAATCAAGATGCAGGTTCCCCTAGTTTGAACAGTGTACCTGAATCGACCAGAAGGAATGTAAATTCTACATGGACTATATTGTTAATTGCAGGGCCAAATGAGATGTCAGTACTTAGATTGGGATATCCTCTTTTCTTGCATTTCTCGTCCTTTCTTCTTTCTTTTCTCCTTTCTCCAGCATAGCAATTGTAAGGGAGGCTGGCAGGCAGGGGCAGGAACAGACTCCACAGGGCTTTTCCCTCCATGAAGACATTTATTTGCAAGACTTGTACATTTATACACACTTCAAGTTCTATTCACATGGCAGTCTACAGATAGTGTTTCAGATCACACTCTTTACAACCCATGCATACTAATTACATGGTTAATTAAATCAGACCTATGCCCACATTCCATCCATTCACACTTCCATTTATTTAATCTACCATCTACTCCTAGAAGGCTCACCATTGTTTCATACTAAACTATACCACTCTGTCCTGGTATGGGTGTGACAAACACCCTAGAGTTGGTCCAATCCCTGGAGTCTCTCCTCCCCCTCCTGTAATAACCTCCAGGAGGGGTTGAGGGGCGGGGGCACACCACGTGGCCCCGGGACCCAGGGAGACCCCGGGCTGCACTTATGCGTGGGGCTGTTTTGAACCAATTGGTCAGCTAGAGAATGCTGAATACCTATTGGACAGTTTCACACGCCCCCCCCCTAGGGTATTTAGGTGGGGGTCAGCGGCCGTTAGGAGTTCTTCCTCGCTCTTCTTCGTTCTTCTTCGTCGTCCTATCTTCTCCCCGTTGTGGCTGTGAGAAGCTTCAGCCACGTGCACGCAGCAAGGCAGCAGGCAGCAAAGCATAGCAGCTTTCCAGATAAGCGGCAAGGCTAAACCCCTTCTCTCTCTCTCTCTTTCTCTCCCTATCTGGGCTAAGTCGGTCTTTTCCTTCTTCTCCTCAGGTTCGGGAAGGAGCGCTGTTTCCCCCCTCGCACCCCTGCGGGTTTGTAGGCGCGGCTGGGGTCTATTCTGTTTGTATACTCTCTCTTCCCTAAATTCTGACTGTTAAACTGTTTATCTGGCGTTTTAAGCAACTCGTGCGTTTGTTTTCTGCCAACTGTGTATCCAAAGAACCTGAGGGGCTCCAGGACCTCCCCTCCGTGGATATCGACATTAATTAAAGCGATATCTCGTGACACACTCCCATACTCCAGTTCTGTCTTTAAACTTCCTGTACATTAGTAGGAGTACACCAGTAACATATTCAACCTGGGAAAACCCAGGATGCCTTAAAAACTTCTAGGGATGGGGTTTTTTAAAGCTGGGTTGGATGGGGCTCTGAGCAACCCAGTCTAGTGTGAGGTGTGCTGCTCATGGCAGCAGGGCTGGAACTAGATGATCTTTGGGGTTCCTTCCAACCCTGACAATTCTGTGATTCTATGATTCACATGATGCATGATCACAGGGGAACCCTTATCCTAGGGTCAGTGCCCACCCTGGCTCTGTCAGCTTTCAGCCTCCACAATGAGACATATATAGCAAGGGTATTGAAGAGGCTACACCCTATCCAGACCCTTATCTGAACATCTGCCTAACCCGCATCTTCCTGATCCCCTGGCCCCAATGTGCATAATGTTGTCATAGAATAGGGCACAAGAGGCAGAAGCTCCACCACATATCCTCTGCAAGCAGAGAAAAAAGAAGACTTGGCAGTCTGTGAGTATCCCTGCACTTGTGCACTGGTTGGAGGTGTCCATACTACCTGAGGAGTGCACTAGGAGTGGCAATGATCTTCTGGCTTTCATTTCTCTTATTAGGCTTCCCACTCAGAAAAGCACATACCTGCACTGTGATTGACATAATTTTTACGTAACAAAAATCACCTTCATACTCAACTTTGCTCACGTGAAAGCAAACAATGCCCAAACAAATGCACCCCTAATACCGCAAGGGAAAGTATCAGGACTTTTCTGATAGCTAAAAATGCCCGATGTATGTCCTGCATTCTCTGAGGTTTCTGTGTAAATGCTGTGCCAGTCAATTGAAAGAATTTAATTATTTACTTTTAAAATTTGTGTTTCGTTTCTTATTTTTATTGATCTTGAGTTAATCTTTTACCAGAGAAAAAAACTGACGTACTTTGACACTGAAAGCAGAGTAGATGAAAAGAAGAGGAGGTGAAATATGAATATCAGGGGGAAAAAAACAGTAAAAAGTATGGATTGTCAAAATCTGCCATCATGATCAAAATTTTCCATGAAAATGAAGGCACGATCCTAATGTGATTCTTCATGACACTATTAAAGGAATCTTGGAACAGGACTATTCAGGTACTCTTCAGGGACAGTACTCTTCAGGAAGAAGTAAAGCTGTGAAATCTCAGCTGCAGTGTGGAATCTCTTTATGAACATTAAAACTTTTCCAGGTTTCAGAATGATTCAAAAAGAGAAAAAGTAACATAATTAGTCACAAAACTGTGAAGAACAGAAACTGTGAACCTTATAGAGTTTAAAGTATCTGGGGTTTAATGCTAAATATAGGCTAAAATGTTCACGAGAAGCTAATTGTTATTACCAACACCTTCCCATTTTAGTGAATTCTTTTGTAATATATTTTAATCGTACATCATTAGGTGGTTTGTCTTGTTTACCAATACTTTGTGAACAAAGATACGTAACTAGTGTATCTTACATGAGAACACTGATTAAAAAATCCCATAAACATTTGTAGCCAATGAAATTTTGAAGAAAAAATTGAGGTTTTCCCTAAGAGTTTTTGGCAACAATTCCAATGCCCATTACCTTGTGTGCAAAGAAAAATCCCCATGCTTTCTTCTCTGCAGAGTAGGAACAACACCTAACTTTTCATAATTTAAGGACTATTTTAGTTTTTGGTTTGTTGCTTTGTATAACCAAGGAGGAAGTAGCTCCTGACCATTTGCCCTTTCACACTGGCAAGCCCTCCCCAATCTGTCTGCTCTTTGCAAGCTTGCACTCATTGATCCTGGACCATCCCTCCACAGAACAAGGTTTTCAGAGCACTGTGTGCTTCGTGTGACATTTTCAGAAGCACAAGAGGATCTTTTGTGTTGGGCTGTGTACATATCTGGAGGTCAACATCGAACACAGAAGAGCAGTATGCCTCCCTGAATAGATAAGCCCAAGCCCCATTATCGAATAGAGAGATCTTGCCTCTGAAGTGCCCAAGTCACATTTGGAAAAAATACGATCAGGTGCTTTTGTAAAATGTAGCTTGCTTGAGCATTTGGCTCCTGAAAGAGGTCAGCTGCCCCCTATACGCAGAAACTTTAAGAGACTCAGTAGCAGATATAAAGTGCACGTTTCACATTTAGTCAACTGCCTCCTTCCTTCTGCATTTGAAGTACCATTTCCTGCATGAGAGGGGAAAAATTAAGACATATCTCACTTCATTTACCCTCAGACACAAAATTGAAAGGCTGCGTTTTGAAAAGTAGCATGGAAAAAAAGTCCATCAGAGAAGATAAGAGTCTATAATTTTTTTTTAAAAACCACCTCTTTCCTCAGAAAGGAGGAGTTTGTGATGCTGAGGAGAAAGCACACACTTCTGTGTAAACAGGTCCTACTGAGTCTGTGACGCATTGCCTCCGTTCTAAACATAGAGCCTGTTATCAGCACCGCGGAGGGGCTGCTCAACACCATGTTTATCTAATGGACCATAATAGACAGAGCAACCCAGCACAATGGACAGTGAGATGTGTAAGTATGTTCTCAGCTAGTACAAGACCTTTTTTCTCTTCTCTGAAGGGGGAAAGGAGGGGGTGAGGGCATTACACAAGACAGATCACATGGCTGTCCAGCAGCCACTGAACCATAGCATAAAGGCCTTGTTTAGATAAATAATGACTCCTTTACTTTATTCTTAGAAGTGGAAGTCTCTAGAGCTGAAACATAATGTCCCGCAACTGCTTCTGGCATCTGTTTTTCAGGAAGAGGATTGGGCCATTTATAAAGGGATCCATTTTCACAAAGGTCTGCTGTGTTGCTGAGAGAATTCATCTCTTTTCCATCAATAGATCCCATGCACTTAAAAAGGGCAACAATGCAATGAGCTGAGTTTCAACGCTGTTTTGGAAATGAACTAGGCAATCAAATCATGTGCCTTCCCCAGGCCTCTTCTGAGGGTCCTACAAACTGCCCCAGGAAGAGTACACTAAGCGAAGGCAAAATTATCATCAGCTAAAAAAAAAAAAATGTGAATTTTTTTGTTAACTTTATAATTGATAGCTCTTTTAGAATTTAACCTGGAAATTAGAACAATGAAGCTGACATACTTCCCACATTAGAAGGGGGCCTATATACAGAACAGCTGGAGAGGCGCTTCTACAAAGGTATAGAGTGACAGGTAATGAGGGTAATGGCTTCAAATTGGAAGAAGCTAGATTTAGATTAGACATTAGAAGGAAATTCTTCACCATGAGGGTGGTGAGGCACTGAAGCAGACTTCCCAGAAGTAGAGGAGGCTGCAGTCCTGGACATCACAGAATCACAGAATTCACCATTTTGGAAAAGGCTTTTGAGATAATCGAGTCCAAGCTATCACATAACAATTTCTAATTAACTAAAACATGTCACTAAGTGCCTCATACAGTCTCCTTTTAAACACCTCCAGGAATGATGGCTCCACAACCTACCTGGGCAGCCCATTCCAATGCCAATCACTCTTTCTGTGAAGAACTACTTCCTGACACCCAGCCTAAACCTTCCCTGGTGCAGCTTGAGACTGTGTCCACTCATTCTGCCACTGACTGCCTGAGAGAAGAGAACAACACCCACCTGGCTACAGCCTCCTTTCAGGTAGTTGTAGAGAGCAATAAGGTCTCCCCTGAGCCTGCTCTTCTCCAGGCTGAACAACCCTAGCTCCCTCAGCCACTCCCCGCAGGGTTCAAAGTCAGGTTGGATGGGGACTTGGGCATCACGGTCTAGTAGAGGGTGTCTCAGCCCATAGTAGGACAGTTCAAACTAGACAATCTTTAAGGTCCCTTCTAACCCGATCACAGCTATGAATCTACAATTATACATGCAAAGGCTTAAGACTTCCTTTTAAACTGAGTATCTGAAGATGAATGATGCACAGAAGACCAGCTCGTAAGACACCCCAGCAGTCTGAGAGAAGGTATTTCCTTTCATTTCAGAAAGCAAACACAAGAATGAAAGAACAAAGCAAATAACAATAATGTACTTCTGAATCCTATGTCAGTTTCTACTGAAGAAGCACTTGCACTATGAATGGTTCATTCATCTTTTTTTTTTCCCTTTCTCCCTACCTGTGACTTATTAGCAAATGGCTCATGAGCTCTAATAATTTATTACATATTTGACATTCACTGTTGTTCAAAAAGCATCTTAATCTATGTTTAGTTCATGACAGATTTTACCAGTCATTTTGGAGAGCATGGAAGTATTGAGTCCACCCCACAAACACTTAAACTGAGCCACATAACCAGGTGAGGCTCACTTTGTTGTTTGACAAATACAAGGTCTCTTCACTGGCAAGAAGGAAGCAGGTCCTATTCAAACACACCTGCAGCAGGTGTCAGGCAGTAAGAGGGATTGAGAGGGGATGGAGAGACAGGGAGAGGTTGTTGTGAGGTTACAGACAAATGAGGAGTCTTTTAGGAGGAGAAGAAAAAACCTTGGGGAGCATGGATATGTGGGGATGTGTTCAAAGAGATGAGGTTCAAGTAGGGTGTCCTATTTTGAATGTCTGGCTATATTGCACTTCTGGGAACTTTATTACCACAGAAAGGATGGAGTTCAAATAGTGCTTTGACAGGTTAACACTGACAGGCTGCAATATTCAGGGGACAGCTTTGCCTGGGTGGGAGAGGGAGCAAATCTTTAAAATGATTGCATGAGTGCTTCTGAATTATTTTGCCTTGCTTTTCATCTTGATAATGCTGTAAATTTTAGAATGAACTTTAAAGGGTAACCAGTAGCCATTACTTGATATGCCTACTTCATGGGTAGTTTAACTGAGGCTCAGGAAAGCAAGGGGATTTACTCCTTTTGAGAGAGATTGGCAAGAGCATAACAAAGTGAAGGGCATTTGGGAATGTTATTTCAAGTATTCTAGAAGCAAAACCACATAGTGACACCAAGCCATGCAGGAAGCTATAATTATCTACTATTTTGGAGAATACTTGTGACAAGCCAGCCAGTGTTGCAAGTGGTGGCCTCAGATAAGAAGTCTGTAAAATTCAAGCTTCAGCAGAAAACTGAGGGTGATCCACAACCAGGGCTGAAAACTGAACTGAAACAAAAGGCCACATTGCATTAAGATCCTTCATTAAGATACACACACACAATCTCTATTGCCTCCTGCCAGGAACAGTTCAGTCTATTTCTGGTGATTTTATATACCCACCCTCTGGAGATACAGCTGACTGCTAGCAATTACCCTTGGTACACCAGCAGGTATTTCCTGAGGGGAAATGACAATCTCAATAGCTAGTGGCTCATAAGCCTCCAGCTGACTGAGCCAGTTTTAACTCCTGACAAACTGGGGCCTGTCCATTCACCTTGTCACAAGCACTTTAATGGCTTCTTTGGAGAGGACTCGATGTTCCCAGAAAAAAAATTAGAGGGGTTTTATGGGTGAAAACTTTGCATCTGTCATTTCCATCTGCTTTTGGTTGCCAGGCTGTAGAGCAGAAATCTGGGACAAGTCAAAGCATGGCTCAAGCTGCTGAGGGAGGAGACTTTCACAAACCTTCCCGGGGCTGCATCTTCAAAGGCAGGTAAGCTTGTGCCTGAGCCACTCTCAGCTGCGGGTAGCTTCCCTGCTCTCAGCTTTGCCATGTCCTTGTGACGTGACCTCCTCGGCACATGCTGTGCACTTCAGCATACTGCCACACCCAGGCAGGCTAAGACTGGACATTCTTAGTAGCTTTTCTGCCTAGACCTGGCAGCAAAGGGCTGGTCCCACCTAATTTGGGGTTCTCAGTGAAATCCAAGTTCAGCCTCTCACCCAGGTATTTAAATGAGACTACTGGTGCTGAGTGAGCTGTCTAACTCCACTTACAAAATCGAATCAATGGCAATGACAATATTTTATCCGAAGGAAAAGCAAAGCAACCAAGTAAAACAACTGGCAAATATGTGCTAATTTAAGCTATAAAGTGCAACCGTCTCACAACCTTCTTTGGCAAAGCTACACCAGTCAGTTTCTTCCTTCTTCCTGCAGTCACATCGCCTTCCTATTTTGAGACTGTCAAGTTTTCCCACATAAAAAATTCAGTTTAAGCTATTTCTACTTGTCTGTCTTCCTCTTTCCCACAGACCTATCTGCTAGCTTTGTCAGTTAACTGCTGCAGTTTCTATTATTTCACTTCTTTAATAAACTGTGTGTGGCACTAAGAGAACTATCAGTCTTCTTGCATATATGAGACTCTTAAACAGGTTCTTCTATTTCACAACTTAGCAGGAGCCACATATTAGTCTTTTCACCTCTAACTTTCACATACTTACGCAAGAATTGCAGAATCACAGAATTAAACAGGTTGGAAAAGACCTTTGAGATCATTGAGTCTAAACTATCACATAACACCTGCTAATTAACCATGACACTAAGTGCCTCATCCAGTCTCTTTTTAAACACCTCCAGGGATGGTGACTCCACCAGGTGGTGGAGCCCTGGGCAGCCCATTCCAATGCCAGTCACTGTTGCTGTGAAGAACTTCTTCCTAATGTCCAGCCTAAACCTGCCCTGGCACAGCTTGAGACTGTGTCCTCTTGTTCTGTCTCTGGGTGCCTGGGGGAAGACACTAACCCCCACCTGGCTACAACCTCCTTTCAGGTTGCTGTAGAGAGCAATAAGGTCTCCCCTGAGCCTCCTCTTCTCCAGGATGAACACCCCCAGCTTCCCCAGCCACTCTTCACAGGGCTGTGCTCAGCCCCCTCACAGCCTTGTTGCCCTTCTCTGGACACGTTAAAGCACCTCAACATCTTTCTTAAATTGTGGGGCCCAGAACTGGACACAGTACTCAAGGTGTGGCCTAACCACTGCTGAGTACCGGGCCAGAAGGACTTCCCTGGTCCTGCTGGCCACACTATTCCTGATAGAGGCCAGAGTGCCATTGGCCTTCTTGGCCACCTGAGCACACTGCTGGCTCATGTTCAGCTGCTGTCGACCTGTACCCTCAGGCCCCTCTCTGCCTGGCTGCTCTCCAGCCACTCTGTCCCCAACCTGCAGCACTGCCTGGGATTGTTGTGGCCAAAGTGCAGAATCTGGCAATTGGACTTGTTAAAACTCATGGCACTGGACTGTGCCTATGCAGCCAGCCTGTCCAGGTCCCTCTGCAGAGCCCTCCTACCCTCTAACAGATGTACACACGCTCCCAGCTTGGTGTCATCTGCAGACTTAATAGTGGTGGACTCAGTCCCCTCATCCAGATAATCAGTGAAGATATTAAACAGGACTGGGCCCAGCGCTGATCCCTGGAGCACACCACTAGTAACTGACTGCCAACTGAATATGACACCATTCACCACCACTCTCTGGGCCTGGCCATCCAGCCAGTTCTTGATCCAGCACAGAGTGCCCCTGTCCAGGCCATGGGCTGCCAGCTTTGCCAGGACTTTGCTATGGTAAACTGTCAAAGGTCTTGCTGAACTCCACGTAGACTACATCCGCAGCCTGCCCCACATCCACCAGGTGGGTCACCTGGTCATAAGAAGAGATCAGGTTGGTCAAGCAGACATTGACTTGCTTTAACATCATTCACTCTAGGCATACTAAAGCTTAACTGTCTAATACACACTTTCTGACACTCTTTCTATAACAAACTCTGAAGTGGCTCTCAGCCACAACAAATGGCATACATAAACCAGCCATTTCTCAGCCTAGCCCATTGCATCCTACCCATTCTCCTTGGCAGATGTTGACAGAAATCCCTTTTTTTGTTGAGATGTATTCTTGGTGAAGAAGAGAGTTACTGGATTCCATCACTTTAAGCTTAGACTTTTGCTTCCCATTTTTTTTCTATGAAACAGCTGAGTATAGGACATCGCTCGTCTAGTAGGGAACAGGTAAGTTGAGATCAATAAGGCTTTTGTTTCTCAGGCCCTTTGGCATTTTTGGAATTTCCACTGCTAAATCTCTCAAGGTCAACATTAATCTAAAGAGCAGCCTCTCATCAGCCTACTTAAATCATGGACAATCTTGGCTTTTGCCTTTATCAGCTTTGGAGTTTATAAAAATTAAACTCAGCTGATGAAGATTTTACCAAACCTCTCCCATCTGATGCTCTGTTTATGAGCTCAGCAGAACCAGAAGTTACCTACTCAGATATTTTCCCTCTCAGTAATATGCACACATACAAGCATATCCATACACACGCACATATATATGTATGCATATGTAATTCATACATACATGGATATATAATATCTATATAGCAAGCATGAACAAAACAAACCAAGTCCATATGACCTAAAGATTTTGAAAATCCAAATCCAGATATGTAAAGTATGAAACCCCAAGGCAGTGTATGTACTGCTTTTGGCACCCACTAATACTTAGCAACTGTAGTATAAAGTATTTAACAATAATCAGGAATTAACAGTATTTTGTTGGCTTTAGCGCCTTAGTGTAAATCAAATTCAGTCTGCTGCTAGCTGGTTTTGTTTAGTTAAAAATGTCTGTGAATGCTTTGTTGGAGACACATGTTCTAATGTTATTGTCGAATTTTTGCCAGGTTGAAATTGTACACAGTTTAGCTTCCTCTTAAAACTGTACAAGAATAGTATGTTTCAGGCCTCTGTTTACAACTCCTGCAAGTTCCCACTGATTGCTTTTTCTCAAAAACTGTAGTGCCTACATGTCAAAGCATTAATCATGGCCCTGATGCCCAAAATTTCACTAGCTTGCACAACTTCCTCAATACCTGGTTCTGAATAAACTGTACTCCATCACTTGCTCCAACACACTGCAGCCCTAATAAAGACATAGGCACATACCAGAGTTCCCAAATATTTGCTTAAAAGGGAGCCAGAGAAGCAAAGTCTGCAGCTAGAAAGTGCAATGCATTATATAATTATGCATCCTATTTTGGATGGACAAGCAGTCTTCAATGGACTGCGTATGACCTAAGGGAGAAAATGAAACCAGAGAAGTGGCTGAGGTCAGTAGGGAAACCTGTGGCAAGTTCTTGATTTGTTTATATTTTAAGTGGGAATACAGGTAGGGAAAAGCATTTGACTCAAAGTGCCAGCCATCAAAAAAGGAAATACATTATTCTTGTGCACTGAATAAACTGTGAGCTGTTGCCCTTTTGACAGCACTTCATTCTATATTCTTCCTTCCCAACCATACTGGTCACTCTCTTCAGTCCATTTCTTGCTGAAAAGAAGATTCCTATGCCAAAGCAGGATCTTGCAGAGGACAATTTAGGTTTCCAGTTGATAACATCCTGTCCTGGCTTGACAGCAGTGCAGAATGGTTCCTGGCCACCCAAAGAGAGTTTGCCTCCATGCCTCTAGGCAATCATTTTGCTCCATTCTTTTACCTATACAGGTTATGAGTTGACCTGCTGGAAAGCAGCTCCACAAAGAAAGTCTGAACTTCCTGGTAGACAGGAAGTTCAACATGAGCCAGGAATGTACCATCATGGCCAAGGAGGCCAATGGTATTCTGGGGTGCATTAAGAAAAGTGTCAGTACCAGGTCATGGGAGGTTCTCCTTCCCCTCTACTTTGCCTGGTGAGGCCCACCAGGACTATTGTATCCAGTTCTGGGTTCCCCAATTCAAGAGGGAGAGGGAGCTACTGGAGAGAGTCCAACAGAGGGCCACAAATATGAGTAGGGGACTGGAACACCTCTCTTATGAGGAGAAGCTAAAAGACTTTGGGTTCTTTAGCCTAGAAAAGAGAAGACTGGTTGAGGATCTTATAAATGCATATAAATATCCAATGAGTTGAAGTCATTGGGATGGGGCCAGTCTCAGTGATAGGGCAAGGGGCAACAGGTACAAACTAGAAGACAGGAGGTTTCACTTAAGTTTAAGGAAAAACCTCTTTACTTTGAAGGTCATGGGGCACTGGAACAGGCTGTCCAGAGAAGTTGTGGAGTCTTCTCTGGAGACTTTCACAACCTGCCTGGACACATTCCTGTGCAACCTGATCTGGTAGTACCTGCAGCAGCAGCAGCAGGGTTTGACTAGATGATCATCAGAGGTCTCCTCCAACTCCTACCATTCTGTAATTCTGCAATTCTTACAGTCTCAACCCAATTTTGCACTGGCAAGCACAGATTCAGTCTAACATTTGTTTTTTTTAAAGATCTGTGTGGAGGTTATGGGATGGACACAGAGTTTAGCAGATTGATTTAACATGAAATATTTACAGAATATATTTAGATTACATTCAGCTTAATATCTGGAAGTAAAGACCAGATTTTTTTTTTTTTTTCTGCAAATGCTGTCAATCATTTTTCAAAAGCAAACTAGAGAGGGAAAAAAAAACCCTACAAAAACACCAAGAAAAAAACCCCAGGAACAATACAGAATCACAGAATTTTAGAGCTTAGAAGGGAGCTGCAGAAGTCATCGAGTCCAACCTCCCTGCCAAGGAAGGATCACCTAGGGTAGATTGCACAGGAATGCGTCTAGGCAAGTTTTTTAAGTCTCCAGAGAAGGATACTCCAACACACATACACAGAAAAAAGGGGGAAAAAAGGAAAGGTAAAAAAAAAATAAACCACAAACCAGTAGTAAGCCACTTACTCTTAGAACTAGAATTTCTGCACTTTTTGGTCACCATTAAAGTCTTCCTCACATTCATATTGTCCTCTCCACACACCTGCAGTGAAGAAAACCCACCTGGACTCTCGTAGTGGCACCACCCACTTTCTGAAAAACTATTTCTTGCAGATGTCAACCTGCAGTACCCATGTGGTATGTGTTATTCAGCCTTTTACATGAAGCTGAGCAGAAATAAATGGATATTTTTTCACAAAGGGAAGGAATTGCTCTCTTGGGAGAAGGCAGCTGATGTCTGACCATGGTAATTTAAACATTGTCTTGGGCAACCATCTATCCAAACACAACTAACATATACCATAATTTGAAATGAGGCAATGAGACATAGAAGGTAACACCTAATAAAAAACAAACAAACATACAAAAAAGATCTAATGAAGACCGGTCTCTGGAGAGAGTAGAAGTGGATTTTGAAAAATGTATGTCCGTGTACAAAGAAAACGAAAGAAATTAAAATACAGTTACTGGGTATGAAAAGGACACCAGGAAGAGTAAGCATCAAAATATCTAACAAACAGGCACATTCAGAAGGGGGAGAGTGGCTAATGCCTGCATGTAGGTTGGCTTTTAGGGATGAATACCAGTGATACACATCTGTTGTAATCACAGGCAACTAAATAAGTATCACTTGCAGAGACAGAAAGGATATAAAGAGGGGAAAAGAAACATTCCTACTTTAGTGGTAAATCATGACATTAGGTTCATCATAACATTAAGAAGGGGAGAAGAAACTCTTAAGAGACTGATAGCAAAGATTTGAGGGGAAGCTCAGTAACATGAATTAAAAGTGAAAATAGACACAAACATAAAATTAAGTCTCCACAGTCATTCCTTGAAGAGAAAGGGATTACCATCATCAGAATTCCACTGCTTTCGACTTTATCCCTCCCTGTGGGGTTGGAGCTATTAAGCTGTAGTGAGTTTCTTAATGACTGGATCATATCCTGAAGTTCAGAGTTACTACATAGCACAGAAAATATTTATTTCTCCAACAGCCTAACACTTATTGTCTCTTAACGAAGACTTTATATATCAAATGACACCTCTCTAATCTCCTTCTGAATGAAATGCACAAAGATTTTTTTTTTTTTAAAGAAACAAAAGAGAATGCACTTTTTTTTTTTCCTCCGACTTGTCCAGAAATTGCTCATCTTTTGTATTCAAATTTTAAACAGTCTTTACAAAGTTATGCTGGACCAAACCCAAATGAGTAGAATTCAAGACCGATTTCAGAAAGTTGTGAATATCTTATAATAACAACAATAGCGTTAATAACTACAGTTTTAACTAGTTGTTGTTACTGAGCGCTTTGCCTGAAATAACAAAGAAGAATTGAATTTCCTGAATACAGACTGAACAACAGACAGAGGTAGTAGCCGCTTCTGGACATAGCAAGCAAAAGATAATAATCTCCCAAAACACATGGGAAAACAAAGAGTAATAGAGAAGCCATGCTGAATTTAACCTTGATTTGAACAGAGCCTGGTTCTGACACAGGAGATTGTTAAGACAAAAGCTCTTCTACCACCTGCCCCCCAGGGTGGGAAATCTCATTTGTTTCAGCCCAAGTATAAGTTAGGACAAGGATTCCCAACCAGTTCACAGTTAAAAGCTTTAGGCTGCCTCTGAGAATTGGTTCCAGATTGGTTCCTTCCCCACCCCCACCCTGCCTCTAGGATGCTCATGTGATGAGGTAACTTCATCCTTCACTTGTTTTCTTCATTCCACAGAAAATATCAGTTGCTCAGACAGAAAATGTTTTCTCCTTTTCTTTTTTTTTTTTCCTTTTTACTCCCTTTTTCTCTTATTCTTTTTTGTTGTTGTCATTGTCTTTTGCTGACTCGCACGCTGATTCCCATGATCCAGCACATGTCCAAAACTGCAGGGAACATCCAAATCATTTCCACAATATTAAAATAACTTCTTTTCATTGGATCTACCATCAAGAAAATGAAAAGAGTAAGAAATCTAGAAACAGCAACCGGCATTCTGAGGAGAGACAGAGCTGTTGACTGAAAGAGAACGGTCCACAGATCACATACTTGTAGCCAGGCTTTGTCCCTTCCTAGCAGTCATTGTAGCTGCAGTCATTGTAGATACAGTCATTCCAGAATTTCATGAGACAATCCCACAGCACCCCATTCTACAAAGCCTCTATTGTCCAGAATTCATTCAGAAATAAAGACACAGAATAACTAAAGGGGGAAAATATGTTACTCTTCCTCTGGGCTAGAAGAGGTGATTAATTACCGGACAGGTTTACAAAGTAACTCAGCACAAAACCATATCCAACAATTCAATCTTTCTAGTGAAAATAGTTGAATGATCTAATTCAAGTCATCACATTCCTTTTCCCATTGTTGTCTTTCTACTAATATCTTTATCTTCAGCTCCGTTTTTCTTTGTTCTATTAATTTTTCAAATGCTCTTCTCTTCTTTGCTTTTTAGAGGTAACCTCCGTTCCTCCAATAGCTATTGGCCATTTTCACCCCTTACCTAGATGAAGCTCTGAGGATATACTTTAAAAGATATTTCCTCTTTCCAGAAGTAAAAGGTTGAGAAGTCAATTATATTGTGATAGACAAATAATTTCAACTGAAAATAATAGTGCACTCAGACCTTTTTTTAATGCTTAACTGAACCCAGCATTCACTGATGAGAATGGACAGGGATTAATTTATCCTTTATATGTGTCCACATTTCCACTTAACTAAGATGCTTAGCAAAACAAGTCAAATGTTTCAAAACTGGGGCTGGAGCACAAGCCCTACTAGGAGAGGTTGAAGGAACTGGGGTTGTTCAGTCTGGAGAAGAGGAGGCTCAGGTGAGACCTTATTGCTCTCTGGGCCTACCTGAAAAGAAGTTGTATCCAGGTGGGGGTTGGTCTTTTCTCCCAGGCATTCTGTGATAGAAAGAGGGGACACAGTCTCAAGCTGTGCCAGGGCAGGTTTAGGCTGGGTGCTAGGAAGAAGTTCTTCGCAGAAAGAGTGATTGCCCATTGGAATGGGTTGCTGGAGAGATCGAGTCAGCATCCCTGGAGGTGTTTAAAAGGAGACTGAATGAGGCATTTAGTGTCATGGTTTAGTTAATTAGAAGGTGTTAGGTGATAGGTTGAACTCGAAGGTCTTTTCCAAGCTGGTGAATTCTGTGATTCTGTGAAAATAAGAGCATTTACAGTCAGAGACTGGCCTTTCCAAGAAACAGGTTTAATATATAGCAGAATTCTCAGGAAAGGCTTAATTCTCAGGATATTTGTGGCCTTATACCTGAAAATCCAATATTCGGATATATTTCTTTTGTAAAACCAGACCTTTGATTACATACTTTGGGAAACCAAATTGGTTTAAGTCCACCCACAACCAAACTAGAATTTTCTTATTCCCCTCAATTTGTAAATCTCATCAGTTGTTAAAGATAATTCATTGACATGGTGCTTTGCAAAACATATCAGAAATTTTACACCTGAGATGTTTAATAAAAAGAAAGAAAGAAAAGAAAAAGCCCTTTGGGATAAAAACAGAGATAAAACTAATGCATGACACCACATACATTAACTTACCCTGTTTATTTAAGGGTATTTGAACTACATACACTTGGTACAATGACAAAATAAATCAGTCACGGTGCCCACTGGTTGTATTTTTTATTAGTAATATTATTTTCTTAATTGATATACAATATAAAACAAAAAAATGCAACTGCAATCATGCATGCAGACTTTATACCTGGCATAAGGTGTACTATATCATGATAAATTAATACAGTTTTAAAAGCCAGAATATTATGAATAAATAAAATTCAGGTGTTTGTGTTGTGTCCCAATCCACCATATTTCCTGTTCTCTCTGCTAAGTAAAAGTATGCTCTAACTGCTGAAATTTCATGTAATCTTGAAAAACAATAGTCTGCAGCTATTTCAATGGCAAGGATGAATTTTAGAGCAAGGAAATTCATAGAAATAGAGAGTATCTCTTTTCAAATAATCAATAATTCCCTGAACAATCCAGATTCTCAGTATAATACAGTGATATTGGAGTATGGTTAATTTTATTTGGTTGGGGGTTTTTGTGGGGGGGCTGGGTTTGTTGGTTTGATTTGGGCTCTTGGTGGGAGAGGGGTTGGGTGGTTTTTGTTTGGTTGGTTGGTTTGGTTTTGTGGGCAGACTATCTCATTTAATTAGATCTTGCAGTCCTTCAACAGATTTTCTGCCTTTAAAAAGGAGCACTCAGTGCTGGTATACTCTACAGTTCAGAAAATCATGCCTGCTTTGAACACAATGCAGGCATGTCCATCTGGAACCTCCCAGATTCCTGGGCCAAACCAAAAAACAGCACTTGCATTTTAAAGTTATCAAAGGAAGCAGAAGGCATAGTTTCTGTGGGTATGTACTAAACATTACAGAGCAAGATGGGGAGCATGTGCCTACGTATGCATATCTGTCACTGATGTGCTTCAATCAAGGAAGCAGTAAACTTATTCCATGTGTTTTCTCATTTAATTGGTTTCTACCATTGTTCAGATTCCAGAGCATGCCTGAAGCCCCATCAGCTCACCACCCCCCGCCCCCATCCCCCTTTATTTCAGCAACTTGTGAAATTCCTCACCTTCATATTTCATTCCCCGGGGAGCAAGATCTGGGGAAGTCAATGGCAACAACTAAGTGACTGCCTTGAAAGACATAATCTATTTTTCTACTGACCTTGTGGTTCCCCCATATGAGTCTACCACCATCCTATCTGCAGTTACAGATTTTGGCTGCCACTTCCTCCTATATTTTTAACAGATGGGTTCATTTGTTCGTATGCTTTTTCTCATGCCTGCATTTAATTTTTGTCTTCCCCCATCCTCAAAGCACCAACTTCAAATGCAACATTTCCTCTCTTGGAGACACCTCACCCTTCCCAGCCCCACAGAGTCAGAGGAGCCTCAGACCTCGCTCCACCGCTGTGAGCAACACACCACAAGTTGACTGCTCCATACAGTTGCTTTTTAACATTCACGTTTCTTACCAAGTGATTGACAAATTAAATTCACCTCACTGAATTAGGAGGAGGTCTGCCTTAACATTCAAAGTACAGGATTTTACTTGCAGGTGGAGAAAAACAAATATTTGGGGTAATATAAGCTTTATTAACTAAGGGCTTTCAGGAAGTGAAACTTAGACAGCTATTAGAGATCTGACATGATGCTGTTTATTTAGGTCAAGCCTTTGGAGTGCCTCTTAGCCTTGTAATGATTTGTTAATATCTGTAATTTTCCTTAAGGCTAAACAAATGAGGGAGCCATCTTGTTTTCCACATCATTGGACTTAGCATGCCCCAGCAAATTACCATGGTAACCAGAGCAAGTGTGCCCAGTGTGAAGACAATGGTGTAGGCCTCATTTCCTAAAAGCATGTTCCTGCTGAGGTTGACTTGCCAATTAAAAGACTTTTCTGTCCTCCAGGGTTTCAGAGATGCAAATAGAGATGTGAAGCCTGGCTGGTCAGCTGCTTTACCTGAGCGCTAGTCACTCTTGCTGATCGTCTAAATATAGGAAAAGAGCAAACAGGGAAAGAGATGCTTCTGGAATTTCATCAAGGACTGGATTCAAAAAAAGAGGGGAAAGAGAAAATGGTTGAGACAGTTCTTCTTGTGATTTGTGATTACTGAATAAACGGCTTAAACAAGGAGGTGTTCTCCAAGCCTTAGAAGATGCTTACAGTGTATCTTCTACAGCATCAACAATAACATGTTTTGTCATAAGCCCTCTGTCAGTGTGTTTGAGTCACATATTTTTGGTGTAAGTGAGGATTAATTATAGATTTAATAATAATAAAAAAAAAAAAAAGTGAGACTGTGGGTTGACTGTTCCAATGTAGCTTTTAGGCATCATTCATCTTCTTATAAATGCTTTATTGTGTCATACTTCAAACTAAAAAAAAAAAAAAGTCAGCTGCCTACAAGTTGCCTTTCTTAAAACAGAACTGGGTTTTATAAAGAAAGGTTATGCTTCATAATACCATCAGTTAAGAAATTATGGAGCCATGATATAAGCTTGGCACAAAATTCTGTCTACAGCTGATTCAACCCAAAAAGTACCTGCAATAATCTTTGCTATTTTGTTATATGGGAACTGGTTTAGAGAAGATGCCATAGGAAGTTGAGAAATATTGTAGGACTGCAAACATTAACAATAAAGTAACATTTTTCTCAAAGTAAAATAGTTGATTTAGTAGGCTTGTTTAATTAGGATTGTCAAAATGTCGATTAAGTACGGAATGAAACAGATAGGGACACAACATGTTTGATTCAGTATGAGATCTGTATTAGCTGATCACATTCATAAGTGTCTCTTATTGGAGGATTTTCATCACAAATTCCAAAAGATTTCAAAATCCTCACAGATATGGCTAGAACAGACATCAGAGACAGAGGACTTAGACAAAACTGCATTTAATGCTAATCCTGTTTGGATAATGACTGACCACATAGCGTCTTTCAGTCATGAGCTCCTGAACAGCAGTAGACCCTAAAATACCCTTGTATTATTCTGCTCCCACTGAGCAGAGCAGAATCTGGCATTAAGCTTATGTAGCACATACAGGGCATGCCCTTGTATTTGAGACTGGTATAAGACATAGGGTGAAACAGGCTTAACATACAGAGCTACGTTTTGTACCATACACCAAATGAAGGATGCAGAGGAGAAAGGCTGATCCATAAACAGCATGAAGTCTATCTCTATTCATCTTAAGATGCAGATAGGTCCCTGTTAAAACTGCCCAAACCTATCATCTGTTGATTTTCGTGACAATCTCAAGTGCTTTTAAGACCCAGTTAAATACCTAAATACTTTACTGGCTTCCTTTGATATCACAGTATGAATACTCAGAACCCTAATTCAGAAAAATAACTGCTTCTAAACCAAAAACATTAATACCCACTCTATTACTCTCCCTAGAGCATCACTCAAAATACAATTCCGTCCTCTCCTTTGAGTGAATGTGATCCCGTGTCATTGAATCAAACTAGCTAAATGCATTCTGTTTAAGAGTTACCTTGTAGATTGTGGTAGTCTGGGCGATCCTGGGTCTCCCTTAACAACACCATAGGGACAGAGGCCCATCCCAGGGGGATGGACCTGCTCATCCCAGGATATTGTAATAGTATTATTCTATTAGAATCATAGAATGGTTTAGGTCAGAAGGGACCTCAAAGATCATGCAGTTCCAATTCCCCATCATAGGCAGGGACACTTCCCACTAGAACAGGTCACTCAAGGCCTCATCCAACCTGGCCTTAAACAACTCCAGGGAGGGAGCAGCCACAACCTCCCTGGGCAACCGGTTCCAGTGTCTCACCACCCTCACTTCCTCCTACCATCCTATTTAAATCTCCCCTCTGCCAGTTTAAACCCATTCCCCCTCATCCTGTCATTACAAGACCTTGTGAATAGTCCCTCCCCAGCCCTCCTGTAGGCCCTTTCAGATACTGGAAGGCTGCTATAAGGTCTCCTGGAAGCCTTCTCTTCTGCAGGATGCAGAGCCCCAACTCTCTCAGCCTGTCCTCATAGTCCATCTTCCAGTATCATAGCTTAAAAGGCAGAGCCTGACTGATCCCCTTCCCTTCTCCTTCCTGCCTTTCCCCCTTCCCTTCTCTCCAGGAACAATGCACATTCCTTTTCTAATGGTTTGTGGGGGAGATGGCCCCAGCTGGGGAGGGCAGTTTTGGCCTGCCCTCAGGCCGACTGAAGGTGGAAGAGGCAGAGGATTCTAGAAGGCCAGTTTGGGCTTAATGAGTTTTGTACTTATTCTACCTGATTGCTTTTTGTATCTATGCTCTTGTGAATTAGAATTTCTCTTTAAACTTCCAATCGGCGTGCAGTAATCCTCATTCCTGCTCCTGGAAAGGGGTAAGAGTCATTTCTGTCCTCCCGTCCTGGGCAGCTCATGGCCTCAAACCAAGACATAGATAAAGTCACTTAACTGCCTGCCTTGGATGGGCACCAGCAAAATTGTGGCCGTTGTTTTAGCTCATTAACCAGCATTTCCTCTAAGAGTTTCTTAGACATAGTGCTGCCCTGTCTGACAGAGCTTATTAGTATTCAATTCTTGAGGAAAACAAAGTGTTGCTATAAAAAGATGTTGAAAGGGCCAAATAAAAAATTCATTTCACGTGTACCTTTGCATGCTGGAAGTGCTGAGCACGTTTTTTGGTTCGGTTTGTTTTATTTTATTTTTTTTCAAATTACTTCCAAAAAGCTACATTTTAAAACAGGTAGAAACAACGAAAGAAATACGTAGCATTGTATAAAAATGATCAATTCTGACTTGTAATACTGAGCTCAGTTATGGTTGACTCACTCTCAAGATAAAGCAGAAATTGATGAAGTTCAGAGTAGAGGTAAAGGTAACGTGGGATTTATATTGCATGAGAGATGAACCCAGATAGGACAAGAGCAACAGGAGGCTTGATGGAGGTGTGCAAGATTGCTGCTGGTGTAGTAATAAACTGATCAATCTTCTTTTTTTATTAAACCTGTACCGCCATATAACAACATAGGGCTGCAAATTAAAACGCAATAAATTAAAATTGGAAAGAGAAGTATTTACTTGCAAGGGACACAGTACTACCCAAGGTCACTAGGTGAAACTGCTGTGGATACAGTTTAAAAAGAAGGCTAATGTTACAACCATTAATACCTCCTGGAGACATGAAAGTCATCATGAATGAGCACTAAATCTTATGTCATGGGGTACACAGAAAATCCAGTTTTTCCTCATGTAGTTCTACTCACCTACTGGCTTGGTTCACTGGCAAAGATTGTTACCTCCCACTGTAGCATCTACTGTCAGCTGCTGCCAGCTTTTCTTTATAGGTTTTAATTTTGCTTCACTGCCCACTGGTTGTAATTATCTCAGATGCATGAAAATAACATTTTATCAACTGGTTTTTTATGCTTTTCGATTTGGCAAACATTGGTTTCTTGCATGTGTTTTGAGCCAAGCTGAAATCAACACATCTGTTTCAATTTAATATCTTCAGTTTCTACAATAAGACCTATGCCATAAGATGATGTCTTTACAGTAGTGTTTCCTAAACAGAGAAATCAGGCCAAAACACCTATGACACTTCAGAATTTTCCTGATTATAGGTAATCAACACTTTGATCATATATTTCTGCTAGAAGACACCTTTAGTCATGCCAAACGACCCTTTATTTTTTGCCAGCATTATCACTTGATCGGGAAATGGTGTACTTAGCTAATTATTACTTTGGAGTCAGCAGTTGTGGGACAAATAATCTCAGTTCAAAAAGTAATGAGCGTTCTTTTATCTTACAAATTCCCAGTGATACAGCCTGCAAAATAAATAACAAGATCTGGGTGGTGCTTTTGGCATCCTGAGATAGCATGAATAGCTGCCACTAAAACCAAGAATCCTTCAAGTGACAGCCATTTGCAAACCTGCCTGAGGACACACAAGGGTTGAATTTGCTTTGAAAAGATGCAACAAAGCACAAAATTCCAGTCTGCTTCCAAAAACCAGCCCATAGCAATAAGGGTCTTTGGATCCAAATACAAATTGTCATCAGTTTTCAGATGTTTGATCTGTGGCTTGAAATTGGAGCCATACTCCAGTAAATAATTAAAAAGCAGAACTAGCAAGATTTAGACTCACAACATCTTTTGCTCAGACAATGGTGTCCTTGCGTCAGGATCCCAAGAGAATCCATAGATCTTAACAGCCACTGTCACCAACCTGGTCCTGTTCATGCTCTATGGGACAGTGCCTACCTGAAGAGCACTCAGCCTATGTGGAGGTCACCCTTGGCTCCTGGCCTATCCTCCCTCATGGACTGAACCCACTTTTGTTTTTCTCTAACACCTTAGACACTTATTTCTAAAAATTAAAACCTGGTGTTTTTTGCAACAGTGATTTCCACCTGAGTGGATGATTTCACTAACCTTCAGATCTGTGTATTTATTCTGAGTCCAAACATCCATCTGGTGTCTTCCAGAATGTTTTTTTCCCTTCTGCATCAGTTTGTACTATTCTGAGGAGTTGTGCCCACCAACAAAAGGCATTTCTGGCAGTGCTAAGGAGTTTGAAAATCATCCCACAGATAATTTCCAGAAGGAATTTGAATGTATTGCAGTTTTCCACAACCATCCCCAAGTGCCACTGCCCATGGCAGGGGGGCTGGAACTAGATGATCCTTGTGGTCCCTTCCAACCCTGACTGATTCTGTGATTCTATAAGTCATTGTCAGGTGACTCCTGGGATTGTGATGGGCAGCATAGACAACAAATAAGGAGCCCCTTTGTTTACAGTATCTTCTTTGCTCAAGATTCAGCTTTCTGTGCAGTTGCAGAGGAGTTTAAATTACTTAGTCATCAAGCTATTTACTCAATAAAAACATCACTTCTCTTTCTGTGAACTGCCCCACTGTCAAGAAAACAAAGAAAGAAAGAAGCAAACCTTCAAAATTCATTAGCCAAAGAGAAAATACTGAATAGAAAGCATTAAGTCTACAGATAAACAGCAGGGGATTTCAATCCAGATGACCTGCATTTAGACTGTTCTTCAAGAATAGGTTTTGATGAGGTACAACAAGGGTAAGTGCAGAGTTCTGCATCTGGGAAGAAATAGTAAATTGCACCAGTACAGGCTGGGAGCCCCGTGGAGAAGGACCTAGGAGTCCTGGTGGACAAGATGTTGTCCATGGGACAGCAATGTGCCCTTGTGGCCAAGAAGGCCAATAGGATTGTGGGATGCATTAAAAGGAGTATGGCCAGCAGATTAAGGGAGGCTCTTCTCTCCTTCTACTCTGCTCTGGTGAGACATCACCTGGAATATTGCATTCAGTTTTGGGCTCCCCAGTTCAGCTGGAACAGGCTGCCCAGAGAGATTGTGGGCAGAGTCTCCTTCTCTGGAGAGTTTCCAGACCTGTCTGGATGTGCTCCTGTGTGACTTGCACTAGATTCTGGTCCTGCTCTGGCAGGGGAGTTGGACTTGATCTCCAGAGATCACTTCCAACCCCTAACATCCTTTGATTATGTGATTCTGTGATCCTGTGAATTCTACCAAGTAACTGCTTGATGCAAAATATAAAATAATATTTGAAAACAAAACTGTTTCCTCCTTCTATCTCTTACAATTCAGACTGAAAAAAAAAATCTTCTAATGATACACACACTGGATCACAAATCAGCTGATTTGTTTAACTGCTTTGGCTTTTCTGGACTTCTCTGTCAGAGAAGTATTAATCTTTCATTGTGGTCACCTTACAAAGATGGTTCAGCTATAACTTAGAGGAATTCATAGCAACGCTATCTTATATATATTTACTTCATAATAATTTTACTCTCAGAGCCTGTATCTGAAGGTCTTTAAATTCATCAGCCTCAGGTCAGCCTCACAGTTGTCTATAGAACTCATCAAGAATGATTCTGATCTTAAGTGTGCAGTGAGTAAATCATAGAATCATAGAATCATAGAATGGTCTAGGTTGGAAGAGACCTCAAAGATCATCCAGTTCCAACCCCCCACCATAGGCAGGGACACCTCCCACTAGATCAGGTCGCTCAAGACCTCATCGAGCCTGGCCTTGAACACATCCAGGGAGGGAGCAGACACAACCTCCCTGGGCAACCTGTTCCAGTGCCTCACCACCCTCACTGTGAAGAATTTCTTCCTAACATCCCGTTCAAATCTCCCCTCTGCCAGTTTGAACCCATTCCCCCTCATCCTGTCATTACAAGACCTTGTGAACAGCCCCTCCCCAGCCCTCCTGTAGGCCCCCCTCAGATACTGGTAGGCTGCTATAAGGTCTCCCCGAAGCNCCAGAACTGCACACAGTACTCCAGGTGGGGTCTGACAAGAGCAGAGTAAAGGGGGAGAATCACCTCCCTTGCCCTGCTGGTAATGCCTCTCTTAATGCAGCCCAGGACACGGTTGGCTGGCTGAGCCGCGTGTGCACACTGCAGGCTCATAGAAAACATAAAACCACTATTAATCTCAGCTGGCAATTAAGGACAATGCAGCCACATCCACACACCCTGCTCTGTGGAAAAGGGGAGATAACCATGGAGAAAAAAAAAAAAATAGTCAAACTGATGTGTTGAGATAAAGATAGTTTAATAGGACAGAAAGGGAAAGGAAAATACTACTAATAAGGAAATGCACAAAACAAGTGATGCACAGTAACAATTGCTCACCACCTGCTGACTAATGCCCAGCCAATGCCCAAGCCATGGTGTGCCTCAGGCAACCTCCCCAAGTTTATATAGTGAGTGTTTCATCACACAGTATGGAATACTCCTTTATCTTATTTGGATCAGCTGTCTTGACTATACTCCCTCCCTGATCCTTCTGTGCCTTCATCCTCAGATGGCAAGGCAGCATGAGAAGCTGAGAAGTCCTTAACTTATTATAAACAGCAGAAACATGAGGGTCAGCAACAACTATAACATCAGTGTGTTATCAACATTATTCTCATCCTAAATCAAAAACACAGCTCTAAACCACCTACTAGGAAGAAGATTAATGTTTATTCTAGATGAAACCAGGTCAACTAGGTTTCCCAATTCCTTGACTTGGCTTGAAAGACTTAGTTGTACCTCAGCAGTTGTTCTTCACTTATTATGCGCTCTGTTCAGTCCACATAATTTCAGACTTACATTTTCCAGTCTTATATTAGGATCTTAAGGTTCAAAGGATCCTTAGTCAACAGGATGTAGCCTTCTATTTCACCAGAAAACTTTAGCACATCTTGTCCTTTCATATTCAATTCAAAGATGGCATTTTTCCATACCCCTCTTCTAAAGTAATGGGTTTCCAGAGCTAATGCTTTGAACTATAGCAAATTTGGGAGCTATTCAATACTCTCTTAGTGAAAAATATGATTTCCCCTTCTACCATGTTTCTCATTCTCTACCAAAGTAGCGAGTACTCTTCCCATGTATCAAAATTTTGAGAGGTAAATTTGGGCAATAAATTCTTACATGCTGATATCTTACGTTTTAGCAGAAGAACAATTTATATTGAATATTAAGCACAACAATTTTCAGCTGGATGACTGACAAAAGAAATCATTGTTCATTCTTGCACAATGAGCCATGAAAACTAAGTCAGGGTAAGAATGAAAATAAGAGTTGGTACTTTCATGCTGCAGGCAAAGGGCTGGGGACTTAGAAACTAGCTGAGTTCATTGTCACTACATTTCATTGAAACTCAAGAGGTTGGACTCATGTGGAGGTTATCTGTACATTTTTTTCTTGATTTCAGTCCACATGGTTTCAACTTTACCCTTTTCAGTCTCACTGGGAGCTGCAGATCCAAATGATTTCAAAACCTCAGAGCAAGCTTCATTTGAAATTGTTCTTCTCTTGGAACTCACATAGAATTAATACATTTTCAACCCTAAATCATGAAGTAGTGTTAGTAAGCATGAAAACTGATCTCTAACGATGCAATATATTTTAAAAAGAATTCAAACATTGCTCTAGTTCTATTTCTATGGAAGATAAATGTAAATGCAGGAATTAGACAACTAACAATCTCTCATGTATTTCACACAGTTAGCACTTCTGACAAAGTAATTCTAATTTAACACAAGATATTATTCACAAGCGCTTACACACCTGCATGATGCTCCTAAGTCCTGCAGATTGCTTGTGGGAAGCATGAAGGTAAGATCAGTTCTCTCAGATCACTGATACCGGTGAGAATAGATACTGCTAGGCAAATAATGGTGGAGAAAAAAATGTCAATTTGTTGACCATAAGGACTTGTAAAAGTACAATACACATTGATCCTACTGACAAAGAGAGATATCAAAGATGATCAGAGGGCTGGAGCACCTCTGCTATGAGGACAGACTACAAGAGTTGGGGCTTTTCAGCCTGGAGAACAGAAGGATTGAGGAGACCTTGGAGTGGCCTTCCAATATCTGAAGGCAGCCTACAGAAGGGCTGGGGAAGGACTATTTACAAGGACTTGTAATGACAGGATGAGGAGTAATGGGTTTAAACTGGAAGAAGGGAGGTATAGACTAGATGTTAGGAAGGAGTTCTTTACAGTGAGGGTGGTGAAACTCTAGAATGGGTTGCCCAGGGAGGTTGTGGATGCTCCCTTCCTGGAGGTGTTCAAGGCTAGGTTGGATGAGGTCTTGAGTGACCTGTTCTAGTGGGAGGTGTCCCTGCCTATGGTGGGGGAGGGGGGGTTGGAACTGGATGATCTTTGAGGCCCCTTCCAACCTAAACCATTCTATGATTCTACAAGATGCCATTATTCCATTACTGTCTATAAACACATGGTGGCAGACATCTTGAATGCAGTGTGCCATGTTGGGCCCACATCTTAAAATATGAGAAGAAGGAGCAGGTAATCAGACTAGTGCTTTTTGGCATGAGAAAAATCATGCCCAAGGTAGGAAGTGACCAAATTCTAGAAAACCAATAGCATTGAAAGGGCGAATAAGGACTGATCTTACTTTAGTTTTCTCTCAATATAAGAACATTTCCTAGTATAAAACCAGCCACATAAACATCACAAACTATTCCAAGAAACACTAGTTCAAAACCCTTCCTTATTATTCCATGATAGCACTATTTCTCCTTAAATGTAGGCAATTTCCTATCTGAAAATCTTACCAGTGGGTTCAGCTACAAGAACACCATCAGATGCCTTCTGAACATTAGGTGAATACTCACCTAGGACCAAAACTGAGAACTGAAACTCTCTAAATTAATCATATGAATTTTCTACTTCCATGATGTTTCTGCAGTGTGGAAACTCCCAGCTCACAGAACAACATTTTTTTTTTTTCCCCATGATTTTTTTTTTAATATAGCTCAGACTTACTGTGACCTTCTGGTAAATTTTGCTGTCAAAATCAAAATAAGCTTTTTGGGAAACATTTTGGGTCCACTTGGTGATCTTCAATAAACTGTCTGAAAATCTGCCTTGTCCTCTGCTGCTTATCAGTGGAAAGTTGTTATGCTGATACTGTCTGATGGCAGTTAATATACATCCCTGGATACTGGACCAAACACAATGGAGTTTTCTCTGGTACCAATAGTATAAAAAATATTATCCTGAAAAATGGTCATGTTGAAGTGTGACCATTAATCAAATGACAACATCATTAAAATAACATAATAAAGATACAGTTGGAGGCAATATAACTGGAACAGATAATGCTTGTTTAGAACTAGTGAACATCAAAATTACCTAGAAAGGTTGGACCAGATGATCCTTGGGATCTCTTCCAAACTAAAATCTATGGTGGCGTGTTGAAAATTAATGAAGTAAGAAATTCCTAGATGAAAGTGTAGGTAAATTCTGTCACTTACATCACGGTACCAAAAGACTTCATGGTTTCCCAAAATTATTATGCAGAGTATGAGAAGAACAAGACATCAAGCACAGAGATAATATCCATGTTTAAGGAAAAATAGTTGAGCTGCAAATTGCTGGACATTCACTAACTACAATTATAGGATTCACCATCACTTGCCCAAAAGTCGCTATCCACCTTCAGCCACTTTCAGATACCAAGTCAGCTTGATCTGGGTGGGTCCAACCCACTGTGACTATTCTTGAAACCTTCATTTCCCCAGGTTTTCACATGTAGATATGTCCTCTACTTCCATCTTTTCTCACCAGCAATTTGCTGTCAGAAAAACTGAGCAGTGAGTAGCTACCTGCTTGCTCAAAACTCTAACAGGATATTTTCTACTATGCCCTACTAATGTTTCCAAATTTTAGAGCGCTTCAAGAACACAATTGGATTTCTGGGATTTTCCTTGCAAAAGGTCTTTAATCTCTTTGGACATCTGGTCAGGCAATGGATTCATTAGGTGCAACTATTCTCCCAAGGAGACTGGATTGTCCATTTAAGATTGTGGAATTGTGTCACGCTGTGGTTTACTTTGGCCAATCTGCTAGCAAGAATGTTACTAATAATTCCTATAGTTACTAATATCGTGTAAAATTTGTGTGGTTATCTGACCTCCAAGAACATCCCTTGTCATCTGCTTTTTTATACATCTCATGACACTTTTATAAATGGCCTGGCTCTCTGCCTGCAATCTTGTACCCAGCATTTACTGTATTACCCAAACAACTTTATTTTGCCTTATTGTTTCCCTGTTATTAATCACCTAGTGCAGGGACAGCAGTTACCTCACTCAGTTACTTTGGGGGCAAGGGAATGCTGCTGAACCATCACTATTTTATCTGGTGCACAGAGAATCGCTGAGATCACTTCTTGATACGCAGAGGAAAATAGCAGAGGGAGATAAGCAACCCAGTAACATTAGCACAAAGAAAGATTACCTCAAGCATGTTCAGAAATCCGTGTAAAAATTTTAGCCTCTCACTTCCATGATCAACTTAAAAGGCAGTTTCCATATTGGTTTTGACAAACAATCTTCTCTGGTGTCCACCTTTCATCAATTCCTGTCAAGTAGTAGGTTAGTGGAATGACTTTATGTTTCACTACATTATATTCATCTCATAAGGCTCTGCTGTTGCATTTTATTCTGTCCAGTTTGTCAAATGTGACAATTCATTAAAGTATGTCTGTATGTCAATATCTGTATTTGAATAATACAAAGATAAACTTTCAGGCCAGCACAGTTGAGTTACTATTATGTGTATTTATTATTTGCATTAGTTCAGTTCATCCGATTTATGGTCCAAAAATGGATGCAAGTTATTGTTCAAATACAGAATAAAATTAAGGTCCTGCCAAGGTCAAATGAAAAGTACTAGAACCAGTAGTTAGCAAAAAAGTCAAAGTTTGGCAGTGGCCAACCAACAGATATTAATGATAGGAGTGCAAAAGGACTTTTAAAAATGCTTTAAAGGAAACTGTGAAGTAGTTTGAGTTGTGAAGTAGCAAATACTGTCTTTCAACTGGAGAGGACAGGAGAGAGTCATCATTGTTAAACTGTAAAGCATGTAATTGCTAAAAAATTCCTGAGATCTTATTTAGGAAAAAAAATCTATATTTTTCATTCCACTCATTTCAGATTTCATATTGGAGAACATTCTGTCCACAATATCAGCCTGCCCAAACCAGTTGACTCTGTCACTGTTAGTGACTGCTGTGGGGAAAGCCATTTATGTCCTCTGTGGCAATGAGTTAACAATGACTTGATAATGCTCCACCACCTGATGCAATCAGCCTGCTCTCCACACATGGCAAACCAAGCCTGACCTGTGAAATTGCATCCCATAAAATGGTAGATGTCCCTGCAGACTAACACCTCATTGAGAGTTTGCAAGTATTTTTTGCTGACTTGGAGAATACTTTTATATTTTCCTCTACAGAACAGTATTCATACAACTTTGGTTTGGGTTTGGGTGTTTTGCCCTCAAATGCCACATTAGAAATTATAAATTGTAATTATGTAAAATATTATATCCCTCATTTTGGGAAGTCTCTGTAGAAAGGTAGTGTAGCAGAAATCCAGCTGGATCTTGAAAATAAGACAGAGCACCTCTTTCCAAAAATCAGTTTCACTAAAAACATCCAGCGTGGAATGTATACAAATTGATTGGGCACACACCTGACATTTCAACAGTCATGAAGTTCTTTTAGCACTTTGACTTGCTAGGAAGGTTTAAGCTGTAAAAGGGAAGCAAGTCAGAAGCCTGTGAGTAGAAGGGGTGGGATGTTTTCATTCCGGCAGAGACCATTAGGGAGATGGAGTGAATGAATTGAATAGAAAGAGCCTTTTGAAGAGTCTTTGCAGTGGGCTGTCAATTCTTAGAGGAGCTCATCTTGTACAGGTTTACCTCAAGAGCCATACATGTTGCTTTCTCCCCATCAGTGGATAGACAGTGCTATTTCCTTTAACCCAAACTTCCCTGAATTTTACTTCAGCTTCAGAAAATACTAATCTTCCTGATTAGTAAAATGGATTTCTTCTTGTGCATTCATCTAATCTCTATGAGATGAGACAGATTAGGTTGAACTGGATGATCTTGAAGGTCTCTTCCAGCTTGGTTGATTCTATGATTCTGTGATTCTAGGTCTAACTGGCCAGGCAAATCCACTGTTGTAACCTATGTACAGACAGTATTGCCACTTTTGGTACTGGACTTCTATTTTCAGGATGAATACATCATGGTTTTAAGAGAAATTACCATCAGACCTAGCAGGGTATCTGGAAATAATGTTACTCCTTCAGGTATTGCATTGTATTTTACTCATGCTAAATAATCTTGAAGCCTTTGCTCAGTATGAGCAACCAGTGTTCCCAGGTGGCAAAGAAAGCCAATGATACTGTGGCTTGTACTAGAAATGCTGTGTCCAGCAGGAGCAGGGAGGTGATTGTCCCATTGTACTCTGCTCTGGTGAGGCCACAGTCAAGTACTATGTTTGGTTTTGGCAGCTCATTACAAGAGGGATGTGGACGTAATGGACTAAGTGCAGAGGAGGGCAATGAAGCTGTGAAGGAGCTTATGAGGAGAGACTGAAGGAGCTGGGGCTGTTCAGTTTGAAAAAGAGGAAGCTGAGGGGAGACCTCATCACTCTACAGCTACCTGAAAGGATGTTGTGGAGAGGCTGCTGCTGGTCTCTTCTCACAGATAAATAGTGACAGAACAAGAGGGAATGGCCTCAAGCAGCAACTGAGAGGTTTGCATTGGACATTAGGAAACATTTTTTCCCAGCAAGAGTGGTCAGGCAATGGAACAGGCTGCCCAGGGAGGTGATTGAGTCACCAACCCTGGATTTGTTTGCAAGTCATTTGGACATAGTGCTTGAGGATATGGTTTAAGGGTGAACTTTATAGAGGAAGGATAGCAGTTTTACTTAGTGACCCTGAGGGTCTTTTCAAATCAGAAGGCTTCTGTGATTCTGTGAATTACTACACAGAATGGCCACTATCCTACCATTATTTTATATTTTCTGTTCAGCAGTCCTGAATCAAAATAGAATATGTTTATCTCAACCTCCTCTTCCCATCCAGAAGTAAAGGACTCCGAGACCAAAGAATGAATTTTTGAAAGTATGGTGCAAAGCAGAAACATTGGCAGAAGTACTGATAATCAAAGGTGTTGTAAAAATCTCTAACACTATGCCAGCTTCTTTATTTTTGGGACATATTTTATGGCCTGGCTGAAGTCTTCAATTTCTGATAGCTAGAGGAAAGCAAAGACACAATGAAGGAAGACACCCAGACAGTAGTTTGGTTTTGCAAAGTAGTCACATGAAAATGCTATTGAAGCTAATGAAGCTGCTACTGGTTTCAACAAGAGGTTACTGCTTAAGGGTCTCAGTCTTCAAGATCTTTATGATGTGCCACTCTGGCACCTCTCATATAGATTTGTCTGCAGATACTGCAGTTCTGATTGCAACATTGGATCTGATTCATTAAACTGTCTGAGCCACAGGGAAGTACTTCTCTTTCTTATGTACACTGATGCCACCTATGCAGCACTTTTCCCATGTGTATGAAGAGATTGCATCATAGAATCATAGAATCAGCCAGATTGGAAGATACCTCCAAGATCATCCAGTCCAACCTATCACCCAGCCCTATCCAATCAACTAGAACATGGCACTAAGTGCCCCATCCAGTCTTTTCTTGAACACCTCCAGGGATGGCAACTCCACCACCTCCCTGAGCAGCCCATTCCAATGGCAAATCACTCTTTCTACAAAGAACCACCTCCTAATATCCAGCCTATATCTCCCCTGGCACAACTTGAGACTGTGTCCCCTCGTTCTGTTTTGGTTGCCTGGGAGAAGAGACTGACCCCCACCTGGCTACAGCCTTCCTTCAGGTAGTTGTAGACAGCAATGAGGCTACCTCTGAGCCTCCTCTTCTTCAGGCTGAACAATTTCAGCTCCCTCAGCCTCTCCTTATAATGTTTGTGCTCCAGGGCCCTCATCAGCTTTGTCACCCTTCTCTGGACATGTTCCAGTACCTCAACATCTTTCTTGAATTGAGGGGCCCATTAGTGGACACAGTACTCAAGGTGTAACCTGACCAGTGCTGAGTACAGGGGAAGAATAACTTCTCCTGTCCTGCTGGCCACACTATTCCTGATACAAGCCAGGATGCCATTGGTTCTCCTGGCCACCTGGGCACACTGCTGGCTCATGTTCAGCCTAATATCTACAAACAGTGCTACTTCAAATATTACCTGATTTGTTACCCTTTCATTCCCCAAAGTCATCCTGTCACCAGAGAAGTAGAACTGAAATACTTATAAATGGTCGTTCTTCTCACAGTTGAAACAGATTTTACATGTGTTAAAACTGAGATTAAATCTGATGACCTGTTTCCCTAAAGAGGATGTCTAAAATCTTGTCCTCTATTTCTGATTCTTAGCTCTGAGGCTAGATGCCTGAGTACATCTCTGGGATATAATTTAACGACACCTACTTTTCTCTGGAGACTTGCTTAAACTACCTTGGTTATTAGTCCCTGACAGGTAAGCTGGCTGCAAGTGCCATGCAACTTTGTGATAACTTCAGTTAAATCTAAGAATTTTACAGTAGCGACAGTGAAGGATGAACACAAAGCCCCCAAAAATTTTTGCATTACCTAAATTTTTTATCTTAAAATGTCAGGAAATATCTAGGCATGAAGAAATCCTCTCTGTAGTGTTCACCTTAACCTAGCTCTTTGGGATACAGGGGAGAAAACAGAGAACTTCCAGGATTTTCTGGAATTAAAGACATAAATAATAGAGACATTGGCATTTGGTATTTGGCAGGAAGCCACCTTTTTGAGGGTGAAATTAATCTGCATACACACCATCAACATCAGCATAAGCAGCACTGATGTACACTTAAATCCTATTTCAAGAGTTTTGTTAGGACTTCAGAGAGCTTTGTTTTGGCCTCTTTGAGTTGGAGGGATTTTCGTTCTCAGTGATTTCTTTTCTTGCCAAGATTAATTAGATCCAAGCTTTGGTTTATTTTTGTTTTTCCAAGTTGAAAGGTAATTTTCACTCTTTTCATCTCATTGTAATGTGAAGGTATTAATCTAAATTTTGATTTGTAGAGAAAACCATGAAAAATCATGGGACTTGCTACAGTTTTATGTATTTTGGCAAGTCTGAGAATAGATTGCTGCCAATAAACTGTTTGAGATAGGAACTAATTGGAGTCATGTGGTTTTGGACTGATGTTGAGGGGAACAAAAGGACAGCTATTAAATACAATTCAGACTGATATTCTTCATATGAAGGTGCTTCAAATGTGGAATTCACCATATGGTCCATGTATGTAAGCCTGTTTCATCATGATCCATGGTGCAAATAGCTAGTCATGTAGACTGACAAAAGAATGATTATGCATGCTTGAAGAGTTCAGTGGCACTGGAGTGAGCACATTTCCTAGAACAAAACAGAAATTATGTTTATCCAGTGTCACTATCCAAATGGGCTGATTGCTACAGTACTACACTATGCTAACCAAATGAAGCGACAAACCCTACCATAGAGGTTACAGTTTACCTCAGATTATTGGAACTGAACACATTATTGTCTGATAGCTGAGTGTGTGCTAAATGAACTGTCTTGGTAGTTTCAATATTTCTACCTATAAAAGCCAATAAACCCCTACATAACCTCCATCCACTAGACCCATCTAATTGATACCAGCAATTCTAAGACCCGCCAAAGACAGCAGCTGACAATTGAGGCACAGCTATATATGAAGTTATGGCTGCACAAGTCACCTCCCATCAGCTGAGCATGAATGTATGATTAGCTCAAACTCTTTCATCAGGATTGAGCTAAGGAATATATTGCTTCACAGCTGAGCAGACTCAGAACATTCATTTACTGACAGGATAGCTAAATTGACACCTGACAAGGTGGTAAACTCCTACAGCTAATTCATGTGTATGACCTTTGATTTCTACTAATGTTAGTGTAGAAAGCTATAACTTCATCAACACAGGCTGCATATGGTGGTATGAGTGGGACCTAGGCTCAGAGAAAGATTTTCTTCCTACAAGAATTTAATCAAGTGGGAGCACACTTAGGTTTTGTGAGTGAAATTGCAGACAGGGACAAATTTGAAACTTTTCAAGAGCTGGTAAAGGTTTTCTAGGAAGGCAGGAGATCACTGCTGCAAAAATTTGCATCTTGTTTTATCAAGGTCAGGATTACAAACAGTTTGCAACTCAATCTTCTCACCAAATAAATACCAGATTGTCTTTGCAGGGCTTTGTAAACAATCACAGAATCACAGAATAAATCAGGCTGGAAAAGACCTTTAAGATCATCAGGTCACCAACCTATCACACAACACCATCTAATCAACTAAACCCTGGCACCAAGTACCACATTCAGTCTCTTTTTAAACACTTCTAGGAACAGTGACTCCACCACCTCCTCAGACAGCCCATTCCAATGCCAATCACTCTCTCTGTGAAGAACTTCTTCCTAACATCCAGCCTAAACCTGCCCTGGTGCAGCTTAAGACTATGTCCTCTTGTTCTGTCACTGATTGCCTGGAAGAAGAGACCAACCCCTTCTTGGCTACAACTACTTGTAGAGAGCAATGTCTCCCCTGAGCCTCCTCTTCTCCAGACTGAACAATCCCAGCTCCTTCAGCCACTCCTCAAAGGGCTGTGCTCCAGACCACTCATCAGCCTTGTTGCCCTTCTCTGGACATGTTTGAACATCTCAGCATCTTTCTTAAATTGAGGGGCCCATATTAGTCCACTTGCAGAAGGTATGCATTACTAACTCACCCACTGAAGCAGAGTTCACTCTCTAAGACAGTAAAGGGAACAGCTTCTGTCAACACAGTATTTACTTTTAGAAGCCAAAGAGTACAAACATAGACATTGTTTGGAGACCAAGAAAAGTAAACATGTAATAGATATGCAACTGTATATCTCTTCATTGTGCTGCTGGACATTTATTTTCAAATGCGATTGGTGTTGAATTTTCCTGGAATGCTTTAACTCAATAAAGCTGCCTAATCTCATAATAATTTCTTTGAAACAAAGACAAGAATTAACAATTAGGACAGGAGATTTGACTTGACAACAACTTCCCCACTGCAAAATCTATTACTAGTAATGTTAGGATGCAATAATTATTTTTTTCTTTTTTCTTTTTTTTTTTTTTTTCATGCCAAGTTGCCATAGCATTCCATCAGGTGGGAAGCTATTTTCAACATGTGTAGCTTTTAGGTACTGGAAGATCTAATTTAAAGTATTCAAAAATATCTGAATGTCTCCTTAGAATGAATTTTATATTTTTCAGGAGAACAAACTGGTCCCATTTCTGGGTAAAAGGCAAGGAGGTGGAGACATGTTTAAGAGAGCAACAATTCAACCTTGTCTCAATGGAAGAATATTTAACAAAAGCCTTAAGTTTAGGTACATTGCTGGCATATCATGACTGATAAAGTCTTTTTTTCTGAGTATAGAGAAAGTAGAAACATAAAAGGTGCTAAGGTAAGCTAGCTGTGCTGCTAAGAGTATAGTTCAAACTTCCCACCCTGTTTAAAGAGCCACTTTCATTTTCTTTGTTGAAATTCTGGAAGGTGTATTCCAGGTCAAATGAATCAATGTTATCTTTAACCCTGCATAATGATGAAGCCATGGTGTCTTAAAAAGCCAGTATACTTGTAAATGTAATAATAGCTCAGAAAAAGAATCCTGAACCATGAGCTAGTTGGTGAATACATACATTAGTGATGGAGCTAGAATTAAAGACAAGTCAAACACTTTTAAAAGAAGAGAGGGATAAATCTGTAAAAGTGGCTGACTGTCTACACGAAGCTAATTCTAAATCCCACCTAATATGGGAGATGCCTCAGCCTGAAAATATTCTTTGCAGGGGTAGCTAGTTTCTGATACTCAGGTGATAAAGGAATTGTTTTAGGAGGAGAGCAATGAGACTACACACCTTGTCAGAGGAGGTGGCCTGCCACCACTTGGTGCTGATGACACTGTTAAGAGTGGAAAGAGATTGAGGCTGGTCTCTTCTTAAGGAAGAGTCTATCCTGCATGCTACATGAATACTGTGGTGACTGCAGCTCTGGACAAAGCTCACAACTTTCATTCCAGCTGCCTGAGCATGGAGTTTTCAGCAAACCCCATCTGAAAATACCCAACATCATGGTCTCCAAAGGCACAGCAGGGAGTGTAACACCCTCCTGAGCTTTTCCCTTGAGCCTACATTCAACAGATCAGCCTACTAAGCTTTTCTAAACCTCATTCACAAACAACTTTCTAGGGCTGGTCATGGAATGAAGATGCAAGGGGAGGCTGCAGCACCACGCTAATGTCACAGTGCTCTCCAGATGATGCTTAAGTCTAATTGTGAATCTAACATGAAGTCCCCAAATTGAGACAAGAAGAACATGACCTAGAAATTAAACAATAATATGTCAGAAAACAAGAAATAGAAGCTAAGAAAGAAAAGGGCCATATGAGGGCTATTCACTTATTTTGAATATGGTGATTCAGACATGAGTTTTGTGGCAAGGAAGCATTTGCAGGTAGATAGCTTATATTATTTTTGCTGCTTATTCTTAAATTTGGTACAGCCAAAAAGGAAACACAGTGGCAACCTGAAGACAGAAAAAAAACCTTCAGGATTCATGAAAATTAATTAGGTAGGTGTCATTTTAAATAAAAGAGCAAGAAGCAAACAATGTGCAAATAGAAAACTCAGTTTTGCAAAACTGTATATTAACAAAGAATTGCAAAAAATGCTAACCATAGAAAGCCACAGGTCTGGAATAATCTGTCCCATCTACCCCACAATCATCTGAAATGAAAGCTATGTGTTTCTAAAGTCCTCTTTCAGCAGATAAAAGACTTCTCAACTATGTGCATCTGTCCTTGGTGCACAGCCTTTCAGCAGTATCTGTTCAAGAACTCAGCCCACCAATTTGCTCCTCCCAGTAGGGAGGTGGTACACCACTTTGCTTGTCATTTAGAAAAGGAAGATTGTGACAATGCCTTGCTGTTGAAAAGACTGCAAAAAAAACCACACTAGGCAAGAGTAGCAATTTTATTATTCAAACTAATTATCACAGAATTCCTTACCGTAGTGTTTGCTTTCTGAACCTTCTTTCAAATATTTAAACTATTCTTGATAGCTCAGTTTTAAATCTTAAACAAATCACAGGAATAAATCTACTTGTAAATACACTGTAAGAAGGACATTTTGGTTATCCTGAAGCTTTATTATTCCTGCTCAAGCAGTTGCACAATTGCTTGTGCGGGAGTATAGAATCAAAGAATCAGAGAACACATGGGGTTGGAAGGGACCTGCAAATGTCATCTAATCCTGCTCCCCATGCAGTAGCCAGGGACATCCCCAGGTTGCTCAGAGCCCCGTCAAGCCTCACCTTGAATATCTCCAGGGATGAGGCCTCCACCACTTCCCTGGGCAGTGTTCCTATTAAAGAACTTCTTCCTAATATTCAATCTAAATCTACACTTCCCTAGTTTAAAACCATTTCCCTTTGTCCTACTGCTACATGCTTTTGTAAACAGTCCATCCCCAGACTTCTTGAAGGCACTCTTAGGTACTGGAATGCCACTATAAGGTGTCCCAAGGCTCAACAACCCCAATTCTCTCAGCCTGCCTTAGTAGGAGAGGTGCTCCAGACCTCTGATCATCTTTGTGATCCTCCTCCGGACCCTCTCTATCAGGACCATGTCCTTCTCGTGTTGGCCCCAGAGCTGAACACAGTACTCCAGGTGAGGTCTCACCAGAGCAGCACAGAGTGGCAGAATCACTTCTCTGGATCCACGCTGTCCAAGCTGTGCATTTTGATGCTGCCCAAGATGCAATTGGCCTTCTGGGCTCAGGTCCAGCTTTTCATCCACCAGTACTCTCAGTACATATTTTTTTCTGTAGTGCCACTCTCTATCACATCATCGCCCAGGCTGTATCAATAATGAGTATTGTCCTGTTTCTCATGGAAGACCTTGCACTTGGCCTTGTTGAACCTTGTGAGGAAATATGAAAGTGATCTTCACTGAGGGCACACATATTTAACTTTGGTTTCTAATCTAATGGGATGGCTACAAGGAGAACAAAGCCATGTAAACGGTTTCTTGACATGGTTGTATATGAGGATGCATAAAATGTGTCACCTTGGCTCTTTTACTGCCACAGACAGGCCAAGACATATGATGTAGTTTCCCAGAGGAAGCTTAAAGCTTATTAGGTAGAATCTAGAGAAGTATGAAAAGACAAAACCTATTAGATAGTGGCACACTCACAACAGACTGGAGTAAACAATCTCCATTACAAGTTCCTTATTGTGGATGGCAGAGCCATACAGGTGGAGGGTAGGAAGGGAAAGAGGCTGGTGAGAGGACTGGAGCACTACAAAGAGAGGCTGAAGGAACTGAGATTGTTCAGTCTGGAGAAGAGGAGGCTCAGGGGAGACGTTATTGCTCTCTACAACTCCCTGAAAGGAGGTTGTAGCCAGGTGGGGGTTGGTCTCTTCTCCTAGGCAATCAGTGACAGAACAAGAGGACACAGTCTCAAGCTGTGCCAGGGCAGGTTTAGGCTGGATGTTAGGAAGAAGTTCTTCACGGAGAGAGTGATTGGCATTGGAATGGGCTGCCTGAGGAAGTAGTGGAGTCACTGTTCCTAGAAGTGTTTAAAAAGAGACTGGATGTGGTACTTGGTGCAATGGTTAATTAGAAGGTGTTAGGTGATGGGTTGGACTCAAGATCTTCTCCAACCTGGCTGATTCTGTAATTCTGTGATTGTCATTTGAGCTGTTTATTTGAGCTAAACTACAGAGCAGAACACAGTCCCAGGCAAGCCACAGGACTGCAATGTGCAAAGACTTTTCATACGCAGTGGGTCTGTGTGTCACACAAGGGAGTGCTGATAGGGATTCTCTCTGTCTGGGGACGAGGCTTCAGCTAGGCAGATTAAATCAGCTGAAAGCTAAGACTGTAATTTACATTCTCTGTTTTGTGTTGTACTGTGGTACTAGTAACAGTAGCACACAGAGGCCTTAAACAAAATCAATCCTTTCTTTTGCTGAGTCTTGTCTACATACAGAAATTCAGTGGTATCTTTATATCAGCACAAGTCCCCAAGTGGACACTTTTCCTTCAGAATAATTCCAGGATAATTACAATTCTGCTGTATAATTATGCTGCATAATTATAACGGTGAATTTCTTGGTGTAAACAAGCCCTTACTCTTTAGCTGAATCTACTTGAACCTTCACAATTATGTCACTGCTTTTGTTGATGTTTATAGCCTTCTCCAAACTTGTTAGTTGTGTGGCATTCCCAGCTCATTAGCTGCTGTTTATCCAAGCTAAACATATTTGATTGTTCTAATTTGTTCTCAGATCAGTCCCTCCAGCCTTGTAACCCTATCTGACATTCAGAGCATCACAGTATTTGCTAGATCCCTCTTAACTTCAAAAGCAGGAAAGGAGAACTTGGAAGCATGGCATATGTGCCCAGAGGCTTTTAAGTGGCTTCAAATTTGATTTGCCTGTTAATAGTATCTATACGAGGAATTTCCTCCTTATTGTTGAGGAGTCCTGAGGACGTGAAATCCAATTTGCTCATGCAACTGTGGATAAATTCTCCTTACAATTTTTCAAGGGTCTTACCATCATACTCAATCTCCTCCAGTTCTGCTACAGTTAGCTGAGGAGTTAGAGGCCATGTCGGCTGAGGTGTTTTTAGCCTGAGGGATGAACCACAGGATGAAAGCATCAGTTGCAGTTCTGCATCAGCATTGTTGTCCTCATCTGCAGCCATCTGTTTCAGAAGCAGAACAAGATTTTCATCTTGCTTAGGGTGGTAGTGGAAGGTCTCCAGCACTTTCAGTCCTGTTAGAGGTCAGAGAAGCAAATAATCATCACAAAGTATACTTTTATACAGGTCACTTGCCCAGCATTTCACAGAACCACAGAACATTAGAGGTTGGAAGGGACCTCCAGAGATCATTGAGTCCAACCCCCCTGCCAAGGCAGGATCCCCTAGGGTAGCTCACACAGGAACACATCCAGGCAGGTTTTGAATATCTCCAGAGAAGAGACTCCACAACCTCTCTGGACAGTTTGTTCAGTGCTCTGTCACACTCACTGTAAACAAGTTGTTCCTCATGAAACCTTCTATGTTCGTTTGTAGCCATTGCTCTTTGTCTTATTGCTGGTGACCATCAAAAAGAGATTGACTCCATCCACTTGACACCCACCCCTCAGATATTTGTATACTTTGATAAGATTTTCTCTCAGTCTTCTCCATTTAGGGAATGTTTCTGTGTCATCTTCTTTGGAGATGTTGCATAACACCAGAAAAACCCTTCACTATCATCACAATTACCTCTAAACAGCCCACAGATTGTTTGCTGTATAGGACATTCGTACCTAATCCAGGTTCCTCTGGACTTAGAGTACAACAGACTCATAGCTGTACACATCAATGCTACCCCAATTTCAGGCAGGAAATACAGGCAATTATTCAGTTTTTCATAGTGGGAAAAAGTTTAGACTTTAATAAGTGATAAGGAATGAGCCATACAGCTCTTTGAATTTCATCTTTAAACTCTTGCTCATTCACAAATCTACTGGTGAATTACCTTTTTTTTTTTTTTCCTCTTACCATCCAGCCACTCCATTTTCCATTCAAGCAGTGGAAAACTTATTTCGTCTCTTGCTTTAAAGGAACATCCTGAAGCCGCCTTTTGCTGGTAGCATTGGGAAAGATCATGATAGGGCAAGTCACAAGGGAGCTCTGCTGTGTCCCTAATTAGCTGAGCTACCCAAATAATGTAGAAGGTCATCAGAAGCCATTTTCACTCCGTTTCTCAGATAGCGAGAGGGGCTGTGTTCATCTGAGCACTCTGATCTCGTTTTAAAGAAAACAGAAGGAAAGGAAGATTTTTATCCGTTCTGATAATTTATCACACGCAGCAGTACAGCTGTTTATATCAGAGGGCGGAAGTGGAAGAAGGCTTTTTGTTTCCATTCGACAAATTTTCCATAACATTCTCTATTTTATTCTGTAGGGTGCAGCCCTCACATGGGAACTCAACAGAAAAAAAAAAAACAAAAGCCCAGCTGATGATTTAGCAGCAGCCCAGCGTTCTTCATTTCTTTATTTAACATTTGCATTCTTCTAGCTTCTCCCAGTAGCAGGAATGAAACTTCTAAGTTTATTGAATCTCCAACTCTTCCTTTGTTCAAGCGCAACTCATACCAACATTTTACAGTCTCAAGCATTTGAAAGAACTGCACCACAAAAGAAAAAAAAATTAGGATCTTTTGTATTCAAACCCTATCTTTTGAAGTTGATATGGATGCAGAGACCATCTATATTACTACTGCTTAATTAAGCTATCGCTGTGCTTAGAGCTGTACAGTAGAAAAAGAACAACACGGGATCAAAGACTGAGTAGGCGGACATGTTGTGATTCATAGTGTGTCACACAGTCCTGGGGCCACAGGACCAGGGTTCCGTCCCAGAGCCCCTGGTATGGGATTGCGGAGCAGTGAGGCATCAGGGTTACTGCAAGCACCACACAGCTGGGGCATAGGCAGCACTCAAACAGGGGTAAAAAAAACAAAGAATGTTTAGACACAGTGGAAGAACAGAAAGGGTTGCCTCCAATGAACATGCTTGTAGATTTCTATTGATAAAAAATATAGTTCAAGAAATACACACACACACACACACACTTATATAAAAAAATAATTAAAAATAATAATAATTTTTTTNCCCTGCCACAGGCAAGGACACCTCCCACTAGAACAGGTCACTCAAGACCTCATCCAACCTGGCCTTGAACACCTCCAGGGCGGGAGCAGCCACAACCTCCCTGGGCAACCTGTGGTAATGTCTCACCATTCTCACTGTAAAGAACTTCTTCCTAATGTCTAGTTTAAATCTCCCCTCTTCCCGTTTAAACCAATTCCCCCTCATCCTGTCATTACAAGACCTTGTGAATAGTCCCTCCCCAACCTTCCAGTAGCCCCCCTTCAGATACTGGAAGGCCACTATAAGGTCTCCTCGAAGCCTAATACAAGAAAGATAGTTAGCAACCCAGTTTTGCCTTAACAAGTGTCTATATATCACATTCAGAATAGTTCACTAGCAACTTCTCTTTAAAACAGACTCAGTAAAGCCCCTTCTTCGTGAACTGAATTGTGCTGTGGAAATCAAGGTCATAAAAACTTGCCAAATAGGACTAAATGATTAAATTTTAAATACCCTAGAACTTTTGGGTGTTTTGTAACTCTAATAATTGAAGAAAAACATTGGGAGGCAGGAAAGTAAATGTTGATACTAAAATTTAAGGATGATAAGAGAAAATAGTAATGATGATTAGAATGATTATGATGATTATAGGTTCCAGTATGTAAAATCATAATGAAAATGATACAACCTAGTATTCTTTCTGAAGTTATGCATTTACTTAAGCACTAGGAAAATGTTTTTATGTTACAATGGCTTATATGGTTACAGTAGAACTTTGAAAGGTGTAAGAAAGGGACAAAAGATGAGGAGAAGGACAACATTCTAAGCAGTAAAAAAGTGTCCTGATTCAGAAAGATCTTCCAACCCTATCAGACAGGAACACATGAAAGTATATAATATATTGAGAGGAGAGGAAAATACATTGATATAAATCATTCAGAGGTACGCCAGGCAGTGTGCTGACTTCTGTTGCAGTCAATATTAAGATTTATTGATCTGAGAGATAAATATTGACCAAGGTGATGCCAAAGTCAATATTTAACTTCAGGGATCATAAATCTTAATAGTAACTGTAAAAAATCAGCAAGTATCATATATGCTTGATATATATTTTATTGCCTTTTATGGGGGTATAAAAGGGGGGTGTTTAAAGAGAACATTTTTTCTTCATTTTAAAAAACTCTTTTCCTTGCTCACACAATCCAGATATATACACTTTGCCTTTCAGAGATCTTCTAATGATTGGGGAAGTCTCAAAGTGGTGAGACTCATTTGAGTCATGAAGAGTCTGCCTATTCAACAGCAACAAAATAACCCAAACGGCTGGCAGCATCTTCTGCAGATTTATGTTAGCTATGAAATGTGCACATATATGCAACAAGTTGATAGATAAAGCTATTTAACAACTTAGGGGAAAATCAACTATAAATTACATTAGGTATCTGCCATTCTCTAGAGGTTCCACCTCGACACATCAACTAGATCTACTAAATATTCAGGGACATAACAGTTCCTATTGTATTTAGAAATTGTTACATTATAGATTCAACTGTAGTGTCTTGCACATAGTTTGTTATTAATATTTCTGTTGGATGTGATTCTCATACATGTGAGCCGTTTCTTTACCCAGTGTCTAAGGCTGACAGCATTCAATACAAAGATCTTTTACTCACTTGCTCCCTTGCTTCTCTTTGCTTAAAGAGATGGCACTGACAACCACAGCTAAGGTAAATGTAAGTTAATAAATACAAATCATTAAGCAAAAATCCCCATAAGGTAACAAATGATAATCTATTTATCAGTCTTGAATGGTTTCTAGCTGTACCCATGTTCCTTCTAATGTTCAGAGGAGATTTTGCTCGTCACTTTAGATGACATCTGTTTTGAAAAGGCACTGCTTACTTACCATCCACTTTTCTCAAACGTGAAAAGGATATTTATAATAAAAAGTTACTTGGACACTACTACAGTGGTCAAGCCCAATTCTTCCAAAAACACAACTTTTTCAGAGCAGTTTATAAGATCTAGTCCAACAGAAAGGAATGATTTGACACAATTTTATGTAATAAGGCTTTAATTCTATGAAAAGGAGGCTTTATGACATTAAGAAGCATGACAGTTAACCTCAAATGGTTTATTCATGTCAGCACAATCTAAAGACGTAATTAGTTGTAATGTCCTTACCCTCAGAGTCAGGATTTAGAGAGGGAAGAGACACTAGCGGCATTACCCAGGTCCTGCTACTCACTCCCCAGGGGGCTGTGCTGTCTAATTGCACATCTCAAGGTCCTGACAGATGATGGCCTTCCTTTGAAAAAATGTCTGTACACTACCAGGAAAACTTACAGGGACATTTTTCATGCCTGAACAACAGCGAACATACATAGATATATCTAAAACGATGCTGAGCTCAGTGCTTCAGCTTCAGCGGCGTGTCAGGTTCAACACTTGTCAGCAGGCACTTGTTAGAGAGAGTAGACATGGTTTTAGTCTGATAATTTCCATGCCCCATTACAGTTCTGATTGTCAAAAGAAAGCAATCAGAGTGTTCTTTCTCGGGCTGTTTTCATGACTTCCGCAGTCTTCAGGGCTCTGCAATTAAATGATTTATCTTTATTGATATCACTTCTTTCGTTTTAGCAGGAGACAAGGCTAGAAATTGTAGTAATTGGGGGACATTGTAAAAAAACCGTGTTCCTTTACCAGTGCTAGCAACTAAGTAAACACTGATACTGGAAGCACTCACATTCAGAGTTTACACGTGGCTGAGGGAGTACCATCCAAAATTTACTATAATGGGAAGTCAAGTATGTTGCTCATTTTAAGTATCTGCAGTTGTAAACAGCGGTGATAATACTGGGAAAGAATGCACTTCAGAAGACAGATGACTCTAGACGTGATAACACGCTGAGATAAAATTTTAAGAGAAGCAAACTAAAGGAGGGGGGAGGGGGTGTCCTTCATCTATTACATCACAGCAATCTGCCTTTTGAAAGGGNGGGGGGGGGAGTGGAGTGGGGGAGCCTTGGAGGGGTGGGGGAAATCACTCCATACTTTGTGTTTCCACTACATGTAGTCATCATCTGGCATTTGGCTGGGGTGCAATAACTTGGTCTCTCTTTGTTCCTCCGTAGAGGATGAAGGCTTTAATCAGTTTTGTCAGAACGTTTGCTCAGTTAATCTCCTAGCAATGTGTGATGAATAATCTGCCTATTGACTGTCTCAGCAGTTGGTTGGGTTCTCCACCCTCACCCCATGGTGAGACGCATCTAGTTTCTGCTGGCTGCTCATTTCGCTTGAAAAGAAAAGCACTATCTTCTCTCCCCAGCCCCCAGCAGGCACATCTCACCCTGCCCACCCCCTTTAGCCTCACACCCTTTTTCTCCTCTTCCCCTCTGGAATCTGGAAAATGCGCCCGCCCTCCCCGGGTTTGTCCTTGGATAATTACTCTGTCCCAGTCACCTTGAGCTCTCATACCACAGAATGCTCTTTCTCTCTCTCTGCTGAGCTTCCTATCTCTATTTTCATACCAATAAAAAAAGAAAAAAAAACAGATTTAGGGTGAACAGGAAAGTTTTGGCAACACTGTCATCACATTATCAACACAGTGCTAGCAATGAATAGTTCTGGAGCAAAGAAAATGCCATAGGAAGCTCTACTTCATAGGAAGAGCGATTCCTTCATCATTGATTTGGAAGGAGAAAAAATCAGGAAAAGCTCTATCAAAATAGCACATCTCGATTGCCTGAAACTGTGAATAGACTTGACAGGGGAAAATAAAAAGGACTCCAGGCCTCTACCCGGCATGTGACTGCACACAGTTGTGGGGTCTGCCTGTGCCAGCTCTCTGCAGAGCAAAGAGCCGGTCGGGAGGTTTCTCATAAGCAGCCCTGATTGTGAAATGCTTGCTAACAAAAGCCTAACAGAACACCTCTGAAAAGGAAAAAGAAAAAAAAAAAGAGTTCCAGCTCCCAGCTCAGGACAACATTTCTGAAAGTTCCTAATTTAGGTCAGAAATAAAGTCAATTATACAGCAAGCAGTGCAGCTATTTGGGACAATGATATATTTTCAGTCGCAAAGGCTGGCAGAGATACATTGCACATTAGGAAGGATACAGAAAATGTTACATAAAACGTGGGGTTTGAGAAAATAGGAATGAAAACCTTCATGCCTTCCAGCTGTGGGGTATTCTCAGACCTATCTGCCACCTGTGACTAAGAGGAGATGCACTGTTAATGTAATACTGCATTTGTTACAGAATTTCCTTCATCCACAGGTAAATCTGCCTTGGATCAAGCTCGGATTCTTGACACCTGAATTTCACCAGAAGAGCAGGTGTGAGGGCAGGGAGGGGGTTTATATCTATTATGCTACTTGATCAGTATCTCGCTTACTTTTAAAGGGTATTCTGGTTTTTTGAGTTGATTATTGCAGATGGAGGGAGGTTCTACTTCCCCTCTACTCCACCCTGGTGAGACCTCACCTGGAATACGCTATTCGGTTTTGGGCTCCCCAGTTCAGCAGGAACAGGGATCTACTTGAAAGAGTCCAACAGAGGGCTACAAAGATGGTTAGGGCGCCAGAGCACTGCCCTGTGAGGAGAGGCTGAGGGACCTGGCCTTTTTTGGTCTGGTGAAGAGAAGATTTAGATAGGATCTAATCAATGTTTACAAATATCTGAGGGCTGAGTGTCAAGAGGGAGGGCACAGGTTCTGCTCAGTTGTGCCCCATGATAGGATGAGGAAAAATGGATATAAACTACAATACTGGAAGTTCCACCTCAACATGACTGGAAGGGTAACAGAGCACTGGAACAGGGTCCCGAGAGAGGTTGTGGACTCTCCTTCTCTGGAGACTTTCAAGACCTATCTGGATGTGTTCCTCTGTGACCTGCACTAGATTATGGTCCTGCTCTGGCAGGAGGGTTGAACTGATGATCTCTGGAGGTCCCTTCCAACCCCTAACATCCTGTGATCCTGTGATCTAAAGAAAAGTGGCTACAACTCCTGGTTTTCATGTACTTCTAGTTTGTTCTCTGCATTGCCCCCAAAGATACAGTAATTATACCTGCTTTTTTTCTGGTGCTAAAAGCCACTTGTTTTCTGTGTATTCCTGAACTCCACTGAGCTCTTGTAGTCAACTTAAACTTAAGTCTGAGTCTGCACTGCCCATGTTTCACATCCATCCGTGCTATGAGATCTTTCAGCCATCTTGACTGACCAGCCAGGAGAGCTGAGGGTGTAGATTAAGCCAGGCATGGCACATCAAGTCCCAGCTCACAGCAGTTAGAGTATCCCCAAATGTATCCTTGCACATTTATATGCAGGTCTTACCCAGTGTTTTCCTCAAAGGCATAGCAACTGAATCATCTCAGAGCTCACAGTAAGCAAACATATGGTCAGCAAGAATATGATACATGATGATATCTGTGCACAGAAGTATGCATATTTAAATATGTGTGCATGCCTCCTTAGAGAGAGTAGAGTTTCACTGCCTTTTCTAGGGTTCTGGGAAGTTGTTTTCAGCTTGAATTTAGTGTCAAATAAATCTGGTTTATAGGTCACTTGTGATAGCTTCTGACTGAGTTGCATAGCACTGTGAAGCAGAATCCATCACATATTATATCTTTGAGAATTCCTGGTGCAAAAATAAGGAAAATATTTCAGTCTTGTTGATTTTGTGCTTTGAAGCTCTTGCAACTGAAAAACTTGCTAAAATAAATTAAATGCTGCATAAAGCACCTGACACAAGTGAGCTATGCTAATAGAATGGGTACATGTAACTCACCATAGATGTATGTCTCAGGGTTCTTGTTTACACCTCGGCAACTCATTCACACATTCTTGAGAGAAGAATCAATCAAAAGTGGGGTGCTAAATAGCATGCCTTTAGTCAACTGCATTTCAGAAGTTTCAATGAGTCCAAAGCCCAGGGAAGATGAATATTTTATGGATTTTTCCTTCTCAACGTTAAAAAGATCCTGCTCTCCAAGCCTCTGTGTTCTCCCCCTAGACAGCCCTTGACTCTTTTCTGTAGATCTCTTTCTCACTGCTTCCTTTCAACAAACACCAGGCATTCAAGCTTTTAACCTATGAGGTGACTTGCCATTTAATCAACTCCTCCTAAATCAGCTTACCATCTTCTCAGAGATGTTTTGAAGAGGTTTGCAGGACCTTCTTGCTGAGTTTTCTGGACACATTGCTGCCTGAGTATTAACTACACAAAGGGAGTTTGGAGCGAGGATGGGGACAGCCTCTTCTTCTTGGTGGCAAGCAACAGGACTAGAGGAAATAATTTCAATCTGTGTCAGGGGAGGTTCAGGCTGGATGCTAGGAAATACTTCTTCACAGAGAGGGTTATGAAACATTGTAATGGTCTGCCCAGGGCAGTGGTGGAGACACCATCCCTGGAGGTGATTAAGCAGCATGTGGACCTGGTGCTTAGGGACATGGTTTAGTGATGAGTCAAAGGTTGGACTGGATGATCTTTGAGGTCTCTTCCAACAGGATGTTTTCTGTGATTCTGTTTTGGCATGGGAAAGTGATGTGAGAGGACAGGCATAGGAGGAGAAAAGGCAAGTATGCACCTTTTTATCACAACACCTGCTCTAGTCTAACAGGTCCCTGCTTCCTGCACTGCCTTCACTATTTCTTTCCCCTGTATTTGCAGACCAGGAATTACACTCAGGCTAGCAGATCCTTTTCAGACCCCTCTTCACCAAGCTGAGTCTGGAAAATAGGTGCAGAGAAAGGGGAATTTACAGAGACTGCAAAGGCTATGCCTAAGGCCCTACTTTTTGCATCAGTTTCCTTATGCCTAGGTCTTTCAAAACCTTTTCTCATGGTAGCTAAAAGAACCAAAACTTTTGTGAAAAACATCTCTTTGAAGTTTTCAGGGACATATGACAATATTTACCAAAATAGAGTGGAATTTAGCAATTTTTGGATCCATCATCTGGATTGGAAAAGCAAGATTTCTGTATTTTCATTTCAGAGCAAACCACCAAGATCCCAATTTTCCTGACAATGCTCTACAGCAGAGACCTAATTGCAGTTATGATGTTTTCATATATTCTGCCTCTTTTTTTTTGTAAGTTAGCAATGTTAATGACTAGTCATTGTGTTTGCTGTATCCCAAAGTACACCCCTCTTAAAGCAACGATTTTGGGTCATTTTTTTGTGATAACTCCAAGGTGCCAATGCCAAACGCTGATCTGCCTTCCCTGTTCTAAGGAGAACAATTATTCCCCCAACCTCAGAAGATCACAGTACTACAATGTACAATCAAACTGGTGTTTAAAAAAAAAAAAAAAAGGCAAACAAGGAAAAAAAAATTCATGAGTATAGGTGCTCTCTGTACTTTCTTCAGACTCTCACTGTTTCTCTGGGCTCATTTCCTCCTTTCCATTCTACAGGCTCCTCCAGACTTTTTATCTGAGGTAAGTGATTGTCAGTTTATTCAAGGCACTTATCATATTTGCAAGTACTAGCACAGACCTCTCACATATTTGGTCTACGTGTGATAAGAACATTTGCTCTTTATACATTAGCCCCACTTAAAACTTGTCAAAGACACCAAGTGGTCCTGCAATCTATCATCTATTCTGCAGTGCAAGTGAAGCTGGGTGGTTACTTTCATCAGCTCTTTAAGACCCGAGATCATTACTGATGCCTCAAAACAGCCATAGCTTGGAGACATCAGCAGGACCTGACCTGGAGAAAGACAGCTTTGTCCCACTCCATCAGTGTAAGCTGCACTGAAGACAGGAGAGGTAAATATTCTAAGTGGAGGCTTCAGCCCCAAAGACTGCATCTGTACCAGTAAAATAAACAGTGCTGGGCAGGCTTAGGCACGGAACTTGCAATCACCTCCACTGTTAAATTTCTTGAATGGTTTTGACCCTGGCCAGCTTACACTTACCCAGGCAATCTCTGGGAAGACTTCCTGAGCTAGCTCAGGCCAGGGACTTTTCCTGTCAGAGTGCCTGGCCGTAACCATCTCCCTCTCACAGGGTAGAAGTGTTTAATCATGTGGATGCAGTTCAGTGCCAGGTGACTTCAGTGGCAGAGAGCTGGACATATTTGATTTACTAATATAGGTGTAGCCTCACTGTCTAACAACTTCCTATGAAGTTGAAAGCAGAAACTTCTGAAGGAGCCCAGCAGGTTCCCTTGCCCTGGATTGCCCCTCTGTTAGCTCTGAAAAGCCAGATTCTGAATTCTCTACCAAGGTCTTCAATAGCATTGAAAGAAAAAGGGGAAGAGAAGCTATAAAGCAGACACAATTCTCCAGCCTCCAGATTATCAGACCCAGATCCATATGCAAAGGGGGGAAATGTATATGCCTGGGTTTCCTTTAATAGATTATGCAGTCTACTCATTCACATTTATCACACAGGCTAATGTAAGATTTACTGTCCATAATTAATCAACCTTAGGCAAGAATATTTAGCACTTCTACTCCATTTTTCATTTTCAAAGTGCTTTTCAAACACTACCTAATTAAACATCAGGAACAATTATTTCCTAGCTACTTTACAGGCACTTTAAAAAATGAAATAAGCACATTTTAACATGTATATGAGTAATCTTTTCAAACCAAAACAGCTCTATTTGCAACCTGCTGAAGGAGTGAAAGCAGCAATAGGACAGAGATTTACAAATAGACCAAAGTAGCAGCCATTTCCTTCTGCCTTATGCACACAAAAGCCAGTAATGCAGTTGCATTATTTTAGAATTCTATCTCATATTTTCATTTTGTCTCCGAGAGGACACTTTATTATTAAAGAACAACAGAAATGAGATGAGGGAGAATTGCTTCTTTGCAATGGACAGATGTGACTGATGGGCCTGGGGATCTGATTCACATGCTCAGAAGTCAGTCATGAGGTCACATCTGTAAAATCGTCTTCATCTCTTTCAGAGGTAACAGAACAAGCTGAGCTGTGTGTCCATGCAGCAGTAGTATCTTCACTAGCAAGGTCAATTCAAGGCCTGCCTATTTCCCACTGAAAACCATTCCAATATCCTTTCCTCATGAATAGAAATATAGTCAGCACCGTCAATTTTTGACTGCTTCTAGGAAAGCTGGGGGTGGTGGACTGCATCTGTCACCCCAGCTTCTCAGGAGGTGTGTAGTTGTCCATGAACTGGGGACTGCCAGCCAGGTTTCCATAACATCTTCAGCACCAGTCTGACAATCCCGGAGCGCTCAGGTCAGCAGGTTGCCGAAGGAGATCACTGGCAGAGTGCCAGCATGGTCCAGCTTACCTGAGGGCATGGTACTGAAAGAGTTGGTGATTTAAACCACCAGGCCAGCTGACTGCAGGGTTTGATGGAGAGCGGATGCGTAGCCCCTCCTGTCCTATCTGCTACAGAGACAACGCGGAGGTAAGGCATAGACTGCAGAGGTAATATGTTAAGTCTGACAGGTATTGTGAGTCAGGGCTGTCAGAGCTTAACAGCAAGTTCTCATTTGTGCCAGATTCCTTCTCGCCCTAGTAGTGAAAATAGGATTAGCACTGCATAAATAAGCAAACCTGGAAGCACAGGTTCCTTAGGACAGAAAGTGTGATCTTTTCTCTGATGAGATAAATAAAGAAATGTAGTACTCTTCATCAAACGCTGAGAATTTATGAACCTGCCAACATGGCCCATTGCTGTTCTGTGCAGGGATATACCCAAGCGAGCTCTGAACAAGCCATCTCCACCACTAGAAGCAGCATTGCCAGGCAAATATGACATTCAACATCAGCTCATTAGTCAGACATATTAACTCAGGTAGTGTCTTCCACTAATGTCTCTTCGTGTTTTCTGGGGCCCAGGCAAGTTCATTCACCATGGGTAAGTCAGTGTGGGTCTTACATGAGCTCTACAGGTACACATCAAGGGACAGCAACCTTTCAAGGATGGTATATACCAGATGGTATTTTTCTTTCCCAGATTAGAGGTTAAACATGCTGGTAAGAACACTGTGGGATCCGTGAGAGACTGCCTCTTACAGAAACAATATGCTACCGTTTTCTATCATCATTAAATTGCATCTGTACAAGGCAGAAGCTCCTGCTGCTCTCAGAATGAGCCAGAAGGTGGGAGCCACCACCATGTCTCTGCAGATGGCACAACCCCAAAACCAGCTCTATGTTAGCCCTACTGATGGTTTTAGAAATTGACCTCCACACTGCTACTGGTTTCAGTGTCCTAGACTGTGAACAGGCTGTAAGAGTCACAGGGATGTAAAAAAAAGAAAGTTTCTGTAACGCCAAAAACTAAGGCTAAGGCTTTTCTGCACATATCTTTGAATGCTATGCTGGGGCACAGTTACCTTACAGGCAAATTACAGAATATGTTCTTCCTATCTCCAGTTCACAACAAAGTAATTCAAGTGTCTTTCATAAGAGTGCTAAAACTTGGGCTTTGAATTAGGTTGTTGACCTACCTGCATCAGGTCCCTGGCTGCGAAATGGGAACAGTCTTTCTAGCAGGGACACTGACAAGAGAATTTAATTTCTGCTTATAAAACACCACCACAGTGAAGTGATAATAAGAGACATAAATGTGTTAGTTTTACTAAACTATTTAAAATATTCAGGGTAGGGGAAATGTTCCCAGCCTGTCTTTTGCTTGTACTAGTGTAAATGGAAGCAATCGCATTGAATACAACAACTCACTGAATATAAAACTTAATTGAAATGAGTCTCTCTGTCTTTCTGCGCACTTAAAATGGGTAAGGGGAATTTTGCCAATCCTGCTCACACCTAAGCTGCAGTGACCTTATACACAAGGACCTATTTATAGAGCCTTTTTGTTTTAAACTTCACCTGGTTCCACAACGGCCTTGGATGTTTTGATTTATTTACCTTAGTATGCCCCCTTGGGTGAAGCAAATTGGCGGATGCATGAGTCTGAGTGTGAAAGCAGTGCCACAAAACAATTTTTGGAAACTGTTTTAGAAACCAAAGCAGAAGATATTTTAACATTTAGTCACAATTATGCAGGAAGAAAAGACAGAATGAACTGCATCCATGTGGGTGCAGGAAGGCTTCTGGTTTAAGTTTGCCGTATAATTTCGAATGAAACTAGAGCGTTAATTCTAAAACTGCCACACCCCATATAAGTAGCTTTAATCTCCTCACAAAGATAACTATTCCAGGAACACTATGTAGTGTAGACACAGCCAAAGGCCACACTTCATTGATCACAGCTGGTTTTCTTATGATGCCTTTCCCTCTAAGGTAGAAGCTGCTCAGCTTGGAAGGGCTATGATGACTGACAGTGTGTTCCCAGTCCACTGCAAATGTCAAGTGTAATGTGTTAGTTAAACCACCAGACTACATCAGGCTCCAGTGATGACTGAATCCACGCTTTGAAAGCTATGTTTCTTTTCACACAGAAACAAAAACTGCTAACAGGTGTTTCTAACATTTCCATTCCTAATATCTGCAGTTAAAAAAAAAAAAGTGACAATGAAATTATTTCCCTGGATTTGTTTGTAAACAAGCCTATGGATTTAGGAGCCTTATTTCATATTACTGTATAAACCAGGGTGAAGGGGGGCCCAAGCATGAATGCTCCAATACCAAGCTGGGAGTTATGCCTCTAATCACTTCAGAAATACACTTTCCCATAAGTAAACCTGTCAGCCTCCCTCCTCCTATAGCTCTATGTCAGCAAACAGAAAACAGGACAGGCTGAACCCATATGGCAGCTGTTATGTCCTCATTCCAAGTGGACAGAAAAGCCAAACTTCCTTTCTCTTTTGATTTGACAAGTTATGTGGTGCCTAAGGTGCATAATGAAACTGAACTAATAATTTTTTTTATACATTCACTTGCACTCCATCATGAGAACTGCAAACAACATTTTAACAGGAAAACCAGGAAGATATTAAGACTTTGTACAGTTTGACTTCTGAAAAAAAGGGAAAAAAAAAAACCAAACCCCACAAGCTTGAGTACTGTGTAATCCTGATTCTAGTTCTGATAGCTCCCATTCACAGCAGTGACTGAAAGAAACTAAAATTAAATGAATGTGAATGCATATGGCAAAGTGACAACAAAATTCCTTATTAGATACCTGATGAAACACTGAAGGTAGTGGGCCAAGCAGTGCCATTCATTGCTAAGCAACTCTTCAGGCTTACACACAAATCATAGTACTATGTTTTATTTCTGGTAATTTACAAGGAATCATGCTACGAATGGCTGGAAGTTAAATATACAAGTTAAATATATAAGCTACACACAGGGAAGGCTAGGATACAAGAATTCTGGACAAGTCAGTATTTGTTTTGGAGCTAGTTGATAGCTGTCCATTATTGTGTGTTACCTTTTTCTACTCTGACTAAAGATAGAGAAATATCTTATTACAACCCAAAGGATCCTGTTCACGTCATGAAGCAATGGTTTTAAAATATCCAAAGCTGTTGACATACAAATCTTCCCACACATATAGGAATTTAATTAGAAGAGAGTCATAAGAGTGGAAGCAGCATACAGGTATCCACAAAGACACACTTTTGTTACACTTGCCTTTCAAATAGCCAGCTGCTGTTGGTTTGGTTTTTCTATGACTAGTTGTCTATTTATTTTTCCAAATTTCAAGTCAAATTCTCAAGAAGAGGAAAATTATAAATCTTAAGTGATTAACTCTTACAGAAATGCAGCCAACTTTTCAAATTCACAAAAATTTCTAAAGCTTCAGCTTTGAGTGCATTCCTGTAGGTCAGTTATTGACTGCAGGTCAGCAGGGAGGGGGAGAAAGGGAAAAAAAGAGAGGAGAAAAAAATAAAATAAAAAGAGAAAGGAAAGAACAAAGAGAGAAACATAAAGTTTAAAAAGCCTCCTGCTCTAGCAGAGGCTGTTTCAGTAGTATGGCACAGAAAGACTAATGAGAGCAGCTGAAGCAGTGCATGAGATTGTTCTGACATTAAAAAAAATGTAAATTTTGGTTTTTTTTTCCTTGAGAGAAAAGAAAAGAAAAGAAAAGAAAAGAAAAGAAAAGAAAAGAAAAGAAAAGAAAAGAAAAGAAAAGAAAAGAAAAGAAAAGAAAAAGGAAAATAAAAGAAAAAAAAAGAAAAGAAAAAAGAAAAGAAAGGAAAATAAAGAAAAACAGGAAGACGAATTCCAGCTGGGATGGAACCTACGTATCCCCTTGAGCAATTTGTATAATTATAGACTTGGATAAGTTGTAGTTAAACCATTTGTTTCAAACGTGCCACAACCAGTGACTAAACCAGCAACAGCCTTTCAGCAGAAAAGATCTATTGCTGGCATCAGGAAAAAGTACAATGGGCCACAGATAGTCACGGGCCAGCCATACACTATGTAATGAAAAAAAAACCTCTCTGCGATTTTCACATTTCAGATACCAGCAAAAATGATTGTATACATTTGCTTGCCATATGTACTCAGAAAACATTAAAGGTGTTTTCCCGAAATAGCAAAGGCAGACTTGGGTTTTGTCTGTTAGATTCTTCAATTTTCAGACTGAGAATTGGCTCAGTAATAAACTAATCCTCATTCTTAAGAGATTATGAAAGCAGTGGCAGGAAGAAATCTTAATTTTGTGTGAACAATGGTCAGGAAAGCCTTCAAAGTCTTGCTTAAAATTTTGCCTCCTGCCCTCTTCTTACTGAATTTGCACCAGTTGGTAACTGCAGATACCAGCTACCATGCCAAATATTTGAGCCTTTGCCTTTTCCATAAATGTAGGTGGTAATATAGGACAAAGATTCATGATGAAGGTACCATAGTTATTGTTAAAAACCCAGGGGGACCTTATAACTGTCTTCCAATGTCTGAAGGGAACCTACAGCAGAAGGTTCCCAAAGGGAACCTAGAGGAGAGGGATCTTTTACAAGATCCACCAGTAGGACAAGGGGAAAATTATTTAAATTGGAGGAGAATAGGTTTAGATTGGACCTTAGGAAGGAATTCTTCACTTTAAGATAGCAAGACTCTGGAATGGATTGTCCAGTAAGGTTGTGGGTGCTCCCTTCCTGGAGATGTTCCACACCAGTTTGTATGTCTACTTGAGAGGCATCCTTGCCCACAGCGGGGAGGCTGGATTGATGATCTCTAAGGTCTCTTCCAGCCTAGGCCATTCTATTATTCTATGATTCTTACTTTGGAAAGGGCTCCTGTAGAAATCCATGTGTTTGCAGTGAATTTGGTGCCATGAAATTTCTCTGTCCAGCCAGATCCTGCGAGGCTCAACACAATTTAGTTCTGCCAAAGTGTCTACAAACAGATCTCTTAGAGAAGAATAGGAAAAGTAAAGACATGAGGATTCAGTCCATTTGAGGACTGGAAAGAGGCTTGCCTGTGCCAAATGTGCTAAGGACACAAAATAGCTTAATTCAACTAAGTTTAAGGAGACAGGGAAAACAATGGTACTTCAGTCAAAGTTCTACACCATGTAATAGCTCCATGTGCTACAAACAAATCACAGGTGTGTTACAGAAATCACATTCCCACACTAACAAGATGAGTTGACTTGCTAAGGGGCAGGGATGCCATCCAGAGGGACCTGGACAGGATGGAGAGGTGGGCCCAGGCCAGCCATGAGTTGGCACAATCCCAAGCACAAATCCAGGCTGGGTGGTGAATGGCTGGAGAACAGCCCTGAAGAAAAGGACCTGGGGGTCTGGGTTGATGAAAAGCTCAACATGAGCCTGCAGTGTGAGTGCAGCCCAGACAGCAACTGTGTGCTGGGCTTCATCAAGAGCAGTGTGGCCAGCAGGGCAAGGGAGGGGATTCTGCCCCTTTACTCTGCTGTCATGACACCACACCTGGAGTTCTGGAGCTCTCTACACAAGAAGCTGTTGGAGTGAGTCCAGAGGAGTGTCCTGTTGGAGTGACACCAAACTGTTGGAGTGAGTCCAGAGTTGGGCAACAAAGATGCTCAGAGGGCTGGAGCAGCTCTGCTATGAGGACAGCATGTGCACATGCTTAATGCATCTACCCTTTCTCACTGCACATGCAGTTGACTTTGTCTTCATCTGTGGCTGCCAGGATCATCACTGGAGTTTGGATCCTGTCCCTGAAGTCCTGCTGCTTTGGACATCTCCACTGTAGTATGCAAGACAGTTGGGGCAAGGAAACAGATGCTTCTGCAAGGTCCTTTTATCTAGTGAGATAAAAGTGCTGCAGTAGTAAAATAGGTAATTCTGATAAAGAGAATCATTTAGGACGGAGAAATAGAGAGTGTGTAATACAATTAAGAGAGAAAGAAGGAGGAAAGATGAAGGCAGCAACATTTGAAGTTACTTTAATTTTAGGATATGAGTGTGCTGGTTTGAACTAATTGGAGGATTTTAATGAGAAATTAGGTTATAGGCTGAGAAAGGAAAACATTGATGATTTTACTCCACTCATAGGTTTACTGAAAAATGTATAAAAGTTAGAAGCCAAAGAAAGATAAGACAGAGTTGTTTGAGCCACGCTCACTGTCACATCTCTCTCTCTCTGCCTTATTAGCTGCATCTGTGTAACTTCACTAACCGGTTTCCTGGCTGATCTACCTTGCTTACCTGGCATGTAAGACAGATAATGGGATAAGATTGGGAAGTGGGAGTAAGGTGGTAGGGTGGTTGAAAACCCCTCTTAGGGACTCTGATCTTTGAGAGGGTGTCCTGGAAGGCTAATAGGCCTATTAGATGTCCTGGCTTGCCCCATCCTTCTGCTGATGGGGGAAGCAAGGGCAGGAGGAAAACAAAGGCTTGAACCATTATGTCCCCTCCCAAAGTGATTAACAGGTACCCACAGGTATTTAGGTACTTGTTAGTGGCTTGCCCAAAAAGGGTAAGCAAGCTCTGGGCTCACCTAATATAGTCAGCTTTGCAAATGCCATTCTGATCAATGAATCTCTTGTGGCCAAAAAAGCCATTGCACTTGGGCAAGTAATATAAATTGAGCCAAATTCCAAGCAGTAGAGCTGCTCAGTGCTGCTCTGTGCTGCCTCTGCCTCACTGCTCTGCCTCAGTGTGTGCTGCTCTGCTCTACATTCTGCTCTACAGACTGCTTATCTTGGACAATGTGGTCTGTGCTGCTTCCTGCTTCAGAGCATATTCGCCCTGATGTTTTGGGCTTGAATGACTTGGAAACTTAAGTGCCTGAAGTTTCCCAAACCGCCACAATGGGGAACAATTGAAAGAAAAGTAGATCAGCAGAAGACCAATGGAAATAAGTAACATGCCCATCAATGAAACATATTTGAATTATAGGCTAATCTCACAAAGCCTGGACAAAAGTGTATAAGCTATCTACATAAGAATCTGAAACAGTAAGAATTAACAGCAGCAGCTAGAATAGGTGATTAGAGACACCCTTTCTGTCCCCTACTTCTATAGCTGCATGAATATTTTAAAATGTTGTTGCCTGATGGCACTGTCTTGACATCAGTCCTGAGCAATCCTATGAGGTACACCAGACAGGATGAAGCAGAATAATATTGACGACAATCACATACTGTAGGCACCTCATAAATCACCGTGAGAAGGAAGAAAAAAAGAACATCTGAGAAATCAAGGTCAAGGTTGATGGGGCTCTGAGCAACCTGATCTAGTTGGGGATATCCTTGCTTACTGAATGGTGGCTGAACTAGATGACCTCTAGAGGTCCCTTTCAACCTAGCACATTCTATGATCCTATGAATTGAATCTTAGGCAACAGACTAGTACACATTTATCAGCAAAAAATAGACAATAGAGGCAGAAAAGAAAAAAACATTAGTTACTGAAAAAGAAAAAGATAGACCACTATCACATTCCAGTATGAGTAACATTTTCTTCTCTAAGAGGGATATCACACAATCACAGAATATTAGGGGTAGGAAGGGACCTGGAAAGATTATCCAGACCAACCCCACTTGGGATCACCTATACAAGGTCACACAGGAATGTGTCCAGGAAGGTCATAAAATCATAGACTCATAAAATCAGTCAGGGTTGGAAGGGACTGCAAGGTTCATCTAGTTCCAACACCCCTGCCATAGGCAGGGACACCCTGCCCTAGATTAGGCTGCACAGAGCCTCATCCAGCCTGACCTTAAACACCTCCAAAGAAGTGGCTCCAACCACCTCCCTGAGCGACTTGTTCCAGGGTCTCACCACTCTCATGCTGAACAACTTCCTCCTCACATCCAATCTGAATCTCCCCATGTCCTGTCACTACCTGATAGCCTAAAAAGTCCCTCCCTAGCTTTTTTTGTAGGCCCTCTTCAGATACTGGAAGGACACAATAAGGTCACCTGGGAGCCTCCTCTTCTCCAAACTGAACAGCCCCAATTCTTTCAGTCTGTCCTTATAGGAGAGTTGCTCCAGCCCTCTGAGCATCCTCTAACATCCAGGTGTTGGATATTTCCAGAAACGAAGATTCCACAACCTCTCTGGGCAATCTGGTCCAGTGTTCTGTCACCCTCACAGGGAAGAACTCCCCCTTGTGTTTCTATGAAACTTCCTACACCTCAACTTCTATTCATTGTCCCTTGTCCTGTCATTGGGCATCACCAAGCAGAGCCTGGCTCCATCCTCTTGGCACTCACTCTTTACATATTTATAAACATTAATGAAGTCACCTCTCAGTCTCCTCTTCTCCAAGCTAAAGAGCCCCATCTCACTCAGTCTCTTCTCGCAAGAGAGATGTTCCATTCCCTTAATCATCTTTGTCGCTCTGCACTGGACTCTCTCAAACAGTTCTATGTCCATCTTGAACTGACTTACCTATATCTGAACAGAATCTCATGCATTTGCATATAGACCCTACTCCTCATTCACTTCAATTATTTCAGAGAAACCAGATTTATGCTATTCCATTGTATATGTACACATGCTCCAGTGTTCTGTCACCCATGTTCCTTATGTTTCAACGGAATTTCCATCTATTGCCCCTTGTCCTGTCACTGGGCATCACTGAGAAGAGCCTGACTCATCCCCTTGACACGCATCCTTTATATATCAATATCATAGTTTGATATTTCATGTACCAATGCTTTGTCCCATCCACTTTTAGTCTGAGATACTTTTTCTTTTGTAAACCTCTTCTTCCTTATTATTACAGAGTTCTGTGCATACTCAGCTAGTATCTTCTACTACTTACTTTCATCCTGATATTTCCAGTGATATTTCTCTGAAAATGTCTAAGTAATGTGTCTCTCCCTGCTGTTCATAGTTTTAAAGTGTTTATTCATCATGATTTGATATTTAATTTAAGTGTACAAGCTAGATAAATCAGATTATTTTAATCTCCTGTCATAAACTAATTCTTCCTGTCTCTTCATGATGTTCCAATTTTTATTTATATGCATTTTCGCTGACATTATGAGGTTTCCAGAAAACAATATATGAGTCTACGTATGCCTTTATCCATGCCAAAAGTTGTATGGAGTCTCCGAATAAAGATGAACTCTGCAAAAGAAGACTGCTGTTATGACAAGGTCCACTTCTCCTTAAAAAGCCAAAATTTCAACTGCTGCCCATGTTTTCAAATCAAAACAAACAAAAGATATTCTACTCCACCATAATAATTTATGAGACTTTTGAGCTTCATTGATGGCACTAACTTGTTGCCCAAGTATTGGATTTGATACTTGTTACAAGTGCTGCACCTACCAGGTAGTTGCCATATTAGGACAAGTTACTGATTTTCAAAATATCTTCACAGCCTTGCTAGAAATTTGCCACCCTCCTCACTGGCCACATTTGAGCAGACCTGTCAGACAAAAGTCATCATCTTTATGACCTTTACTTGAGGTGGATTTGCTTAAATCATAAAATATTTCTCTTTATCACTCAGGGGAGTTATTCCCTTTCTGTCTTCTTTTCAAGCTGTGTGGTTCCACACATTCTCTGCTGCATACTGTATGCCCTCCTCAGCCCTAAACTACACAAGCATTCTTATGTTTTGCTGTCAAGTAGTTGCTGCTCTTGTAGTTGTCCAAACAGTGTTTATCTGCCTCATCATGAGAAATTATATTTTGGAAGGACAAAAGAGAAGCAAAGAAAGTTAACTTCAAGCTGCAACTGGGTAGGTTTAGACTAGATATTAGGAAAAAGTTTTTCACAGAATGAGTGGTCAGGCATTGGAATGGGATGCCCAGGGAGTCACCAACCCTGGATATATTTAAAACTCATTTGGATGTGGTGCTTGGGGATATGGTTTAGGATGAACCTTGTAAAGTAGGGTTATCAATTTGGCTTGGTGATCCTGAGGGTCTTTTTCAACCTGAAAGTTTCTGTGACTTCCTAGTTTACTAAATGGAGGGAACCTGAGGCATAGTCTCCTGTCTCCTCTGTAGTAATCTGACTGTTTTGAAAACCTTCCTCTGTATCACCTACCTAGAAAAAAATTTTCTGACACCTGATTGGCATTAAAAATGTGAGTGAACTAGTAACTTTGAAGGGAGAATCCAGCTGCCTACATATTAATGTGCTTTAAAGCACTTTATTAAATCAGACCCTCTGAACATAGGAAACAGTTCAGAAAGTACATCAGCAGTAGAGAGCCGTTGCCTATAACCTGAAATAAACTAAAAACATTTTAACTTGGCTATTTATTGACTGTAATATTCACACATAACCATAAATCCCACAGTGAGAATTACTGCAATGATGTGACATGCAGGAAGAGTCTCATGATGCTTTCAGCACATGTAAAAGTGTAAACCCCACAAGGGAGTTTGATCTTGAACAGTTTCAGTCTAATTTCTAAATGAATATGCTTTGTTGTGCTTTTGGATTAGCTTCAGACATTTTGGATACCTCCTTCTGGGGTTCAGTAACCAGTGCTAATGCAATGATCAGTTTCAGTTTCAAGTGTTTTGTGAAAAAAAAAAAAAAAAGAGGATAGAAGACTGCTTGGGAAAGAGGGGGAAGCAAACCTACCAATTCACCAGCATCAAGTACTTTGCATCAAGGACATTAAACATTTTTCATGTTGCCCCTAATTTCTTAGCCACTGCTTCCATTTTCTTACCATTCCTCATCAGTTTTGCACTGAGGATGTGTTTTGAGGCTGAGTGGGGACATGCAAATCATGCACACATCCCTAGAAAAATGCTTGGCATATCTGGCTTTTCAGTTTTGCATTCACTTGCCAAAAAATATTCCCTCATCCCCCAAGCTCTCCCTCTGCCATGCCTAATTTAATTTCAAAAGTCAGAAGCTTAACAGGGACATAAGCTTCCTAAACATGCTGTCATCTAACAAGGAATGTGAATTAAAATCTTAAAACTATGATTTTCTTTAGGTGAAGAAAGGATTGTGCAGTCTTCTAGATACTGTTCCAAAGTGCTAGTACAATGACAGGCTTCACATGGCTGGTGAGGACTTTTTCCATCTTAAAAAATAAATAAATTAATAAACTAAAAAAATATTTGAGTTTTTCACAACCTTGCCTTGCCAACAAGACATGAGGCTCTCATCTCTGATGCCAGTGGTTCTGAGTTGTATAAATATTCCAGATTTCAGTGCAGCAAGAAGCTGAATGACTCTGCAGAGAGCTCAGGGCAAGTGCGAGTTACTGACCTGCTATTCCTATAACTCTGTGATTTTCTCTCTCAAGGAGGGGCTTGCACATACTGCATTTTCAGTTTTAAAGTAAAAATATATCACTCACTTTCAAAGGCATCCCCTTTGCACCTTCTTTTTTCTTCAAGTCCTTTGGACTGTAAGGACACGCATTTTATGAATGTGAATACATCTGTGCATGTTTTGGGAGACTGAAAAAAAAAAGAAAAAGGGAAACGATAGAGGTATCATTCATTTTAATCACTAGTTTTGGAACAGCTGGTGAGACTGGCCCATCTTGTTCAAGCACATCCATTTTGTGCCTCTTTTTTTTTTTTTTTTTAACTCTGGTGAAGTATTCTTGCTTAAAGTGAGACTTAAGTATTTGCCAATTGCCCACACTAAATACTTTTTTGGGGAGGGGGTCTTTTTGTGCTCCTGTGACGACTGGCCTTCTTTCTCCTTCAGTAATCACTGTCTAAAAAAAGAAAACCTCCAGGCGCACTTCAGTTCTGTCCCTTCCCCCTGGCAGAATGCCCAGCCTCAGTATGATGCTTTTAAACCCTTCCCCCCACAGACACAAGGTTTCCACCACATCATTATCCTGCACAGTAGAGGGAGGGAGGCAGGGCTGTAGGATATGATCCCATTCAAGCAGAGACACACGGAGACAGCTCTTTAGAGCACCTAACGCTTTCCGTTCCGTGTGTGTGTGTGTGTGTGTGTGTGCGCGCACGTATCCTTACGCGCCTGCACATACGCACTCATACCCACGCAAGAGAGATCTTTTGGTGTAACATACTTCATCATTGTCTCGGTTAAGAAAACTCTGGCATAAGGAAAATGCAATGAATGTACAATGAGCTCAGACTGCCAGGCAGCCTGAAGTGCATGTGTAGGTGTCATGTGCACATGCAAGGTTGCTGATTCAATGACAGTTCAGCACTACTTACACCAGGCTGAGAATAATAGCACACACATCCCCCCCCCCCCCCAAAAAAAAAAAAATCAAGAAAAATAAAAGAAAACAAACAGTAAGGAGCCTTCCTATTGTGCAATGGGCAAGTTCTCAGTTCTCCGATAATCATTTCCCCTTCAACATTCTTCACACAGGGAAGCTGCTGGGAATGGTGATGATGCAGGACAATTCAGGATCCTGTTCTGGATAAACATCATCTGAAATAGTGCTGCAGGTAGGTGGCCAATAGAAGAAGGCTGCATTATTCAAAGCATTGAAATGGAAAAAAATTAAACGTTTATTTATGATAAGGAAGCCTTTCAGTGCTATGGCTTTATCAGTCACTCAGAGAATCAATACCCTTTTTTTTTTTTTCCTATAGCACTTTTACTGCTGCAGTAAGGCAATGATCTTTTGTGATAAAGTGTAGGGGTTTTTGTTGTTTTGTTTTGGGTTTTTTTTTCCTTATTCTTGCTACCAAGTGATCAGTCCACACAGATCATTCAAAGCTAAATGTCTTGCTTGCTACCTTGTAGCCCAGTTCTAGTTTTCTGGGTATTAGCTCAAAGAAATTACCCAGATGGTGTTCTCCTTGAGCTAGTGGCAACAGCACAAAACAACTTAGTCTGATATCTTTATTTTAACTTGCTCATACACAGTTTCAGTAAAGAGCAAAATAAATAAAGAAAGTGTATCTAACCAGAATTAAGATAGCCTGTGAAATATCAATAGATGAGAAGATACCATTTTAATGTTTATCCAGGGAAACACTGAGGCTGTGGTCAATGACCAAATGTTCAAAAGAACAGTTTAAATTGTACCTTCCCTCTGCTCCCAGCTGCTTGTCCTTGTTTCCATCACCACAACCACTTGCAGAGATCCACCCTGAACTAAATTGGGTAATCGATCCACAAAAAAATAAATAAATAAAAAGCCCAAATTAAAAAAAACCCAAACAATAAAAGAGTAGAGAAGGGAGCAGAGAGAATAAATCAGCTGCTGAGGCTAAAACTGCCATAAATTGTTTTTTGTCATCAAATCACAGTTTTAGTCTACATTTGTCCATGGCTTTCCACATGCTATGTAAGATACTGTCATCCTGTACAATGCATCTCCTTCCACATATAACTGCAGCCCCTGTGCCACCTTAGTTGTTTGTGTGCTTGTATTCTAAATTGTATTTAAGAAAGGATCTTTCTGAAAGAATGTTTTTATACAGGTTCTGGTTGCTTGTTTATTATTCCCAGAAAGAAGGTAGTGGGTTTGGTTTTTAACTAGATTGTCTGCGAGTCCTAGTTGAGTATGTGGCCAAGCCTATGAAAGAAGTTACTGCTAACAGGGAAGGAGGAAAGGAAGCAGGGTGCTGGAGACAAGGTGTGAGGAAGGGCTGCCACCAGAGGAAGCTTCCCGAGCAGCCCGAGCTGCATTCTGTGTGCTCACTCTGAAGTTCAACACAACCATTTCATTGCTCAGACAAGCCAAGCCCTGATGAGATCTTTTAAGCAGGCAAATACACCACTGAATTCAATCCTCACCCATATTAAGATAAGATCGATAGCAAAACCGAGGCATGAACTTCAGGATTGCTGGGATACTGTTTAATACTGCTTGAATTCACCACAGCCTTGGGGCTCAGTCAATTGGCACACCAAGTGAAAAACGTGACCTCAGCTTTTGCGTTTGGAGTCACCTGCATTCAGATGACTGTGTAAAGTGAGGACAGAAAGCTAAACGTTGACGCCGCACTCAGTCAATCAAATTTTGCAGCTAAATAAGGAGAATGCCTTGGGCAAGACCTAGTCGACCTAGATTTCAAGACTACGTAAATACTCTAATCCTGTTTATCTGTTACCTTTCTCAGGGAAAAGCAAATCCTCCGTGGACTCTCAAAACCCCTCTCCTGTTTGTCAGAGCTACATTTGGCCAGCTCAGGAACAGAGACACCATGGCTTCTGTGGCCAGTCACCAACAGATTGAGCCAAAATACCAAAAACTTGCATTTAGATCATTGCAAAAGAATATGAGAGAGAGTGTGTGGCAGGTAATTTTTGAAAATGAATACACTGGGGGTAAAAAAAAATCACAAGCAAACAACAAAAAAACACAAACACACAAAAAAGCAAAAAACACAAACCCAAAGAGCCAAACAGGGTCTACTCTTATGCATCCTGAGCACAAAACAAACCAAAAACAAAACAAACAAACAAAAAAAAAGGAGGCCCTGTATAAGTAACTGGAAAGCTCAAATAGCATCTCTAAAAGTGTTTAACATGAGTTGGAGATCTCATTCCCTCCAGAGCAGATGTAGTGTAAACCGAAGTAGAATTAGAATTACAGTGGCTCAAGTCCATGTATGTCTAGTCACAAGCATCATCCATGATCTTCACTGTAAATGTGGTATTTATTTAAATATGAAGATTTTCATTATTAATGTTATGGCCATTGCCGATCCTAAGCAACTGTGTGGAACAGCATTGATTTAGCAGAAAAAGGAGCGCATTTGAAGCCTAAGATCAGCAAGAAAATGGCACATGGTCTACTAAAATACAAAAGGCTGAACCTTCTTGCAAGAGTGTTGCATTTAGAATAGGAAATAAAGATTGTCCTTTATCTGCAGTAAAATTTCCCTGGTGTAGCCTGCCTGCCATGAAACACTGGGCACAGGGCTGCCTCCCACTCCTTTGGTGGGAAAGAGTGCAGGTTTAGCAGCCCTTCAGGCAAGGAGGGAAGGAGGCCCAGAAATTCAACCCAGTTCCTTTCAGTCCAAAATCCCAAGCACTGTACCTCTCTTCCGTAACAAACAGTTCTTGCAGCTACTCCAGTAAAAGGCAGATGTCAAATATCCTGGTTTTTTCCTACTTTTTTTTTTCCCCAGGACTCAAAAGGTTTGGGCCAACCAGTGTAACACTACTCTGGTTTAGATTGTGCTAAGTATGTTTACCAAGGCTGAAAGGAATTTAGTACATAGTCCCCCAGGATCTGCAGGGCTTGAGAAGGGCTGAACCAGGCAGGGGAAGAACTAGAGTTAAGAGAAAGAATTCCAATGCAGGAAATTTTATTTAACACATGCACTTTAATTTTAGTCTTTAATGCCTAGACTAAGCACACAAAGCACAACAAAAACACATTTTAAAATTAGTTCCCTGCATAGCTTGTCATTGCTGGTTTAGATTGTTGGGGTGGGGGGGTGTGAATTTTTTGTTGGGTTTGAGGGGTTTTGGGGTTTGTTTTTTGGTTGATTATTTGTTTGTTTTTTAAAATTCTACATCCACACCCACAAAGGTATAGGCAGAGAAGAGATTTCCTTTTAAACAGTAGTATGGGGAGGAGCATTTAATCTTTTTTTTTTTAACCCCAGAATTTTAAACTACTTGCTGTAGCCACAAACAACTCTATCAGTGCAACTGAAAGGTGCCACAAAGTGAGGCAGGGGTGCCGACAAATAGCTGGAGGCAAGAGATAGTAACACTGTGATTCAGAGTCTCTGTAGACCAGACGAACCTCCCCTAAGAAGTGCTTGTCTCCATCAATTATAGATGGAGCCTGGTCATTCAGCCAAGCTTAGACACCTAACCCTGCTGTATGGCAGCTGGAAGTAGGAGTGGAGGGTAAGTGATAGTTTTAGAAAACCTTTCAAATGCTCAGAAAATGCTCTGCATCTTTGCAAAATCAAATCCTGAACATAAACAGCGTGTGTGTGGGGTTAAATCTGAATTTACAGCCACATCAGAATTGTTCATAACTTAAAATGAACTTTGCAGATACAAACTTTTTTTTTTTTTTTTTGCTTAGTGAGGGTTAATTCCTGACAGGCTGGAATTCTGCATTCTGCAGTGTACAAATCTGAGTGCACACTTCAGCACAATTATGACTGATTCATTAAATTAGGTACTTCTGCTAGAGCTGGAAAAAAACTTGAAGTATAGCCAGGCATTATCAGTTTGTGTTTGGCTAAACTGGTGGCAGGGTGCTAAGACATGAACTGTACTTGCAAGTGACCACTATGCCTGCTTGTAACAGTGTGGTTCAGTCTAAAAGTTCTGTGGAGACAAACAGGCTCTTCCATCTGCCTTATTTTAGACACTAAAACTGAGACAAATCACTTCCTGAAAGTGTCTGTCTCTCCATAGAGTGTAGAGAGTGTCTTGTACAGTTGTTACATGCATACATTAGAAGAAAAAAATCCTGCCTTTACAATTGCTGTCTCCTATTGTAGTGAACTATTGTGAACTCCCCATCTAAATATTTGCATTTATGCAATAACTACAAATTGCTGTAACTCATATTACAAGCTCACCACAGTTCCTCAAGAGAATCATCATCTCAAGATTAACTTCTGCACCCAAGTCTAGCAGTAATTTGTGCTTCAGCCAAGGAAGTCTTTCATTCTATTCTCACCAGATTCCTTTCTGTAGGTGCACATTTACCAGCAACAGTTATTGAGCATCATATATTTGACTATGGAGGAATAAATAATGCATAAAAAGCCTTTTTGTGAATGCTCAAGCCGCATTTTCAGCAGATTTACATAAAGTCACATTCACCCTATCCTTCCTTCCTCACTTTCAATGTAACATGCATGAAATACTCATGGGAAACAGAATTTGAGGTTAGACACTGAATTTCCCTCAGATATTAATTTTACTGCCTGCTGCACTTATTGGAATAATGTTGTTGTGAGTTATCTTCATCCAACATAGAAAACAAAACCAATACAATATATAAGAAGAACTGCAGCTGGCAGAGCCAAATAAAACAAAAGTCACAGACCTTTAAATATGATCAGCTTGAATTGGTTCAGGCCAGCAGGTTCACAAATTACCTGCCCAAAATGTACTTAGCCCAGAAGGACAATAACATCAGTTGGGATCCTGAGATTCTCTCACCATCTACAAAATACAAACAACAGTGACAGCCAGCAGGATGGGAAATTCTACTCGCAGGTATTCTGTTAATGAAAGCAAATGCATATTATTGGTACAAATTATTTGCTCAGTGGTATCCATAAAGTAACACTTTGAGAACCCCCAAAGCCCCCTCAGTTCTTTTTCTGAATAAAAGCACTTTGTTTCCCTTTAAGTCAACAAATGTTTTCTAGCTCTCTATCTTACCTTTTAATCTCAACACTTCTTTTTTTTTTCCCCAGCCATCACAGCCTGAATGTGCAGAGACAGAAAACAAGTGACTCTTTCGCACTGCTCCTTAGAACAACAAACAAAACCGTGAACCAGGGGAGGCTGCCACCTCAGTAATAACCATGTGCAGCCTTTTGTTGTGTTAATAATACTCGAACATGCAAAACCTGTCA
>VWZI01001755.1:105625-136277 GCA_013396835.1 Psilopogon haemacephalus | reverse complement strand
AAAAAAAAAAGCCGAAGGTCTCTTCTCCAAGACACTCTGAGGTCTTGGAGGTTTGCATTTTTTCTCTTTCAGCATGACGTGCATTGTCTTTTTGGCACTGTGATTATCTTTGCCTCATTGTCTGTCTAGGGAACAGATACCATTTAAGATGCCACCTTTGTGACTTCCTAGGTATCAGATAACCTACTTAATGCTACTTCTCCAGATGTTGAAAAATTTGGACTTCACTGCCACGTGTGACCTTCGTGGCAATGCATCTGCTGTCAGAAATAACTTTTTTTTCTCTCTTCCCCTTTCATAGTACATATGCTTTACAGAAAAACGTGTAAGAAAGACAGGACGTAGGCGAAAGTAGCACAACAGATATTGCACTGTTACTATTCTTTTTTCCTCTCCCTCTCCAGAGATCTCCTGCCTTAGTTTTTTTCTCCATCATTGCACTACATTTATTGCTCCAGTAAATTTCTGCGAAAGGAGAAAAAAGGTACTTGAACACCCTGAGGACTACCAGCCTGGATCCCCCTGATCACTCAGCCCTGCATCACAACAAAAGCATTCCAGAGGGTTCAATTGTTTCACAAGCCTAAGCCAGAGAAACTGGAATGAGCAATAGGGGGGGTGGGGCCCAGATGGCAAAGGAAAAGGATGTTTGGAAGAATAAGATGGAAGAAATCTCTGGAAAGAGATGAGGAACAGGACTGGGGGTATTCTTGGCCCCAAGGGACAAGTGGATAACAGGATGAGGAGCAAAGTAAGAGTAAAACAAAGGCTTACAGCTCTGACAGTGAACAGTATGTCCATTAGAGGCCTACACACCTTTGGGGAATGAAATGATGCTAAGCTGTCTTGTTACATCTTTTGTTTGACTTTGAATCCAAGTGAAACATTTTATTTCTCTTTTCAGATATTATTTAGTTTGGATGAGTGCTGTAGTGGAATACAGCATGTGACCGTTTTACTGAAAGAAGAAGAGGTGTAGAGATCCTGTGAGATGGGCCATGGAAATGTCATACCATGTTCAAAACTTTACTTAGCACCACTGTGTGCTTCGTTTAAAATCTGACAATCCCCATTCTCACATTGCACTTCATTTAAATCTGACATTCCAGTTACCTGGAGCAAGTGCTTTGATGAAGAGAAACTTGGAGGGTAATCCACCAGGACACATTAAACTGTTACAAGTCATAAAACATCTGCACCCAATGGCAAGCTATAAAGCTGAATGGATAAAGCTATTAAATGCATAGTATTGCTGGCTTGAATTCTTCCCCCTGTGAGCACACTCAGCTAGTTCACACACAAAAGGTTTTCCCATAACTGTATCAAGATCAGATCATATGATTATAAATTCCAGTAAAAAAGATTCCTGCAAATGTCTGAGTTAGGACAAATTTGCACACTTCTGGTGAACATAAAACAATGAACATATAAGTTTCTTCCAGTATTTACTGAGCATAGAATATGAGGTGTCTTGTCCCATCGCATCTGCTGTGCAACTTTATTAAATTATGAGAACTCCAACAGGAAGCTATAATGAAATAATACTGAAGTAGAACAGAACAAAAAACACCAATGCAAGGAAATCATATGTTTTAGAAAACTGTGGTACTTATGACTATCAACAATTTTTCTTCCATTCCTACTTCCGTGCACAGAAATTAACAGCAGAGATGGTTGATGAAAAGTCCAACATGAGCCTGCAGTGTGCGCATGTAGCCCAAACAGTAACCGTGCCCTGGGCTGCAGCAAGAGCAGCATGGCCAGCAGATAAAGGGAGGAGATTGTCCCCCTTTATTCTGCTCTTGTCAGACCCCACCTGGAGTACTGTGCTGGGAGCCCCCAACACAGGAAGGACATTGAATTGTTGGAGCAAATCCAGAATAGGACCACGAAGATGCTCAGATGAAGTAAGGCTATGAGAATTGGGGCTCTTCAGCCTGGAGAAGAGAAGGCTTCAAAGAGACCTTGTAGTGGCCTTCCAGTATCTGAAGGGGTACAGGAAGGATGGAGAGGAACTATTTACAAAGTCTTGTAATGACAGGATGACAGGTGATAGGTTTAAACTGGAAGAGTGGAGATTTAAATTAGATGTTAGGAAGAAGTTCTTTACAGTGAGGGTTGTGAAACACTGGAATGGGTTGCCCATGGAGATTGTGGCTGCTCCCTCCCTGGAGGTGTTCAAGACCAGGTTAGATGAGGCCTTGAGCGACCTGTTCTAGTGGGAGGTGTCCCTGCATATGGCAGGGGATTTGAACTAGATGATCTTTAAGGTCTCTTCCAAATTAAACCATTCTATGCCTCAGTGACATCCATTCCAGACCTGCTCTGAAGTTCATCAGTGCCACCAGTGACCCATGTGTCTTCAAGAGAAACTTCTGTAGATGCCACGGTTACCAAAGATCAGCAAAACAACATGAAAGGGTCTTGCCTTCTTTCTGTCCAAACACTGTTGCTGTCTTTGCTGGCTGAAACTAAGGAAAGATAGACAAAGATTTCTTTCTTGCCCTACATAGAATGAAGTAATGATTCCAAGGGACCATGTTTACTTTTTTAAGAGGAAGTGGAAGGAGGAGAAGCATTGTTTGCATGGTCTCACAGATTGCTACTGATTTGGTGTGAGAGGTGAGCTTCTCTTTGATCAATTCATCTCTTGCTAGGACCTCTGTCCAACACAGAATGCACTCAGTAGAAAGCAAACTCGTTTAAATTTGTAGTAATCTCTTCCTAGTCAAAAAAGCACCACTTCTGCATTATTTTTCATGAGTGGACTACCATTTTTGATGCAGGAAACAACTTCTTTTGCCACAGAGTCAAGATTTCTGCTTCAATGATAGCTTTACCACTTTTTTTCTCATACCATCTATACTGCTCTTATTAACTCATTAACATTTCAAATATGCAGCAATGTTTTCTCACATGTTTACCTTTGTCTTTGAAAGAGGTTTCTAGTTAAAAAAAATATATATTTAATTAAACTACTTGAAATTCTTAGTGATCTCTGCAGAAAAAGATCAGCAGTGATTTAGGTACCAGTGTGAGGAATCCACTGTCTATTAGTATAGACCTATTTAGTGCTTCTTTAGAGTCCTCTATTTGTCCCTATCAATTTTCTTTCATATGCCTACTTTGCAGCAGCTCTTCTCTTGGAATCTTAGGCACACTGCAAGGCAGCTGGTACCACTCCTGGGAAAAAAAAACAAAATCATCTGAGTAGGGAAGAGAATCAGAACCATTATATCCATATACTCTTAAAGCATGACTCTTTTCACAAAGACCTGTTATAGCAAGCAGTATTTCACAGAATCACAGAACCATAGAAACATTCCAGTTGGAAAAGACCCTAAGGATCACCAAGACCAACCAATATCCCTACTTTATGAAGTTCACCCTAAACCATATCCTCAAGATCCACATCCAAATTACTTTTAAATGCATCCAGGTTTGGTAACTCACACACCTCCCTGGGCAGCCCATTCCAATGCCTGACCACATTTGCCCTAAAAAAATATTTCCTAATGTCCAGTGTAAACCTACCCAGCCGCAGCTTGAGGCTACTCACCTCTTGTTCTATCACTACCTAACTATGAGAAGAGACCAGCAGCAGCCTCTCCACAACATCCTTTCAGAAAGCTGTAGATAGCAATGAGGTCTCCCCTCAGCCTCCTCTTTTTCAAACTAAACAGCCCCAGCTCCTTCAGTCACCTCTCATAAGATTTATTCTCCAGGCCCTTCACAGCTTCATTGCCCTTCTCTGCATGCACTTCAGCACCTTCACAATCCTCTTGTAATTAGGTGTCCAAAACTGAACACAGTAGTCGAGGTGTGGCCTCACGAGAACCAAGTACAAGGGGACAATCACCTCCCTGCTCCTGCTGGGCACAGCATTTCTAACAGAAGTCAGGATGCCATTGGTTTTCCTGGCCACCTGGGCACACTGCTTGCTCATATTCAGTTGATTGTCTGTTACAACTCCCAGGTCCCTTTCAGCTAGTTCCATCCACACTGCCCCAAGCCTGTAGCATTGCTTGGGGTTGTTGTGACCCAAGGCATTTGGCCTTGTTAAAGCTCATCCCATTAACATTGGCCCATGGACCCAATCTATCCAAGTTCCTCTGTAGGGCCTCCCTACCCTCATGATGATCAACATTCACACTCTCATAGTTCCACACAAGCATGACAAAACCTTTGTCCTTTGAGCATAGCGGAGACTCACTGTTCACTTATGAAAGCCCACTCTATTGGAACGAACATACTTTGGACACTTAAAGTTGATGTCATTCACTGTTAATGCTCAAAGAAAGGAATGCTTTGTACGTGTTGCAAGGAAGGCAGGAACTTCAGTTATTCTGCAAGCCACAGCAAGAAAGTTCTTCAAATAAAAATAACTTAAACATGCACATCATAAATTTAAAGAAGGTTTTACACCATATCTGTGAAACACACTTGCATTTTTTTTTCCTAAGATAAAAAGTACCATCTTATTATCACAAAGATATAAACTTTTTCTTTTGCCACACCCCTCTGATGATAGCTGTAGTAATTCTACACTAGATAGATATTAGTACATTTTGGCAGGTTTCAAATGATTATTCAGACCTAAGGAGGAGTATTGCATATGAACCACTCTTTCAAAGTCAATAAACACTTGCCAAAGAAAAATTTTGGCATATTGAATACTTCCTTAACAATAATATTGTTTTCCTAAGATTTTCCATTAACACCTATCAGACATTTGGCATTTTGTCTAAGGATTATTCTTTTTCACATCAGTTTACAACACCTCTGCAACATGTATCTCACTGGAACTTGTATTGCTTAAATTTTCTCAGCAGATTAGGATAATATATCCATGATCCCTGAACCTTGATAACATCTTGCCTAAAAAATGCCCATGTATACCATATAATTTTAGGAAACAGTATGATTTTAGCAGCCTGGAAATAATTTCAAATATTTCTGTTTGAATGTCTGCCAACTAGGGTTAATTTCGTTATACAGTAATCTGGAAAGATGCATTAGACTCTATTTTATCTGTCTCCCAAGCCATTGTACAGTTTTAAGTCTTTGTTATAAGAAGCATTCCTGTATTTTTTTCTATAATCTTTTCTAGAAAGAAAGGAGGAGGAGGGAAAAAAAAAAAAAAAGAAAAAAAAAGTAGCCCTCCTTGTAAAACTATCTATTAAAATTATTTTAATGAAATCATGTACCCAGCCAGAACAATGGCTTTATTGGAAAAAAAACTTGGCAAAAAAGACATGATCTGCTTTTCTATTAAAGGAAATTTGGTTCGTTTTCATGTTCTAGGACTAATGTGATTTTAGCTCTGGCAGACCATTGCTTCAGTATGCTAAAATGTAAAAGGAGATAAGGTAAACCATCCATTCCAATGGCTGTGAATTAATTAAATTCAGCAGCATGTAAAATTTCAGTTCTGCTGGTGTCACAGACCTTGTACTAGGTGTACCCTAATAAGCAAACATCTAGAAGGGATAAATCAAATGCCTCTAATGCAGTTTGAGACCTTGCTGTCATCTTCAATATTGTCTGGTTTTACGTCTCTAATAGAAAAGTTTTGAATAAATAACTTGCTTTTTGTCTTGGAATAACATTGGTCAGATAGTAAAAAAAAAAAAAATAAATTCCTGGTATGGAGTCAAACATGACATTTACAACTACTTAAAGGGAGATTGTAGCCAGGTGGGGGTTGGTCTCTTCTCCCAGGCAACCAGCAATAGAACAAGGGGACACAGTCTCAAGTTGTGACAGGGGAGGTATAGGCTGGGTATTAAGAGGAAGTTCTTCACAAAGAGAGTGATTGGCATTGGAATGGGCTGCCTAGAGAGGTGGTGGAGTCACCATCCCTGGATGTGTTCAAGAAATGACTTCATGGAGCACTTAGTGCCATTGGATAGGGCTGGGTGATAGGTTGGACTGGATCTTGCACATCTCTTCCAACCTGGCTTGTTCTGTTCTGTTCTGTTCTGTTCTGTTCTGTTCTGTTCTGTTCTCTTCTCTTCTCTTCTCTTCTCTTCTCTTCTCTTCTCTTCTATTCTATTCCATTCCATTCCATTCTATTCTATTCTCTTCCTTGTGTTACTTTAGGAGAAAACACATTCCAGTACCTGTTTCTAAACAAAAGGTCTCCTTTTCAGGGGCTCTGACCATGAGTAGTTTCTGTAATTCACAGAGTTACTGAGCTGGGAAGAGACCTCTGGAGGTAACCTAGTCTACCTTCCCTGCTCAAAGCAGGGTTAAGAATAGGTTGCCCAAGACTTCATCCAGGTGAATTGTGTGTATCTTGAAGGGTGGTGCATCCACAGCTTCTCTGGGTTTGTTCCAGAGTTTGACTGCCATTACAGTTTAAAAAAAAATTCTTTATGTTTAAATAAAATTTCCTGAATTGCATTTTATTTAAAGTTTACCCTGTAACTGACCACCACTAAAAAGAGTCATTCCCTCTTATTCATTCCCTCCTCCTCAATCAGATACTTATACAAATTTGTAGATCGTCTACAGCAATGTCTTCTCCAGGCTGAACAGTGACAGCTCTCTCGGTCCCTCCTAATATGAAAGAGGCTCTAGTCCCTTAAATTAATCCTTGACCTTGTACTGGACTTATCCTTATATTCATGTATTTTTTTTATTTCAGAGTACCAGCACTCCAGATGTATCTCACTAACGCTAAGTAGAGAGGAAAGATCATCTCCCTTGACCTGTGAGTGATGCAAGTCCTGAGATGCAGCCCAGGATGCAACTAGCCTTCTTTGTTGCACAGACACATTCCTGGCTGATATCCAATGCTTTGTCCACCCAGACCACCAAAACCTTTTCTGAAAAACTGCTTTCTACTAGCCTGTAGCAATGTAAGGAGTAATCCCTACCATAGGTGAAGAGCTTGGCCTTTTTTTTGTTGTTGTTGAACATCATGAGATTACTCTTGTCCCATTTCTGCAGGCTGTTGATGTGCCTCTGAACACCAGCATGCTCATTTTTTCTGTCAGCCTGCTCCACTCAGTTTTCTATTGTCTGTACAGTTGCTGAGGGTTCACTATGTCCTATCATCCAGGTCCTTCACAAAGTTGTTAAACAGTATTGAACTGGGTTATACCACTAGTGACTGTCCTCTTGTTGAACATTGTGCTGCTGCTCACAAACCTTTCCGTCTACTTCACCCATATCTGGTCAGTTTTTCCAGGAGGATTAGTGTTGAAAGCCTTGTCTTGTCTATGAGGTTTTATGTGATTTTTGAAGGCCATACTCAAATTAAGGTAAACAATACTAGCCACTACTCCCTTGTACACTGAGCTAGTAACTTTGCCTTAGAAGACTACCAAGTGAAGTGTGATTTTCCTTTCATAAATGCATGGTGACTACTCCTAGTCACTTTCCTGACCTTCATATATTTGGAAATGGTTTCCAGAATTATTTCATCCATCAGTGTCTCATGCATTAAGGAAAAGGTGGTCTGCCTGTGATCCTCCCTAGGAGTCATGCTTGCTTTCTTATCCTCAGGAACCTCCCTTGCCTGCCACAACCTTTCACAGTGGCCTCAGAAGAACACTGGCCAGCTCCCTTGGCACTTATATGTATATTCCATCAGAGGTTGAGGACTAGTGTATGTCATGTTTGTTTGATCCTTCTCCAATGGGTTAGTCTTCCTCACTTCAGACTTTTCCACTGCTGTCAGGGCCTTGGAAATGCTAAAGGCAAGTCTTAATAATAATGACTATGGTGAAAAATTACCATTTTTAAATGCTTTTTTATTTATATATTTTTTTCTCAATCTTTTTGCTTCCTAATGTACAATTTATGAAAAGATAATATTTCAAGGATCATCTTAAAGAAAAAAAAAACAAAAAAAAACCAAAAAACCCAAACAAAAAAAAAAAACCACAAAACTATTCCACTTCCATTCAGTTAAAGCCATAGGTATCAGGGGCTTTGTCAGAAATAAAATGGGGTTTGAGAATGTGCATAAAGGTGCCATATACTAACTTTGTTTATAGCTTTATCTTCCCTTAGGTTGACATATATCTTCTAGCTATCCCTTGGAAAAAAAAGGTTTTGCATGTATTTCATGGCATAATCTGTGACAGAATTATTAGTTCTGTTAAAATATTAATACAGCTGAGTAGTGCTTTCAATCCTTATGAGGATTTCCTATCCAAAGTACTACACTGGAATTTGCCTTAAGTTCTGCTGAAAGGACCAATTGCACATTCTGGATTACACGTGGAAGAATCACAGAATCACAGAACCTTAGAGGGTGGAAGGGACCTTCAGTCCAACCTCCCTGCAAAGCAGGATCACCTAGAGTAATTCCCACAGGGATGCATCCAGGCAGCTTTTGAAAGTCTCCAGAGGAGATGACTCCACAAGCTCTCTGGGCAGCCTATTTCAGTGCTCTGTCACCTTCACTGTAAAGAAGTTTCTTCTCACATTGAGGTGAAACCTTCTATGTTCCAATTTATAGCCATTGGTCCTTATTTTATTGCTGCTGACAAGCAAAAAGTAATTTACCCCATCCATTTGACACCTACCCCTCAGATATTTGTATACATTGATGAGATCCCCTCTCGGTTTTCTCTTGTCCAGACTAAACAGCCCCAGGTCTCTCAGTCTCTCTCCACAGGGGAGATGCTCAAGTCCTCCAGTCATCCTTGTGGCTCTCTTCTGGACTCTCTCCAGCAGGTCCCTGTCTCTCTTGAACTGGGGAGCCCAAAACTTGACACAGTATTCCAGGTGTGGCCTCAGCAGGGCAGAGTAAAGGGGGAGAAGAATCTCCCTAGACCTGCTGGCCACAATTTTCCTGATGCACCCCAGTATGCCATTGACTCTCTTTGCCACAAGGGCACTTTGCTGGCCCATGCAGAACTTGCTGTCCACCAGGATTCCAAGGCCTTTCTACATGGAACACAAATTACCTAGGTAATCACTTTTGACATCAAGTTCTTGTAGAATTTTTTTTTCTTATCTAACCCTATTTCACATGAGAGAGTCTGAACACATAACATAAATTAACTAAGAACACATATAGATAATTAAGTGACTAATTCAGTGAAAAGGATATTACTCAGCTTGGTAGCTTGATATTTCGAGATCAGAGGTGAAAATCAGGGACTTAGTTCTCCCATTTACCACAATGGAGTTTGTGATGCGAACTCTGAGACTACACTTCCTCTCCCCATTGTTTAGCTTACATTGAGGTCATATCTTCTTGCACATGACTTTCTTTTCCAGATATTTTATGTATATATATTTTTTAAAACCCCACACACAAAAAAACCACCAAAAAAACAACAACCGACCAACCAAAACCCAACAACCCATCTGTTGTTTTTTTTTTTCCGACAATAATCCATAGAAAAGGAAGGTCCCTTATCCTGTGACCAGTTCATTGTGTAGTGCTACATCTTTTTTTTGGTGGTACTGAAAGATGTGTCTCATTTTCTCTTCATCTAATTGCAAATAGTAATGCAAATTAAGTCATGACCCTGCAGTCAAGAAATTTCTGTAGTCAGTAAATGAGCAGGTTACTTATTCAGTACAATTTCTTTAAAGCCTTTGCAATGGAGTAGGATTACTCTTGGAACACTATTCAGAACCATGGGCATTTGTGTCAAGTCCTTCTGTTGGAAATCTAAGCTTTCTTGTTTTACATGCAACACAGACCACAGCTGTTTGAATACACATCAGGTCATTGCAAATTGGTACTGATAATTTCAAATACAAAGCTGTGCACTTGCTCATTTGCAACACCGATACCCACTTCACATTTAAATAATCCAAAATATTATGGAGTTTGTTCTCACAATCTATTCAAGATTGAGAGCTTCATTACTCTAGAAATCATGTGGCATCTCTAAAATCAGAAGCCTTCCAACAGTCTGTAGAGACTACATTGGATAAGCAACTCCACATGAACGTCAGTGCTCCAGCAAAGCAGTTAATTCAGCTGTTGTATTTATAATTAGAAGAGTAATGCAGAAGAGCAGAGAAGAGATGAGTAGTAAAGCTCAATATAGGATATTGGTAGGAGTGTATTTGTCACTTCTGTTGCTCATATTTTGCACTGTTGATGCACAGCAAAGGTGTAAGGAAAAGTCATAGAAATTACTGAAAACTGAAATAAATGCTTTATGGTGAGAGTTAAAGAGCTCCTTCTATTTAGTTCAACAGAAAGCATGCCAACATATTAGTTGATCACAGTGTACCAGTTCTTTCCTGAGGAATCAAGCGCAGAGAGTGATTCCATCCAAAGGAAGAAGATGACTCCATCTCTTCATGTTTTCAAATCACAATACCTTTCTGGAATATGTAGTTATTTCTCTGGAAGATGCAAACTCAAGAAAAAGATAGATTGTTAGAAGAAATTACCAAACCCTTTCTTAGTTTTGTGTAACTGTGGCTGAATATCATATATAAGCGTGCATATATCTGGAAAAGACAAGATTGAGAGGGGATCTTATCAATGCATATAAATATCTAAAGGGTGAGTGTCAAGAGCAGAGTGCCAGACTGTCTTCAGTAATGCCTAATGATAGGACAAGGGGCAACGGGTACGAACTAGAACACAGGAAGTTCCACCTACTAGAGCACTGGAACAGGCTGTCCAGAGAGTTTGGGGTTTCCTTTGGAGACTTTCAAAACCTGCCTGAACATGTTCCTTTGCAACTTGATCTAGAGAATCCGGGTTTAGCAGAGGGGGTTGGACTAGATCATCTCCAGAGGTCCCCTCCAACTCCTACCATTCCATGATTCTGTGAGGGGAAAAAAAAACCAACCAACAAACAAAACACTCCAAAAAGAAACCCAAACACAACTAAGACAGTAGCAGAAAAAGGCAGAACACAAACTGGGAACACAGCCCACAGCCAGGCCAGGAGAGAGCTGTAGGGATGAGTGCTGATTAGAAAAGAGCTCAGAGTAAAGATAGTATCTCTCCTCATTTGATATTTGTTGTACTGAAATAAATTTCTTTCCTGCTGACTTAAACAACTCAACAGAACGTGGATTTCTGGCTAACTGCTAGAGTCAACGCAATACAATTGAGTTTTATGGGCTCAGTACAGGCAGTAAGAGGCACATTCCATAGACCTATGGTCTGACTAGAAACTTTCTTGATCTCCTCAGTTCTTCATCCCTGTGCAAGTACTCTATTTGTCAATATGCTTTTCCTGCTTAGTATAACAGATCTGAATTAATGGATCCAATTCTACAGCTTTATATTTCTAATGCTCTTCAATGAAATTTTACTTTGAAAGTGTATTAAAAGTAGCTGGAAGAAGTTCATACAATCAAAGCTGATACTGAGAATGGTCTACAGAATTAATTTATTTTCTTTTCATCTCTAAGTGCATATCATAATTCTCAGGCTACTTTTACTTTTTTTTTTTCCTTTTCTGTCTTACTGTTTAGTGTCTCCATACAGTTGTGCACTACGTTTGATCCAGATTATGTTGGTTATAGGATCCTTGTCCACCTGTCAAAAGTGTGCCCAGTTGAGATCTACCTTTAGACTGATCAGATTAGACTTTTAAGTTCTTACAAAACTCATCTCACTGCAGCCTTCTACCAATAGTTCATGAAGCTTGACTGTTTTGACACATAACAAGATGACACTAATTCCTAAAGGCAGAGTTCACTGGATAATATTCTTATGATTTGCTTGATTATTATGTTTTTGTGACTTAAATTATTTGATAAATCATTCTTGACAAGATTTGACAAACTCTGTAAAACTCACCAAACAGTGTTTGATTTGTAAGACATTGTTTAAGATTTTAGTTTACTACTTTAATTAAAATGCATAACTGGAGAATCAGAAGATTCCTGTGATTGTTCCTTACCCACAATACAGATATAGGAAAATTTGGACTGCAGTAGCAGTGCTGGTTTTGAGATCTTAGAAGAAGAGGATTTCTCCTAGAATTTCCAGCACACCCAGTCACATCTAGACACTACCAGATTAGCCCTCTTTTTGCTACATTTAAGATTATTTAAATTCAATTCCCTGAAATTAAGGTATATTATATAAATCTGCAAATGTCATTCTAAGGAGACAACTACATGTAATCTGATTCTGTACCATCAAAAACCTCACTTGATGCCAAAAAAAAAAAATCAAAACAATCAACTCTGCAAACTTAGTCTCGGTTCCAACTGTGTCATTTGGAACTCTTGTCCATTGTAAGAGTTAGTAGTCAAATTTTGACCTCTCATACCTGCACAAGACTGCTGCCTTCCTTGGCAGAGCCAAAAGACAAAATCCGTATTAGTTCAGGTCCCTTAGTAATAGTTGCATTGGCTTTGCAGGTCTGAAGAGAAGAGACAGAAATACAGATTTATTTCTATGTCACTAAGGTGAATAAATCTGACGGTCTAAATTCAAGGCTCAAATTGATCAAATAAGAAAATGGCATTTAAATTGCAAAAAACCTCTTGAGATTCTCCAGAATGGAATGTGTTCTCATGCTCCTTGGCCTAAAATACAGAAGTAGTAAGGATGATAATAATGTGGTTTTCCACCTCTATCCTTCTGTAGTGCTGACTTTCACAGTAATGATAGTTCAGGGGTTGCATGAATGAAGCCTACAATTACAATTACATAATTTAAGCAGTGCTATATATTACAATATTTTCCTCCCATAATCTTTAATGGAATATAGATTATGGTTAATTCATGCTAAATCTATGACTATCAATAGGTAGGGTCAGATACAGTAGATATCTATTTCAGGTATACTTTAGAACTGGATTGCATAACAGTACCTGCGGTCTTTTTTAATCGCTCCTATTATATGGAATCTTTAATACTATTCATATTCACATCTGTGCAGTCTGATTGCATCAGAGTCCTCTATATTTTCCACAGCCAACATGCAGCTTAACATCAGGGGAAAAAAAGCACTACTAAACTGATTTGCCAGGATGTCTAGTTAAGGCATATAGGAAGCATTCCGTGAGCTCTCTGGAGATGGGAATTTACAATCCTTAGAGAATTTTGAATTGGTTTTGAATGAAATCAGAGAATTTATTCAACAGGATTATCTAAATAGTCTTTACATTTCAGACAAATTGGAACTTAAACTACTGAAAAGAAAATAAATACTGCTTCAATTTGACAATTTCACTTTGTTTTAATAATACCTATAGTTCACAAGTTAAAGCATTTGAAAGGGAAGAAATTACAGTCTTCATTTTGATGCTATCACAAACAAGGCAGTTTAAGTCTATTACAACTTTACTGTTCCTTTTTATTCAAAATGGAATTTCAGGAAAAGAAAATGTTGAGTTATGTGAAGAGGATTTATAGAAAACTCATTCTCTGATTATTCAGAGAGAGCTCTTCCAGCCAGCTCTAGTTAATATATGCAGAAAGGAGCCAACAGAACAGGAAGATGGTTAGTGACTTACCGCTACACATATTGCACTAAACAGCTTTAACACCAGCAGACACAAATATTGCTGAGTAGCGTATTGCATTGATTTAGAGACATATTGGAGGCTCATTCACCAATCTATTAGAGTCTGCGAAACAGAGACAGATATCTTTTGATGGTATAGTTTTGGTCTAATTTGCTTAAGAGTATTGCTTAGCAGCTTCTAGAGTTTTTTTTGTGTGGGTTTTTTTTTTTTTTTTTTTTTTTAATTGGTGCTTAGCACAGGATCACAGAACGTTAGGGGTTGGAAGGGACCCAAAGAGATCATCGAGTCCAACCCCCTGCCAGAGCAGGACCATACAATTTATCTTAGGTCACAGAGGAAGGCATCCAGACAAGCCTTGAAATTCTTTAGAGAAGGAGACTCCACAACGTCCCCGGGGAGCTTGTTCCAGTGCTCTGTGACCCTGACAGTAAGGAAGTTTCCCCTTGTGTTGAGGTGGATCCTCCTGTGCTGCATCTTGTATCCATTGATCCTTGTCTTATCACAGAGAGCAAGTGAGAAGAGCCTGTGCCACCCCTCCCCCCATCCTGATACCCAGCCCTCAGATATTTATAAATATTTATTAAATCCTCTCTCAGTCTTCTCTTCTCCAGACTAAGCAGTCCAGGTCCCTCAGCCTCTCCTCATCAGGCAGTGCTCCAGTCCCCTAATCATCCTTGTAGCCCTCCGTTGGACTCTCTAGAGCAGATTCCTGTCCCTCTTAACTGGGGAGCCCAAAACTGAATGCAGTACTCAAATGGATCCTACTCTGTTATTCCTCTTAATGGAGAGAATTCTAATTTGTTGTCATTATCGTCTTTATACACTTTATGTTCATGTGTGATTCAGTTACACCAACTCCATACAACTACAATAGATCTGGTTACCTCAATACCTAGACCTATGCACAAGATAGTAAAGGAAACATTATTTGGTGCCCTTTACAGATGTCCTTATTTTACAGATAGGAAACTAAAGCACAGAAAGATTTCATTTACTTGCATGAAGTTAGTTTGGGCAAAATTGCTAACCTGTCACCTGTTCTGAACCTTTTCTGAGTGCCCTGGCTACGATTTCAATCTACTGGGAGTTCAGAAAACGGTCTGTATGCAGCACATGATTTCTTTCTTAATCCATACGGATGCCTTTCTGGAGTGTCTCAATGGTACACCCACATCTAGTTACAAAGTGCATTTTGGCAGCCTTCTGCTGAAGAGTTTACCACTATTCTGGATGAAAACTCTGGGTTGCAATGACCTAGCACTACTAACAAAATGTTAAGTGTTGACACTTAATTCCCGTGAAGTGTTCAATGCAGACAGAATTGCAGAATCATATAGGTATATTGGAACGGACATGCTGAGATTGTTGAGTCCAACCTCTATTTGCAAGCAAGGTCACTTACAGCAGGTTGCCCAGAACCATGTCCAGTTGGATTTTGAGTATCTCCACAGATGGAGACTCCACATCTTCTCTGGATAACCTGTTCCTGTGTTTAACCACATTCACAGTAAGACAAAAAGTGTTTTGCTATGCTCAGATTGAATTCCACATTTTAATTTATGCTTATTACCTCTTGCCCTGAACTTCACTTAAAGCAGCCTGATTCCATCATCTTCATTCCTACCCATCAAGTATTTATACTCATTGAGAAGATCACCTTCCTCCTTCTCATAAGAGGCTACACAGTCCCAGCTTTCTCAACCTCTCCTCACCTCAGAGAGGCTCCAGTGCCTTAGTCACCTTTGTGGGCCTTAATTGGACTCTTTCCAGCATGTTCATGCCCTTCTTGCACAGGGGAGCCCACAGCTGGACCCAGCACTCCAGGTATGTCTCATCAGTGTTGAGCAGAGGGGAAGTATCACCTCCCTTGATGTTCTGGCAACACTATTCTTAATGCAGCCTAGGGTTCTTTAGGTAGAGCAAGTAGTCTGTTGCAATTGTCAGGCACCATGACCTCCTTTAAAGAATATGACTACCTGAAGAAGCTTGATTAGATGGTAGTGAGTGAAAACACATCACTATAGGACAGATCAAAGTACAGATGAACAAGTCTCAAACCCAGATCTGGCTACCAAGCTACAGTGGTATGCAAATTTTCTTGGGTGATTTATCTATGTGAACATGCAGAACTCTAACCACAGTAATGAAACTAACTCCTTCTAGGACTTGCCAGTTGCTCCCCCTTCTCCCGAAAGACTGTATGTGGACAACGCCATGGAACATACCTACTTCTGCAGCTAGTAAAACAAGTAGGCTTCTAGATCATACACATTAGTAGTACAATAACCAGTTAAGCTTTGACTGTATGAGCTAGGTTCTAAATTAACTAATGTATTAGAAGCATCTCTTTTTTTACTTTAATAACTTACTGGAGGAAAATTAGTAGTTAAACGTAATTGGTAGGCCAAGCACCCTACTGTCATATATCACAATCATGCTACAGCTAGAACATTTCAAGGATTTTCACTGGAGTCTTATTGAACAGACTACAATAACTCATCAATCAAGTGGAAGATTGATTGGTGGCAAACTTTGTTTGAAGATGAGAATGATCCATGCTATTCTAAAAGACTCTTCTTTTACTGCTATATTTTCATTGTTGCCATTGAGAGACAAGGATCTACTGCAGAGAGTCCAACAGAAAGCCACAAGGATGATTAGGAGACTTGAGCATCTCGTGTGTGAAGAGAGGCTGAGATACCTGGGGCTGTTTAGTCTTGAGAGGAGAAGACTGAGAGATCTGATCAATGTCTATAAATATCTGAGGGGTGAGTGTCAAGTGGATGGAGCCAGTCTCTTTTTGATGGTGCACAGTGATAAGACAAGGAACAGTGGATACAAACTTGAACACAGAAGGTTTCACCTCAACATGAGGAGAAACTTCTTTATAGTGAGGGTGACAGAGCACTGGAGTCTGCTTCTCTGGAGACTTTCAAAACCTGCCTGGATCCATTCCTTTGCAGACTACCCTAGGTGATGCTGCTTTGGCAGTGGGGTTGGACTCAATGAACTCTGGAGGTCCCATCCAACCTCTAATGTTCTGTGATTCTGTGATTATCCAAGAACCAATAGATACATCAGTGAAGATTATTTTTTCTTTCTTTCTTTCTTTCTTTCTTTCTTTCTTTCTTTCTTTCTTTCTTTCTTTCTTTCTTTCATTCTTTCTTTCTTTCTTTCTTTCTTTCTTTCTTTTTTCTTTTCTATGATCATGTAACATTCTTGAAAACTAAGTAAACAACAGACTTGGTCAGTAACCAGGTTGTTTGAATTTACCACAAGTAGCAGTACATCTTATGTCAGTTTTATGGGTAACACATATATGGGTTAGACTCTACCAAAACTGTCCAGAGACATAATGTTAGTGGCATCTTTCAGAAAAGAAATACACACAGAACACTTTCTGGAACAAAAGAACTCTCCCTGAAGATGAACAATCTTCAGTAAACAACAAGCCTGTATTTACATTATTCACCATTTTCACCCAAGCATTTTTTCCATGTAAGATATACAAGATCTGACAGTGGATAAATAACTGTGGGGAACAGAAATCCCATTTACACTGAGATTTGGAGCCTTTTTATGGTCTCAGTAAAAAATAATTTTTGAACATGCCCTGCATAGGAAAGGAGCGCAAGTGTTTACATGGCCTGATACAGATTCTGCCTGCATTTCATTTAGGAAATAAACATTTGCTTCTTTACCACCCAAACTTTCATAAATTTCAAGGGAGAATGGCTCTTTTTTTAACTGTGACTCATTCTTTGCTAATTCAATCAAGCTGGAGCTGACAGAAATAACAAAGATTTTGGAGGTATTTTTACCATGTTTGTCACTCTACTAAATGACACTGCAAAGTTCTCTTGTCTGAATTTCGATCAAATACTTACCAGGAATGCTAAGCCTTTCAGAATCCCATTGTACCTGTTTCATGGCATGTGAGTTATTCACTTTCATCTCCCCTTTACTGTATAAAAGAGGATCTAAGGCTGTAAAAACTTCAATCCAGAGATTCATGCAGCTGTACATAACAGATCCTTCCTCTCTCGTCACTGCAGCACAACATCAAACCAAACAAAATGTCTCAGAAAGCTACAGTATTTGCAGAGAGGCTGTCACAGATCTCTTTTTTAGCTTCAGAAAGAAGTGGCTGAATGCCCAGCACATGCCTCCATACTGACATTTCCTGAAACACTAAGGTAGAGGAATCAACCTTTGTCAATATCATCTCAGTGGTTTGTTAGAAACAATTAAATGAAAAGCCTCAGACTCTATCCTTACTTCTGGGATACAGGATTAAAATAAAGGACATATGATTTTATTGATTTAATGAGGGATGGGGACTTCAATGGTGGACTGCTTGTGATTAGAAAACAAGCTGCGTTCACAGGTCTCACAACCAGTTCTTCCCCATTTGCTTGGTTTTCCCCGTTTCTTGGGAACTTGTTTATGTATTTGGCTGCTAAAGTGACCCACAGAGTTCACTCCTGTGCTGCATGAAGCATTCAAATGCCTGCAGTGATTTCAGTCTGTCTCTCTCAACAGGGAAAGAAAGGCTGAAGGGATTGCAGCACTGTTCTGCTAATGAAGGCTATGAAGAAGAGCAGATAGGGAGAAAGAGAAAAGAGAAAACTTTAGAATGTTAGATAAAGCACAGCAACAGGAATAACACCTCCTACCTATGAAGCAGGCTGTATGCAGAATGCATTAATCACTTAGTATATTTTATCAGGTAGGAATCCCTCCCACCAGCTATGAACAGAGAGATAAGCTAAAGGGGTTCACTCATAGTGTTTTGTGATAAGTTGATCCTTGAACAGTGAGTTAATCTCCTCCCTTAGAACTTCTATCTTTGTTCTTTTTTTTTATTTTTCAAAATCTTTTTCTTGACGTATTCATATAATACAAAATAACATATTCATATGGTAATCTCCTTCTTGTAGCATTGTTACTCAAGATTAGCCAGATAGATGAAACACGAGGAGCAGTGCCTTCCCAGAAAAAAAAACAGAAAGAACAAAAAAACCCAACAAAACATAAAGCAAAACCAAGCTGAAAACTAAAATTCATTCCCTGTCAATTTGGCAGTGTGATTACAGTAACAGAGTTACAGAGGCTTGATGTATGTAAATATAACACAATGGATGTAGGCTTGTGTCATAAACACCTCCTGTAACAGCTCTGTGTAAACAAATATGCATCAATAAACCAGACATATAGCATCTACTTCGCCCACAGTTTAAACGTTCTTGGCTTTCTCTATCTTCAAGCTCCAAAAGGGAGAAAAAGCCAATGTTGAGCAAGAGGTTTCCAAATCAAGCCAATTACCCCTCACCATTTTGGGTTCCCCAAACTGAACTGCTGATCCTCCCTCCATGTCCTTTACTCTCAGCAGGTGAAGGAATACAAAATGAGAGGGCAAAACAATTTCTTCACAGTTATCTTAAGCCATGGAAGATAAACTGTCTCAAGGACTGGTGCTAAAATATACTCACAGTTCTGACATCTAGACAGTTATGAAATATAGGTGCAGGTCTCTGCATATACAGAAGAGAAATGCATCCTAAATGAAGTGCTTTTATTAAAAAAAAAAAGTATAATCACTAAGAAAACTGATTACGTCAATGTCACATAGTTAATTAAAGCCATTACAGTTACTATCCCCATGGAGGGATGGGAGACAGATGAAGCAGTCATCCCCCTGACTCTGCTGTGCTAACAAAAGAGAGAGAAATAAAATATATTAATAATTCTTCTCATTCAGGTGTTAGCAGGGCTCACTGAAAGAACTTTAAGCTAGTTTTCAAGGAGGGAAAGGGATACCACCAGGCTCACTCTCACTAGAGATAAGCCTGGGGGCATCGTGCTACTGTTTTAGGAGTGGTGATTCTTTGGTATTCCATCTCAGTTGGAATAGGAGATGGAGATCCATGTGGTAGAAAAGACAAAAGGGTTATTAATGTGGCAGAAAATGCAGAAGTGCCTCAGAATGGTCAGGTTATAATTAAGGCTTCTTTCCTCCATGAAAAGGTGGTGGAATCAACAGCCCAGTTGGAATGCATCTATACCAATGCACACAGCACAGGCAACAAACAGGAGGAGGTGGAAACCATTGCACATCAGGAAAAGTGTGAAATAGCTGCCATCATTGTGGGATGACACACAACTGCAGTGCTGCTATAGATAACTATAAATGCCTCAGAAGCAAAAAGCCAGGAAAGAGAGCCAATGGGGCAGCCCTTTACACCAGCAAGTATTTCAGTCGTCTAGAGCTCCATGATAGTGACAAAAGGGTTGGGTGTTAATGGGTAAGAAAATGGGGAAGGCAAAGATAGTGGATATCTTGGTGGGAGTCTGCTATAGGTCACCTGAGTGAGGATGAAGTTAGAAATTAAATATTCCATAAGCAAATGGGAGAATTTTCACAATCACAAGTCCTTGTTCTCTGGAGGGGACCTCAGCTTAACACAGGTGGCTGCTAGAAATACAATACAGCATACAGGAAACAGTCCAGGAGATTCCTGGAGTGTGTGGAACTTCCTGACACAGCTGGTGAATGAGCTAACTAGGGAAGTCTTCCTGCTAGATCTGCTGTTCACAATCAGAGGACAACCCTATGCAACACCACAGGCTTGGGGAAGGGCAGCTGGACAGCTGTGGCAGAAAAGGACCTGGGGGTATTGGTCAGTAGTGAGTTGACCATGAGCCAGTGGTGTGCCCAGATGGCCTAGAAGGCCAAAGACGTCCTGACATATCACAATAAGTGTGACCAGAAGGAACACGGATGTGATCACCCCTCTGTATACAGCATTGGTAAGGCTGTACCCCACTGTGCTGTGTTCTGTTCTGGGCCTCTTACTGTAAGAAAGACATTAAGATCCTGGAGCACATCCAAAGAAGGACAACAGAGCTGGTGAAGGGTCTAAAGAACAAGTTTTATGAGGAGTAGCTGAGAAACCTGCAGTTTTTTAGCCTGGAGAAAACGCAGCTCAGAGGACACTTTATTGCTTTTTACAGCTACCTGAACAGAGACCATAGTGAGGTGGGAGTCAGTCTCTTCTCCCAAGAAACAAGCAATAGAACGAGAGGAAATGGCCTCAAGTTCCACATGAGATGGTTTAGATTGGATATTAGGAGAAAAATCTTCACTGAAAGGGTTGCTAAACATTGGAACAGACTGCCCAGGGAGGTGGTCACCATGACTGCACATATTTAAAAGATGTGCAGATGTGGCATTTGAGGACATGACTAGAAAAACATGACATAATGTGGAAAGATAACAAGGTTTGCACTGCCACAGAGTTTCTGTTCCTAGTCATCCATCAGAAAAGTTTTCACAGATTGCTGTCCTCTGTTTTATGACAAGGGTAATTACATTCTGAATCCAAGAGCTGGGGTTAAAAACCTGAGCTATAACAAGTTCTTGTATTAGAACTTGCAAGTTCTTATTTATTATCCAGTTAATACCTGAAGCAAAAATATCAAGATGCACCAGATATGAAGTATTCCAACAATACCATAAGATCCTGCAATTTTCATGAAGGATAGGTTATGAGTCATAAAGCTCACAAGATTCAGAAACACAAACACACAGACAGAAATGAAACCTTCATAAAATTTGAGAGGTGCTTTCACCAAAAAAACACAGGCATTATGATCATCAGTGGATTTGATAACTGCCTCTGTGACTGTTTTGCAGCTTTTAACCCATACATTTCTAAGGTTCAACAGTATATTTCGAAGACTTCCAAGAAGTATAATTTTACATGTTCCATACAGCAACATAGATAGAAGAAGCTTCCTCAGGAAGCCTCAACTCCCTGAAAAAAAATCATCAAGTCAAGCAGAATTGCAAAGCTGGTCTGATCCCACTCTGCAGGGTAAGAGCAAGTGATAAGAAAGGAAGGCAAGAGAAAGGGAGGGAAGGAAGGAGAGAGGAATGAAGTTGAGAGATAGGAAACTCTTCAAACATGACATTTTGCCTGAAATAAAAATAATACAACCTCATATTTGCAGAGAGTGAAATTCTGCTGCAAAAAAATTTAACCTATCCAAGGCAATTCACAATTTCTTAATAATGATTTACGAGTTCTTAACATGAGTCAGGGTCATCATAATGGTATTATTAATTGTACTGCATTATTTGTTTTCATAGTGCTAGACACTACACTGCACTTCTATATACATACAAAGAAAGTCAGACCATCCTGATTAGCTTAATCTCCAAATAGAGAATGAAATAAATGAATAAAATTAATGAAGTATTATTAGTCAAATGAGACATAGAAATCAAAGATGCATTAATATTGTACAGTAAAATGTACAATAAAAATTTCAGGTTAGTTCCAAATGAGCTGATTTTCCCAGAAAGCACCACAAAACACAGTTCCCTGAAGAGAAAGCAACTCACTTCAGAAGTGATACTACTGCATCACTATGACATTGCACCCAAGTGAGGATGAGTACTGCCACATATAACAAGTTCATTGTCACACAGGAAACTTGTGGCAGAGACAGATATGCATGAGCTGGTAACATGCTGGCAGAGATGCTAGCCTGCTTCATGTGAGAAATAAAGATGGCCAGCATTCTGGTGGAGTGTGGAGGGGGGGTGTACATGTCACCGTGGGCACCTGCTTATTCGCCAGTGTCAAAGACTTTTTTATGCTCTTTAGTTTGTTGTGTTTGCTGATCAGCCTCAGACATAAGGATCAACTTGAATCAAACCTGAGTCATGGTTCATGAAGGACTGGTCACTCTTACAAAATTAGAATGAGTCTGTAGTAGGTTAGAACTGTGCTGAGCTGGAGCTAATTCTCCTCTAATGCTGTGTTTTGCAGTGCTGTAGCTGAGCATTGATAAAGCAGCAGTGTTGTGGCTACTGCTAAGCTGAGCACCCAGGCTGGGGTTTTTTTTTCAACATTTCCCCACTCCAAGATACTGAGAAGACACAGGCGAACGAGGTGATCCAGACTGGCCAAAGGGATAGTCCATGCCATATGACATCAGCTCAGATATAACAATGAGGTGAAAGAAGGAAGTTTGGGGAAGATTTGTCCACGGTGTCTGTTCTCCAGAAGTAACCACCAAGTGTAGAGAGCCCTGCTTCCCAAAACCAAAACATCATCCAGCTGATGGGAAGTAGAGATTAACATCTCTCTCTGCTTCTGCTTCTGCATGGTCTATTGCTTTTGCTTCTTTTCATTATTAAATTGCTTCTATCTTATAACTGGCCTTTGTTATATTTTCCCCTTCCCTCTTAAGAGGGGGAGTGATAGAGCAGCTCTGGTGGGCATTTGGCCCCCAGCTGGGGCAAAACCACCACAGAGTCTTAGTGAGGGCTCATCACAGGACTAGTGTTATGGTGCAACAGAAAAGGTGCATCCAAGTACACTCACTGCACTCTAACATACTACATCAAGTAACCACGTGGGATATACAAGTCTGCTAGGGAAAGTGAAACCCAGAAGGATCTATGATCAGGTAGGTGCTGCAGTGAGAACAACTAGGACATCAGGAGCTGTGGATGAAACTTCTCTTCAGTCTGTTTCTCCTCAAAACTTAGCTTATATCAACCTAAGTCTCAAGCTGTCCCTATAGCAGGAAATACATTACAAGGCTCAGAGTGCAGTGTCAGAGCACATTCCTCATGCTGTTAGATGATGAGAATTGTCTCCAGTGTGCTTTTTGCACAGATTACCCAAATCTTCCAATCAATTTCCAGGTATCATTCAGAAGTTAACTAAGAAACTGTTCTAGATATGGAGTCAGACTTATCCAAACTTTTTCCTTCTTCAGAAACCAGCAAAATTTAATTATATGGGTACAGTCAGACCACGTCAACTGCATACAGGGCCTAAGAAATGGCAATGGCACTATTTATTTTACCATATAGAGACCATCAGTTTGGCTATGATTTAACCATTGGTCTCTAGTCAGGCAGATATCATGTCTTTGTACTTTACTAATTCAGCCTTTATCTTCCTGAACTTCCACTATTAGTATTTGAGAACAAACCCTTTCTAAAGTGTCAAATTAATACTGTAATCCTCTCTGAAAAGTTCACCTATATGTTCAGGAAAAGCAATGATCAGTGATTTCCAGTCTCTGGGAATTATTTGTACAAAATAAAACCTACTAACCTTCTAGTCTGCAGATTGAAATCATTGTCATCGCCACTGAACATAGAAGACAATCCAAAATTCCAGTATGCCCTACAGCTTTTTCCAGTTAAGACAAAAGAACACACACGGAATAGAAAGCAGCTTCAAGCCTTGCTTGAAACTCTAAAGGGGTCTCTCTCTGACAGTAGCACAAAGCGCCAAGACTTCTTTCTTCAACTTTCTGCTTTTAATTCAGGTGGTGTTTTCTGACTGCTGAAAACACTGCTGCCCTCTGAACAAGCCCAAATGCTACATATACAAATCAAGAGACATTCCTAAAGGTGAGCATGGAGATTCTTCCAAGTGCACCACGTTTCTACCTTCAGATACAGACATCAGGTTTGATTGTGATGAACAGGCTGGGTGCTCAGCTGAAGATGAGGGACTCAGAAGAAGAGGATGCAGGCTTTACAGTAGGAATAGGCAAAGAATAAAATACAGCTAAAAACACATTCTGTGGGTTTCAAATTCACCTTAAGCAGTCATTCAACTTTCCAAGGTGTAGACAGTCATTCTGTCTTGCATGTAGACAGCATGACCATATCCTCGTAATGCTGTCGTTAAAGATTAAAATGCAAACAAGGTGTTTCTAGTTCTAAGTGTCCAATAAACTTATCAGCATTATAAAGAAAAGAAAAGAAAGGAAAAAAAAAAAAAAGAGAGAGAGAGATAAAGAATATAGAGATACTGGGGGGAAAAATACAGGGAAAAAAAAAAGTATATTGAAAAAGCTTTGCCATCTCCACCTTTGCTACATTTGTTGAGGTAGTCAAGGTGCATTTTCATATAGCAAAACCATCGGACATGTGTTATTAACATTCTTACTGCAGGTACAATTCAAGCCATCTTGTAAAAGAGAATTACCTTAAAATGGAAGAGCAATATATATGCCAACCTCCTGGTAGACCCCAGAAACACAGGAGTAGACACAAGCTTTGAAGAATCACCTATTCCATCTGCTGCCCCTCAAACAAAACCAGTGATATCTGTTTCATTTCTCACAAAGGTCTATCTAATATATGCATTAACTGCAATACTATAACCTCTGTGAGTAACCCATTTTAACTCTTTGCTGTCCTTATGATTACAGTATTTGTATAACTGACTTGCATATTTCTTCTGTCATGGACAGCTGTCTCCCACATCACTGCAATCTTTGCACATCATTATGTGGTATCTCTCCTCAGCCCTCAAAAATTCCTCCTTAGCCTAAAAAAGGCAAATTTACTCAAACTTCCCTCACAGTCACGTTTTGTAGCTCTCTAATTATTCTATTTGTTGTGCTCCAGGCTGTTTAGCTTATCCATGTCTTTCTTAAAGTTCAAGTGGGGAAACCGTGTTCTATTTGAGGCCCTACCAATGCCAAGAAGGATCATTTCATGCCCACTGCACACCATAGATCTCTTTAATAAGAACTTTGTAATGATTTCCTTGTTGGAAACAGTATGCACTGTAGGCTCATATTCAGGTATGTTTCTCCAAACTCCTCCCAGCCTTTTCTAGGAAACTGCAGCCCAGCCTGTCATTCCCACTTTGCATTTGTGCAGATGATTATTCATCAATGTTAGTACTTGGAACTTTTTGCTTCTGGGAAGTATCCATTTCTTTCTGGAGAGAGCACCATTGCCAAAAACTGCCAGTCAGTTGTGTGCAAGAAACCTGCACAGAAACCAGAACAAAGCCAGACAGAGTCAACAGTAAAGCTTTCACTGGCTTTGGGGAATTTCTCTTTGAGATCTAATGTCAATATCATCCAGAATGTGAACCCCTAAATTCCTACAGACATGTATCACCAACTAGGCAGGCACATAACAGGGTTAATTTTGGCCTGAGTGCCTAAATAAAAACTCAAACTTGTTCATCAATATTTAAGAAATCTTGTCTTTTCATGTCTAGACAGTGGAGACATCATACAGTTCATTTATTAAAAACAAAACAAACACAGATATATTTAATGTGGTTAATTATCTGATTGAGGATCACATGCATAACAAATCCAACACTTGTAGAACTGATAATGTCAGAGTAGTTGCTTTATATCAACTTTATATGCTAATGATCTGTCATCGAAACATTCAAATATACTGACTTGACAAGATACATTCAATGAAAGATGTTTCATAATTGTCTAATAACAGTTTCAATTGCATCCATGAAAAAAAAAAACAACAAAACAGCCAAACCACCAAGCAGTTAAACAACAGCAAAACAAAACCAAACCAAACCACCCAAATAAACAAGAAAAACCCAGAAGAAAACTACGTGTCACTTTCAAAATATAAACAGTACCATCAGCAGCTTAATTAAACACAAATTATAACAATTTATCTCAAGACACTCAATAGCCGGGAGTCCTCAAAATCATTTAGTCTCCATTTTCTTCTCTAAGAGTGGACCAAATATTGTCTGACAAATCTTTAATGATTAGCTCTGGGTTATCTTCTCACTGAAAGAATTTCTCCTTCATTACAGTGACATGGTTTGAGTGGTGGAGTCACCATAGAATCATAGAATCATAGAATGGTTTAGGTTGGAAGAGACCTCAAAGATCATCCAGTTCCAACCCCCTGCCATAGGCAGGGACACCTCCCACTAGATCAGGTCACTCAGAACCTCATCCAGCCTGGCCTTGAATACATCCAGGGAGGGAGCAGACACAACCTCCCTGGGCAACCTATGCCAGTGCCTCGCCACCTTTACTGTGAAGAACTTCCTCCTGACATCCTGTTCAAATCTCTGCTCCACCAGTTTGAACCCATTCCCCCTCATCCTGTCATTACAAGACCTTGTGAACAGTCCCTCCCCAGCCCACCTGTAGGCCCCTTTCAGATACTGGAAAGCTACTATAAGGTCGTCTCACAACCTTCTCTTCTCCAGGTTGAAAAGCCCCCACTCTTTCAGCCTGTCCTCATAGCAGAGGTGCTCCAGCCCTCTGATCATCTTTGTGGCCCTCCTCTGGACTCCCTCCAACAGTTCCATGTCCTTTCTATGCTGGGTGCTCCAGAACTACACACAATACTCTAGGTACTCTCCCCTCTTCCAGTTTAAACCCATTACCCCTCATCCAGTCATTTACAAGAACACCATTTTTACAATGTGCAAGTCCTTCTGCCCAAAGGGCACTCAGAATCAGAATCACGGAATCACAGAGTCACAGAATCACTGAAGCTGGAAAAGACCTCTGAGGTCATCAAGTCCAGCTAAACCATGCCACCAAGTGCCACATCCAACCTTTCCTTAAAGACCTCCAGTGATGGCTCAACATGAGCCAACAGTGTGCACACACAGCTCAGACAACCAACTGTGTGCTGGGCTGCATTAAGAGAAGCATTACCAGCAGGGCAAGGGAGAGGATTCTGTCCCTTTACTCTGCTCTCCTCAGACCCCACCTGGAGCACTGTGTGCAGCTCTGGAGGCCCCAGCACAAGAAGGACATGGAACTGCTGGAGAGAGTCCAGAAGAGGGCCACGAAGATGATCAGAGGGCTGACCTGATCTAGTGGGAGGTGTCCCTGCCTATGGCGGGGGGTTGGAACTGCATGATCTTTGAACTTGCTTCCAACCTAAACCATTTTATGATGCTATTCTATGATTCTATGATTTTGTTAAATCTCAATGTGAGTAAGGTCATTATCCATAACAATAGCTACAGCTTTTCTGAAATCTACTGAACTTTTAGCTTCTCTTGGTGCCTTAAGATCAGAATCACCACTATGTGGGCACCACGCTGAACAGAATGTTTTCCATGCAGTTACCACGGGTTTGTGTGGAAATAACTGCATGAACAAATGATCAGTTAGGTCACTAATAGATTGCTTGCACCTGCAAAAGCCCAATTTGTTTTCATAACCATGGTAACCACATTTCCATAGAATCTCTTTTACTTTTTTTAAACAAGATTTTTATGTGCATTCTGGGGGAGGGGAGGTGGAAACCATCCATATTTGTGACACACCTAACCAGACAGGCACATTAGATATTATTTGACACTATTCACAATGTGTTAGATATGGCCACTCAAGGGCAACCAAGACCAAGCTTTATAAATCCCACCCAGTAAGTTTCTTTTAATCGAGCATTTCTGTGTGCAAGCAATGTTAGTGAAAGGTGCCAGAGCAGAAGTGCACAGAACCAATATTCCCCATTTAAAGGAGTGGCACAGCAGCTGTGAAAACTTTCCCTACACTTCCACTTCAATTTGTCTCATCTCTGTCTCATTGCTAAGCTCAACTGTGTTGCCACCCTAACCAAGGTGATGCATGTGAGAGTGGCTATATGCATGTGCAGCCAAGAAATACGTAAACAACCTGCATGGAGCTTTATGTTCATTCATGATTCATGCACAAAGCTTCATTTGAAGAAAAAAAAAATTTTTTTTTAAAATTAAACCATTTATTGCAGCCAGTGGTGACCAAGTTTTAACTGGTGATTCATTGACTTCCCATTTAGTTAGTTTTATGGGTCTGCCTATATTTCCTTTTCATCTGACTAAGCCAGGGCTCTGTGTACCACGACGAATATTTGACAGCTTGCTCTGCAGGCTCTGTGCTCTGCAGAGCTTGCACAGTGCTACCTACTATTAATTGGCTTCAAAACACACTCCCTTCTTAAGACAAACTAAGATGTGACTATTATACCTGTCATCTCAAAGTATGAGGGGAAAAAAAATATCTGCAATTACTTCATGAAATCCTTGTAAGTTTGATTGCTTAAGGATTACAAGTTTTAAATAAATTACGTAAAAATACTTAGCCGGATAAAAGCAAACCTGAATGTCCCAAGGCACCTGCCTGTTATACTTACTTCATTTGCTTAATATACAGTGGTCTAGAGACTTCTGGAGCATGATAGAATGTTTGGTAGAAAGAACACTTCATGTCTATGCCATTATAAAGAACCATTTTAACCCATTAATCTTAGGCATTTCACAAGTACATGTTAAGCTTCACAGCTCTCCTAACAAGAAGAAGCCCAAAGGAAGAAGAAAATCAATTCACGCAAGCAACACCAATGGACAATTCTTTCTGATTAAGGTGTCTGAGATGATTGATGGCAATCACTGATGCTGTTAGCTGAATGATCTCATGATGAGGAGATTCAGAGAAGTTGCTTCTGGAAAGCAAATAACAGCTCTTGTCAAAAGTGTCCATTCAAGCTTGCACACATGAAAGTACTGGAGGAGGGATGGCTGCCAATAGACTGAGAAGGGAAAGCCATGCAAGAAGAGGCTTCAGCAATCTTTGTGCAGATGTCTGACACAACATTTGCTGCTGTACTGTAAAGCCACTTGCAGTAGCTAGCCCTATTGAAGAGGGTTTTCCTCAGGATTGAAACAGACTAAAACATAAACCATTCGTCATGCTTTCACTTTATTGGTCATTCAATACTCACCTAGGGCTTTCGAGCTTGTGGTGGTTTGGGGCTCAGGTTCCCTTAAGAAAGCCACTGAGTTCTCCAGGAGGACCAGGGAGGATCCCAGAAATCATAATTTTGATATTCAATCCTATAATTCTGCTATCACTTTATAAGCAAGTAGCAAGGGCAAATCTTTCTCTTTTACTTCCTCCCTTCCTTCGTCTCTCTGCAGGGAGTCCTTATTGGTAAACCCACGGGGGAGTAACCTGCCTGCGGTCTTCAGGCCACAGTGGATTTCTTGCTGCACAATCAGGCCTGTTTGGGCCTAATGGGAGACAAAGGAGGAAGGAGAAAATGAGCACTGGGGTTTTGTGGGTTTAGTTTGGCTGGGGGGAATCCTTGTGAACCCTGTATTAGGTGTTAAGGATTTATGCGGTCTGTATTTTCCTGCACATCTTTAAATACGGTTTTCTGTATTTCTCTCCAATTCAGGATCATGGTGTGCTGGTTTGAACTAATTGGAGGATTTGAGTGAGAAAATGAGACTGTAGGCTGAGAGAGGAAAACAGATGATGCTACTTCCCTCAGAGCTCTACTGAGAAAGGAAAAAAAAATGTTTTAAGAGTTGTAACCCAAATATAGATAAGTCAGAGTGCTCCAGGCCTCTCTGGGCTGTGGCTGCTTTCTGGCATGGCTCTTTTGTCCCTGCCTTTTGTATCTGATTTTCAACAATTCCACTAACTTCTTTTCATACTGCTAACCCTCCAGCCGATCTGCTTTCACCTGTCTGCTTCATCAACAGATGGTGAGATAAAATTGGGGAAAGGGGGAAAGGTGGTAGGGGTGGTTAGAAACCCCTCTTAGGGATTTTCATCTCTGGGAGGGGTGTGGTGTTTCTGTATTACCTTTTCACTGCATATATCTGTAAATATCTGCTTATATATTGAGCATTGCTGTAAATATAAAGCTTCATTTACCAAATTCCAGCTTTCTGAGTCCTACCCTGGTTTATCTCAAAGGGTGGGGGGGCAGGTAACTGCTAAACCACCACACAGGGTTTGGGAGTTCACACACACACACACACACACGTGATTAACCACACTAACTCACTAACTCAGTCAGCTGGAAGTCAAGGAATGAAGTTATATTTAGAATTTTAGAATCAGCCAGGCTGGAAGAGACCTCCAAGATCATCCAGTCCAACCTACCACCCAGACCTATCCAATCAACTAGAGTATGGCACTAAGTGCTCCATCCAGTCCTTTTTTGAACACCTCCAGGGATGGCAACTCCACCACCTCCCTGGGCAGCCCATTCTAATGGCAATCACTCTCTCTGTGAAGATCCTAATATCCAGCCTATTCCTCTCCTGACACAACTTGAGACTGTGTTCACAAATATAGAAGCATATATATATATGTATGTGTGTGTGTGTATATATATATTTATGTGTATATATATACATACATGTGTGTAAATATATATATATATACACACTCAATATAAAGGCATTTACAATCATATACAAGCTAAAGGTAATACAGTAATTCAATATATATAATACATACAGACATTTACAATTATATACAAGTTAAAAGGTAATACAGAAATTTTATATATATATATATAGATATAAAAAATACATACAGACATTTAAAATTGTATACAAGTTAAAGGGAATATAGTAATTATATATATATATATATATAT
>VWZI01001755.1:64021-90184 GCA_013396835.1 Psilopogon haemacephalus | reverse complement strand
GTCCCCCATGAGTACCAGGGCCTGTGAGCATGAAGCTTCTCCTATTTGTTTGTAAAAGGCCTCATCTGCTTCACCTTCCCGATCAGGAGGTCTGTAGCAGACTCCTACTGTGATGTCCCCTTCCCATGCCTTCCCTTTAACCTTCACCCATATGCTCTGTCTCTTGGCATTGCACACCCTCAGGTTGAGCTCCATGGATTCCAGTTTATCACTGATGTAGAGGGCAACATCCCCTCCCCTTCTCCCCTGCCTGTCCCTCCTGAAGAGTCTATACCCATCTATCCCCACACTCCGATCATGAGATTCATCCCACCATGTCTCAGTGATGCCAATGACATCATAACCCTGTAGACTTGCACACATTTATAATTCTTCCTGTTTCTTCCCCATGCTCCTTGCGTTAGGTGCTTTTCTCTTACAGCAAAACTCTCATAGTCAGTAGTCTTTAAATCCAGTTCTTCAAAACTCTCATATACAGTTCTTACATAATTTGGTCCATGCTGTTTCACCATTGGACAAACTTGTCCTCTAAATGACACTATTTTGTATGAGACATCTTGCTCTAAGCAAAGGTATCGTAGCTTCATTTACTTGTTTGGCTCTGTGTTGGTTTGAACTAATTGGAGAATTTGAGTGAGAAGTTAGACTGTTGGCTGAGAAATGAAAATACATTATGTCACTTCACTCACAGCTTTACTGAGAAAGAAAAAAAAATTGTTTTAGGAGTTGTAACCCAAATATAGATGAGGGAGACTGCTCCAGATCTCTCAGGGCTGTGGCTGCTCCTCTTGCATGGTTCCTTTGTCTCTGCCTTTGTTGCTAATTCTCAACAATTCCACTAACTTCTTTCCTACTGCTAATCCCCCTGGCCAATCTACCTCCACCTATCTGCTGCATCAATAGACGGTGAGAAAAGATTGGGGAAGGGGGGAAAGGTAGTAGGGGTGGTTGGTTACCCCTCTTGGGGATTTTGATCTCTGGGAGGGGTGTGGTGTTTCTGTATTATGTTTTCACTGTATATACCTGTAAATTCCTGTTATACATTGTAAATATCTGCTTGTATATTGAGCATTGCTGTAAATATAAAGCTTCATTTATTAACTTCCAGATGTTTTTCTGAGTCCTAGCTGGGGTTATATCAAAGGTGGGGGGGCAGGTAACTGTTCAAACCACCACAGGCTGTCTACATGGTGAAGCAGCTTGGCACTTCTTGGAGTTTCAGCAAGTGATATAGTTTTCAACTCATTTTGTCTTGGGTCTACATGGCGATGGACAGTCAGCTTGTAAGCCTCAGAAGCAGGAGGGGAGCTTGTTTGCTTAGTCTGAATCTCTAGGGTGTGCTCACTGCTGTTCTAATGTAAATGTTTATGAGGGATGCAATAAAATATTAAACTAAATGAATAATTGATATTTACTTTATAGTAATTCAGATCCTTGCTTGTTTGAATAAAATCCATTATTTACAATATTCTACTTAACTAGGAGTGATTTCTCTTTGTTCATGCCACTTACTAATTACTTGTTCCATCTGACACATTTTCCAGAGCCATATTGAGACAGTTATTGCATGTCAGTGTTTAAGGGCTTAGTATCCATTTTCCAGATACTCTGTTAACACAAAAAGAAGAGCTTCACAAACATATTTCTCAAATGTCAATGGTGTTTAACTTTAATGGATTTTTGACATATACAATAATTATCAAAATGTAGGTATATTAATTAAAGCTGAGTGATGGGAAAACATCCACAAAACACTTTATCTAGCACACAGCTTGAAAATAATACACTCGGTTTGTACTTATAATATTCATTATGCACGAATATTCAAATGATAATGTCATTGAAAAATATTCCCAAATCTTAAAAACTTCATGCTCAAAGCAGAAAAAAAATCGCTCATTTGTGAAAAGACCTCAGTCATACAATTAAAGAGCAAAAATGGAAAGACGTGAGTAATCTGCAGGCCCTGAAGAGTGAATAGATAAAACTGACAGTCCACAGACAGAACATAGCTTGAAAATTACCCATCCAAAATACCCAGAACAAATTTATAAATTCCAAATGCAGGTGATGCAAACAATTCGCTCCTGTTGCAATTAATTATGCAATCAGTTCAATTAGTGGAGTCTAATCTCACACATCAATTCATGCTGCATATCAACAACCCGTTAACACGCCACTAAGCCCAGTGCACCCTCATGTTTTGTGCATGCTCAGGTAATTACAGAATGCACAGTGAAGAAGGAATCTCATTTCCCTGCTAAATGCTGTTGTGCCCCACAGGTCAACTTTTGTGACCTGTCTTTTAACACATGTGTGAGAAACATCAGGAAGAGTAGAAACACTCAGTGTGAGCTGCTGCCGTAAATTCCACCGTCAAATCACCCTGTGAATCTTGCCTTGCAAAACTGAAGAATGTTATGGTATTGCTGTGACACACATGACATAATTCAGGCAAAAGGCTTTTCACAAATTAAGTGCCAAATATCTCCTCCTTGAGAAATAATAAATGCAGTTGTGAAGTAGTTGAAAGGCAAGATGAACACATTTATCCTCTTGAAGAATAGAGCATGAGCCACCAGTGCATACTTGCAGCCCAGAAAGCCAAATACAAAAGAAGTGTGGCCAGCAGATCAAGGGAGGTGATCTTCCCCCTCTGCTCCACTCTGGTGAGACCCCACCTGGAATTCTGCGTCTAGTTCTAGAGCCCCCATTACAGGAAAGCTACAGATGTGCTGGAGTGTGTCCACAGAAGGGCCACAAGAATGATCAGATGGCTGGAGCTCCTCTCCTATGGAAACACTGAGAGAGTTGGGGCCGATTAGTCTGGAGAAGAGAAGGCTCTGAGGAGACCTTATTGTGGCCTTCTAGTATCTGAAGGGAGCCTACAAGAAACCTGAGGAGGGACTTTTTAGGATGTCAGGTAGTGATAGGACTAGGCTGAATGGAGCAAATCTAGAAGTGGGTAGATTCACTTTGGAGGTTAAGAAGTTCTTCACTGTGAAGGTGGTGAGACACTGGAACACGTTGTCCAGGGAGGTGGTGGAAACCCCATTCCTGGAAGTTTTTAAGGCTGGACTGGTCTGAGCAACCTGATCTAGTGTGAGGTGTTCCTGCCCATGGCAGGGGAATAGGAACTGAATGATCTTTGAAGTCCCCTCCAGCCCTGACAATACTGATTCTGTGATTTTGTGAATGGTTCCCAATGAACATGAGATCATACTGCCTGGTCATTCTTATTGATATATACAAAGCTAACTGAATAATTGCATTTATGCTGGCAAAATACCAGTTGCCCTCTCTTATCTGATGCTTTACAGGTAAGCAAACGGGAACTTGTATGATTTTGTAGTGTTACGCTGGTAAAATCAGTCTGGAAATATAAAGTGCCAGATTGCCATTTATAAAGATACTTCACCTCTCCATGACCTCTGAAATTTTGCAGGTGGTTACTGTAGAACTGCAATGCACAAGAAATGGTGAATTGAACTCATGAGATAAAAAAAACCCAAAACCAAAAAAAACCCAAACAAACACTTATTATTTCAGAAATCAACTGGAGGACCTGAATCCAGCTTCCCTTTAAGATGATTTGTATGCAAAAAAATAATTAACAATATATCACCACAGACAGAATTTTTAATTCCACTTTTCAGTTTCCAGACTTCTATGCTTGGGTTTTAGTCTAGACTACACTTGCATGCACCCATTTTTTCCCATGTGCTGCATCTTTTTATATAGAGGGTGTTAGTAGACATGCTATATACATTTACATTTTTGCTTACAATTTTTGCAGAAGAAAATTCCCTCTGTACCTGCAGAGGACCTAACATACAATGGTGTGCTGGTTTGAACTAATTGGAGAATTCAAATGAGAAATTAGACTATAGGCTGAGAAAAGAAAACACTGATGATGCTACTTCACTCATAGGTTACTGAAGAAGAAGGAAAAAAAAAATGTTTAAGAGTTGTAAGCCAAACATAGATAGGACAGAGCTGCTTGAGCTATTGTGGCTGCTGCATGTCTCTCCCTTCCATGGACCACTGCGGGCTGTGGCACTTTTGCATGGCTTTTTCTCCCTGCCTTTTGTAGCCGGATCTGAATAATTTCACTAACTTCTTTCCTGCTGCTAATCTCCCTGACCGGTCTACCTTTGCTTACCTGCTGCGTGAAACAGATGCTGAGATAAGATTGGGAAGGGGAGAAGGTGGTAGGGTGGTTAAAACTCCCTCTTAGGGATTTTGATCTCTGGGAGGGCTGTGGTATTTCTGTATTACCTTTTTACTGTATATATCTGTAAATATCTTTTATATATTGTAAATATCTGCTTGTATATTGTGCAAAGCTGTAAACATACAGCTTCATTCCTTAACTTCCAGCCAACTGATTCCTAGCCTGGGTTATTTCAAAGTGTGAGGGGGTGGGTAACTGTCAAACCACCACAAATGGCTTTACCTAATTATTACTATATTATCCTTGACATACACAGGTTGGGGGCGGAACTTTAGTTCAGCAAAATAATACTGGAACCAACAAAACACTTCTTTCTAACCATTCACTCCAGTTCTCTGCTGTTTTCCATGAATATAGAGCTTTAAGGAAGGACCAATTGAACCTTAGATATCTGTGGCTTAGAGGTATGTAATACTGGTTTAAATGAGTTATACATTTTTTTACAATCAATAAGAAAAAAAAATTAAAGCATGAATCATCTCCCAAAGTAAGCATCCACACAGGCCAAGTGAATTGCCACCTGAGAGTACCTATTTCTCTCCACAGACTTCAAGATAGTTGGAGCATCTACATTGCAACAGTCTAGGTGTGATGAACACTCCTCTCTGGATTTCATTTTTTAATTAAAAAGTCTTCAGGGGAAAAAAAAAAAAGTATTGTCCACATATTATAAGGTTCTTTCTATCAGTTTAACCTAAATAGTAAATCAAGATAGATTATCTAAGACATGATGAGAAACAAAGCAAATAAACATACAGTGCTATGAATATTTCAAAAAGAGCTGAAAATAGTGTGGCTTAGAATCACAGAATTGTCAGGGCTGGAAGGGAGCTCAAGGGTCATCTAGTTCCATCCTCCCCACCATGGGCAAGGACACCTCACTCTAGATCAAGTTGCTGCTTTGGTTTCCTTAGGAAATCATCTAAACCAGGCAGCATCACACTATCTTCATGGGTGCATCTGAACTTCAGCAAAGCAAGAGGAAAGTGCTTCAGAATGAACACAACCTATTGAAGCCTTTCATATCAAAGCCAGACAAGCTCAAACCCCAACTCTGTTAGTTTTTGCAGGTGCTCCTAAACTTTCATTTTAGAATAGTACCAAGATCAAAAGTATCAGGCATCTCAAGAAGGGAGTTATCTCATGGTATGTAATAACCTGGACAAAGCCAGAAAGTCACAAAGCTCAAACCTAAAATTATTTCAGCTTTTATTCTTTTTTCCTAGAGACAGAAGAATCTAAGTAATTCTGACAGTGTCCTAGTAACATACTGGTGAAATGACTTGAAAGTACTCTACTCCAGTCATTAGGGTTCCCATTTGGGGGTTGGCCTCTTCTCCCAGGCAACCAGTGACAGAACAAGAGGAGAGAGTCTCAAGCTTTGCCAGGGCAGGTTTAAGCTGAATGTTAGGAAGAAGTTCTTCACAGAAAGAGTGATTGGCATTGGAATGGGCTGCCCAGGGAGGTGGTGGAGTCACCATCCCTGGAGGTGTTTAAAAGGAGACTGGATGAGGCAATTAGTGCCATGTTTTAGTCAATTAGAAGGTGTTGGCTGATAGTTTGGACTCAATGATCTCAAAGGTCTTTTCCAGCTTGGTTAATTCTGTGATTCTGTGGTTCTGTGATATCAATACAGGCTCAGACATGAGGAAAAAGTCTTCATCCATCTTTTCTAAGAAGCATATATGTCCTTCCGGGCCACAATCCAAAGGGAGGTGATAAACTTGGAAACACACACGAACAGTGCTTTCTACAAACCAAAAATTGCTTTCCACCTGGAAAACGTAAAAGACCCCAGTTCCACTATATGATGTACTTTTCAAGCCAAAGTGCCTGAAGCTTCTCTGTGTCAGTTCTCAAGTCCATTAGACCAATGCCTGATTGATCTTGGTTGCTGCTTTAAATCTGCAACTTCTTAAATGTCCAAATATTGTCTTTTTATTGCTTCGTTTTGCAGACCACCATCCTTCAGGGAAGCTTCACATTGATTGCCTGCAGTTTAAGGGCTGCAGTACCACAGGTTGTGTGGCCCTGCTATCTTTATAAACCAGCTTTCCTCCAACTGTAAACAAGAGCTTGCTGAGGATTTATTAGTGGATGTGCAGATGAAGCAAATGCCTACAAGAATCGTGTCCGATTACACTACCTGCAAGCAGTGGTTTGCGACCTTTTGTGAAGGAACCTACTGCATTTGCGACATATTGCAAGCCTGGCAAAATCATGCAGTGATGACATCTTAGGAGGATACTGGGCAAAGGCTTGAAAAATCATTCTACATCCTCCATGGATCTAACGTGCTTAGTGATATAGGAGTTTTTATATTACAGCACTTTAAAATTGCTTGTTGTAAACACACTGAAACTAAAAGGATTAACATTCCTTAGATATTTCACCTAAATCAGCTACTCCAAAGGAGGCATTTAGCCCAAGCATCTGTCATGTCTTCAACTTTTCTCTGAAACAACACTCAGGGGAAAGAAAAAAAAAAGAGAGAGAGAGAGAGAGAGAAAAGTACTTTTTTTTAACTTGTAAGTGACTTTAATACTGATGAAAATGAAGGATTTACAAACCTAACTAGACGCAAACATGGTACCTTGCAGCAATCTGCATTCACCTAAGAGAGTATAATGTTCTTCAGCTCTAACTTGAAACATCCTAACCCCCTGGTCCTTCCTCAAGTCAACATCACAGGATCACAGGATCACAGGACATCAGGGGTTTGAAGGGACCCAAGGAGATCATTGAGTCCAACTCCCCAGCCAGAGCAGGACCAGACAATGTAGCACAGATCACAGAGGAACACATCCAGACAGGCCTTGAAAGTCTCTAGAGGAGAAGACTTCGCAACCTCTCTGGGGAGCCTGTGCCAGTGCTCTGTGACCCTGACAGTAAAGAAGTTATCCCTTGTGTTGAGTTGGAAACTGTGCTGCAACTTACACCCATTTCTCCTATCACAGAGCAACTGAGAAGAGCCGGTCCTCCAGCTCCTGAACAGCCCTCAGATATTTATAGACATTTATCAAATCCCCTCTAAGTCGTCTCTTTTCCAGACTAAAATGTCCCAGGTCCCCCAGCCTCTCCTCATAAGGCAGTGCCCTCCAGTCCCCTAATCATCATTGTAGCCCTCCATTGGACCCTGTCCAGCAGATCCCTGTCCCTCTTAAACTGGGGAACCCAAAACCGAACACAGTATTCAAAATGAGGTCTCACCAGAGCAGAGTAGAGCTGGAGAAGAACCTCCCTTGATCTGCTGGACACACTCTTCGTAATATACCCCAGGATCCCATTCTCAATACACCCCAGGATCCCACTGGCCTTCTTGGCCATGAGCGCACATCTCTGTCCCATGGTTAACTTGTTACCCACCAGCACTCCCAGGTCTCTCTCCACAGGGCTGCTCTCCAGCAGATCACCTCCCAGCCTGTACTGCTGCAGTTTATTATTCCTCCCCAGATGCAGGACTCTGCACTTTTCCTTGTTGCACTTCATCTGGTTCCTCTGTGCCCCGCTTTCCATTCTGTCCAGGTCTCGCTGGATGGCTACGCAGACTTCAGTTGTATCAGCCAAGCCTCCCAATTTGGTGTCATCAGCAAACTTGCTGAGCAGGCGCTCTGTGCCCTCATCAATGTTATTGGCTAAAGAACCATTATTGGCTAAAGAATCATTACATAGTGTGCACAAGTTCATGCTTTGCACACTTTCGATGAACGTTCAGTGCAGAAGGAACTACTTTTCTTTTTAAGTACACCCTCTGGATTAAGGTGTGCCTCACAGATCACCTTTCCCAGTCACGTGTATTTGTTTCAAAAACATATATGGCTAGTTCCAAAAACATATATGGCTAGTTCCAAAAATTAAATCCATCTTAGGGATCATGTTAGAGGGCTTGTCCTGAAAATACCAAATAACCTCCCTCTCATGTCTCCCCTCTGAGCACTGCAGCTGACCTGAATAGAATAATTTCAGACTGTTTTCTGGGAAATGCCTTAAACTGTGACCCATGGCATGATATTGACATAACCTACGTCTGCTCTGTGAGCTCCAGGGGCATTTCCCAGTTTTTGTGACTCTTATTCCCCTCCCCGCACACACTCACATATGCTGGTTCCCATATAGAAATACCACCCTGAAAAATAACATGCCAAAGTGAATGTCATTGGCTTCTGCTGGGAAATGAAGATGAGGGATAGTGATGAATTGGGAAATAAAGACTAGAGAATCAAATGTTATTTATTTATGGATCACATTATGGAAAGAGCAGCAACAAAGAAAAACCAAAAACCCAAACAAACAAAAAACAAAACTTGAAACAAACAAAATATACCCCAAACATGTATTCATACTGTGTTTTCTTGAGCTCCAGATACCCACAAATCTAAAGAAATAGTTAAACAGTTAAAAATGTGGTCCACTTCTTCTGCCATTAATAGGAAATCCGCTCAGAAACCCTTGTTAATATTAGAAAGGATCTATATGTGATAAAGAAACATAATCAGCCAGGAAAAAAAAAAAAAAAGTGGAAAAAAAGGAAATTCTTCAGTCCTTTTTTTTCCTCATTTCTTTTACCTTTGGATAATGAGCATGCTATCCAAACAGCTGACTATACAAAACTGCCAATGCTGTGATCCAGACATAATAGTGATGAACAGTTAATCAGAAACCACCCTAAAATAAATCCTGCACAATATTCTTTAGTCTTAAAAGCCTGTTCTGGCACCAGTTTTCCTCTCTGAACTGTCTATCTTCATACTTTATAAGGAACTTTTCTCATAGAGGATATGAATATGCCTGAAATAAATAAAATATAAGAAGCAGTAACATTCTCCTCTTATTTCTTGGAGAGTCACTGCAATCTTCCCTAGGGCTGTCCTCTGAAAACTGGCTGGGAACAGACAACTTCCCACTGGCATAGTTGGTTGCTATGGTATGAGGAACTCCAGAATCTTGAACAAGCTGCCCTGCTGGAAGCACAAACTGGCAGGATCCTGGCCACAGGGAAGGTCAATGGAGAAAAGCAGGAATACAAACCAGGATGGGGAAAGGAGGATGCCTCATAAAGATGACAACCCCTCTGTCAATATTTGCCAGATGCAAGGGCCTGAGGGAAAAACGGAATGCCTCACCCAGTGTACCTGTTGTGCCTTGCCTTGTGGTCACCCTGCTCAGTGCAAGGTGTCTGAGAAGGAAGCAAGCCACTCCAGCCAAAACTCAGAATCACAGAATGTCTGGCTGGAAGGGACCTCGAAAGGTCATCCAGTCCACCCCTTCTGCCAGAGCAGGATTACCTAGACCAGATCACACAGGAACACATCCAAGTGGGTTTTTAATATCTCCAGAGAGTGAGACTCCACAACTCCCTTGGGCAGCCTGTTCCAGTGTTCTGTCACCTTCACAGGGAAAAGATTCCTCCTCATGTTTCTATGAAACTTTCTATGCCTCAACTTCCACCCGTTGCCCTTTATCCAGTCATTGGGCATCACTGAGCAGAGCCTGGCTCCATGCTCCTGGCACTCACCCTTTACATATTTATAAACATTGATGAGGTCACCCCTCAGTCTCCTCTTCTCCAAGCTAAAGAGCCCTTATCATTGAAGAAGAGACCCCATGCTGCTACCACACACACCACCTTTACAAAGAAGCTTATTCTCCTCCATGGCCTCAGCCCCTCTGTGCTCACCTCAATTCAGTTCTGCAGCTCTCCCAAAGGTGAGAGCTGGGCACTACGTCCATCACAAGCCAGCTAAACTGTACAGCCTCTACTCACTGATCTGACATAGCTCCCATACTTGCTGCATACAGGTTTGTGCTTTGCTCTGAATTTTGCAGAATTACAAAGCAGTAGGTCTTTGAAGGGACCTCTGGAGATCTACTCCAACCTCCCTGCTAAAGCAGGTTCAAGTCACAGGATGATATGAGTATATTTTGTGCAAAGTTCATGATTTGGATCACTGATGCACCTCCTGAGGGTATCTTTGAAGCCCAGCACCCCTTGGAAGAGCATATAAATGAGTGGTGGCCATGACCTGAACAGGATACCTCTCCACACCCCTGCTGAAGGGCAACAGAAGCAGAGACATTGGTGAGAGAGCCAGACAAGAATCTCCGTGTCAGATGTAAAATATTATTGAAATAAAGCATTTACTTCAATTCCCATTGTTCAAACAAAAGGCAGTCTCACCTATTTTCCCTTTTCAGATAGGATATTGCCAGGTCCATTTCTTTTATTCAGTTCACATGAGACTTTAGCATAACAGCTAAACTTTATGCTGTTAAAATTCACAGAAATCATTTTTATGCGGCCAAAGAAAGGCATGGACAGTAGAGATTTTAAGAAAACACAGTGGTGTTTATTTGATTTTCTTGTTACATAAATGGATTTTATGTACTGGAAAAATAGCTAATCTTGATAGATGTGCATGTGGTAATACAGCTGATGGTTACTGAAGCCAGACAATGTGAGCTTTCTCTTTCCAAGCCTCTTATTGAGGAACTGTGTTGATACTTAAGTAAATAAAATTGCAAAAAGAAAGGGGATAGAAACACAGAGCTTATTAAGATCAAATTAAAAATAAATCAACAACCAGTCCTAGTGAAATGCAACTCCAGAAGCTGCAGCAGTGTCACAGCATAACACAAATGAAGAAAAATGCTTTGATCTCTAGACAGAAACATAACAATCATTTCTTCACACACATCATTTGGGCATTTTAAAGGACATTTGTTTGGAATGCCTAAATTGATTCGACTCAAGAGATCATTACATGGCAGTCTCAAAAAACTGGTGAAGCTTATCAAAGTAGTTGATGGATTGCACTGCCCCACATACGAGAGGGTAGTGAGAAATAGTTCTCTACTTTGTCACTCTAAGCATCCAATATAATAATTCCCTCTATTTATCATTTAGATGTCTATTCAGGACACATCACTTCTTTCCCCACATTTTCATATTTGCCTTTTCCTCCAAAATTGAAAAACAATTTTCTAAACTCTTGAAGTATGCAGACTGCTACATCCCCAAAGCATGAAAAGATGCTGTGGAGCCATATTGCCAGCACAACCCAACGTGGACATAGGGGAAAAAAAAAAGAGAAAAATTTGGTTTACACTGTATGCTCCACGTTCAAGACAGGAATGGGGAGGCCCACACAACTACGACATTATTTGAGGTTTTTCTTGGACTTTTTCCCCACATCATCAGTTAGATTGCTTAAAGTATTGGAATCCAGCAGTCTAGTCATGTCCCAAGTCTTTTCTAGAATCATTAGAGCTGGAAAAGGTAGACATTTGCACAGGAGTAAGAGGTAACAGCAAAGCTTCCAAGTGCAAAGAGGTAGGAGTAGATACCAGAAAGCCAATCTGAGCATATGCTCTAAGAAAAATGTGTGAAAACTACATCAATGCTATACTTACTCATTAAGCCTACTATTCAGAAGGTATTGACAGGAATCTATATCCTGCCAATTTAAAATCTCTTTACACCTCAATCGTTCTTTTAAAGGCTGCACCTAAGAATAAGTTCAGCATCACACAATTCTCTAGGGGGAAATCAAAATGCATTACTTCTTAATGGTTTGTTGGCTTGGCCTTCACTGTGCAAATACAGAATCAATAAAGGTCCTATATCCTAATTATCTGCCCCACACCAACATAAGGCCATCTACTCTGCCCCTAGTGAGACCTCATCTTGAATACTGCGTTCAGTTTTGGGCAGCCCAGTTTAAGAGGGACAGGGATCTGCTGGAGAGGGTCCAGCAGAAGGCTACAAAGATGATTAGGGGACTGGAGGGCACTGCCTTATGAGGAGAGGCTGAGAGACCTGGGGCTTTTTAGTCTGGAGTAGAGAAGACTGAGATGGGGTTTAATAAATGTTTATAAGTATCTAAGGGCTAGGTGTCAGAGAAGCAACAATGACAGGCTCTTCTTACTTGTTCCCTGTGATAGGACAAGGAGCAATGGATATAAGCTGCAGTACAGGAGGTTCCACCTCAACACAAGAGGGAATTTCTTTACTGTCAGGGTCACAGAGCACTGGAACAGGCTCCCCAGAAGAGTTGTGGAGTCTCCTTCCTTGGAGACTTTCAAGGCCCTACTGGATGTGTTCCTCTGTGTCCTGAACTAGATCATCTGGTCCTGCTCTGGCAGGGGGGTTGGACTTGATGATCTCTTTGGGTCCCCTCCAACCCCTGACATCCTGTGATCCTTTGATAAGCCTTACTCATGCCACTCACATTGAACATGACACCTTAATCTTGTAAATTCAAAGGTTTACTTTGCTTTACTTAAAGCATCTCAATAGTTCCATGAAAGCTGCAAGGTCTCGATAGACCTTGAAAGTTGTTCTTTTAAACATGCTCTCTTAAACATCAGCCCATTAGAAAATCAAGTTAAGCTGCTTGGGTAGTGACAGTTACCAAGCAGACCTCAGTGCTGGCTTATCTCCAGTCCTTATGCTGTGACTGTAGCATGCCTTAAGAGATTCAGGTTATCTCCTATTCCTTCTGGAAAATGCAATGGTAACTTGAAGTTCCACCTCAGTGTTACCAGAGATGTTAATTATAGAAATCAGACACTGAAATAGTCTCTTAGGACATCTTACTCTGCAGAAAAGTGTTACAACAGTCCAGGCCTTTTAAAGAGCACTGTGAATGTCAACAACAAGCATAAGTGCAAGCACTTTCCTTGAATACCTGACCACTTTACACTCCTCAATATATTTATTTTAAGCAATAAAAATGAGTACAGTTGCAGCAGATAAATGACATTTCAGACAAAGAATGCAGTTAATAGGGTGGGAGGGTAATAGTATATATGGCCACAAAAATAAATGACAGATTTGTCGCTCCTTATGTGTTATGAAAGACTTCAACAGCAAGGTTGGAAGCAGAGGAAAGTTCATAGAATCATAGAATTATTTCAGCTGGAAAAGACCTCTAACATCATCTAGATAAGCTTAGGCGAAGATTAACAAAGGGCAACTAGTTGAAGAGTGGAGAAAGTAGTGAAACAATTTTGATAACAGGAAGAGCAGCAGCAATACCAATAACACAAAATGACATGGATAGCCAAACAATGAGATAATCATCCTATTAGGGCACCCTGGGGTGCAGCAAGAAAAGTGTGTCCAGCAGGTCTAGGGAGGTTGTTCTCCCCCTCTACTCTGTCCTAGCAAGACCACACCTAGAATACTGTGCTTGCCAGTTCAGGAATGACAGGGACTTGATGGAAAGAATCCAGTGGAGAGCCACAAGGATGACTGGGGGACTTGAGCATCTCCCCCGTGGGGAGAGACTGAGAGAGCTGAGGCTGTTTAGTCTGGAGAAGACTGAGAGGAGGTCTGATGTCTATGAATATCTGAGGGGTGGGTGTCAAGTGGATGAGGCCAATCTCTTTTTACTGATCAGCATCAATAAAGCAAGGAGCAATAGCTACAAATTTGAACATAGGTTTCACCTCAACATGAGGAGAAAACTTCTTGACAGTGAGGGTGACAGAGACCTGGAACAGGCCATTCAGAGAGGTTATGGAGTCTCCTTCTCTGGAGACTTTCAAAACCTTCCTGGATGGATTCCTGTATGGACTACCCTAGGGGATCCTGCATTGGCAGGGGGGTTCAACTCAATGATCTCTGGAGGTCCTTTCCAACCTTTAAAGTTCTGTGATTTTGCAATTCTGATTCTCTGATAGGACACTATTAGAGCACAGTCTAAGCAAAGGGTCTGTGTTCACACTCAGGTAGTTGCAGGACTGTTTTCACAAATTATGATAGTTCTGGAAACAGATAACACAGTTAAATAGCTGGCATGATGACAGGGCACCACTGCTTCCTGAACTCCTGATATGTTCAGCTCCTGGCCCATGAAGCATCTGAAGCCTATCAAAATAGTTCATCAGTCCTCTCTCCTCTATGTCCTCTATGATTCTCCCCCTTTACTCTGCTCTCGTCAGACCCCAGCTGGAGTATTGTGTGCCGTTCTAAAGCCCCCAGCACAGGAAGGACATGGAACTGCTGGAGAGAGTTCAGAGGAGGGCCACAAAGATGATCAGAGGGCTGCAGCACCTCTGCTATGAGGACAGGCTGAGAGAGTTGGGGCTTTTCAGCCTGGAGAAGAGAAGACTTCGAGAAGACCTTATAGTAGCCTCCCAGTATCTGAGGGGGGCCTATAGGAGGGCTGGGGAGGGACTATTGACAAGGTCTTGTAATGACAGGACGAGGGGGAATGGGTTCAAATTGGCGGAGGGGAGATTTGAACGGGATGTTAGGAAGAAATTCTTCACAGTGAGGGTGGTGAGGCACTGGAACAGGTTGCCCAGGGAGGTTGTGTCTGCTACCTCCCTGGATGTGTTCAAGGCCAGGCTGGATGAGGTCTTGAGCGACCTGATCTAGTGGGAGGTGTCCCTGCCTATGGCAGGGGGTTGGAACTGGATGATCTTTGAGGTGTCTTCCAACCTAAACCATTCTATGATTCTATGATTCTATGTCTGCAGCTGCAACAGCCAAGTGAACTACTCTGCAGTTGCAGTCTTCTACCATGTCAGGGACCCACACCTAGACTCAGGACTGTGAGGAAGAAAACATCCTGCTGAGAAAGATGTAGGCCTAGAGCCAGCTGCTATGAAGAAAGCAATCATTCACCCCACAGCCTTGTGCAAGAATAAGAAACATCCAGGAAAGACAGAAGTGCTGTGATGACTACCCCAGATTCCCATTAGTCTGGGGTGTACTGGGTGCAGGAATCAGTAAGAAGAGCTGCATGCACACTGTGCAGTGGTGATGAGACAAGCTTGAGAAGTGTGTTAAAAACTGTTGTGTGCAGCCCTGCCTGGTAGAGGAATGAAGTACATGTGCTACCTAATCATAGGGTTGGCACCACTTTTATGAACCATGTTTTCTTACTTCTGCATGCCAGTAGCTCCATGTCAATCAAGTATGACAATAATGCAGAATAAACGATCCATCTTCACCTGTGATACAGCTTTTCTTCTTATTCATTTAACATAATACAAAGACATGATTATAAATTATAGCAGTGCTTTGGATGTTTGATATTTAGACCACAGTGAAGTAATTTTAACTTGGAAGGTAGATTCAGTAGCTGCTGTGCACATAAACCACCCCCCCGCCCCCAAAGAAAAATTGACTACATCAGAGACACTCAAATATATGTACACCTGCCAACTAGGGTTTCCCCAAGTGCTTTTAAAATCACAAGCATAAAATCTCTGAAACCAAAAATGAAACGTTAAAAGTTTCAACCTTTATGTGCAGCAGGATGCTTTGATCAGCTCTTGTTTGTGATTGTGATAATTATGTAGGAAAATATGTCAGTGCAAATGTTTGAAAAACAAAGCACATCAAAGCACCTAAGAAGTCCTGTTGGGTTATTTTCTTTAGAAATGTCCTTGAAAATATTCCTGATGGTAACAACCTATCTCTCAAATGGCTAACTAAAATGTCTGGAATAATTATAGCAGAGCCATGGTCAAAGCTACAGCACAAATATTAAAGGCACAGAATTCAAAGCATGGAGCCTTATAGGAAACAAACACAAACCCCCTGCTGTTTTGTTATACACAACTTGAATATCCACTGGTTCAAATCATGATACATGTAGATATTCATTACAGAATCACAGAATCATAGAATAGTCTGGGCTGGAAGGGATCTCAAGGATCATCCAGTTCCAACCATCCTGCCATGGGGCAAGGACAGTTCACACTGGATCAGGTTGCTCTGGCCCTAAAGACCTCCAGGATGGGGCTTCCACCACCTCCTCATAACTTGTCCAAAAAATGTAACTAAAAGATACTGAAGGAAACAGAAAATTAATTTAAACATGTGATCTGCTAATCAGGAAGCATTTTAAAAGGTTTACTAATCTTTGAAATATTTCATAACTGTTGCGTATTGCATTAGTAGCACTCAGAAGAAGTCAATTTAAGCAATATAAATCTGTCATAGACAAGGTGTATTATATTAAATAAGGCATAGAATTATAGAATGGACTGTGTTGGAAGGGACCTCCAAAGGTCATCCAGTCCAACCCCCTCTGTAGTCAGCAGAGCATCCTCAACCAGATCAGGCTGCCCAGAGCCCTCTCAAAGGCTCTCCAAGGATAGGGCCCCAACCATGTCCCTGGACAACCTGTTCCAGTGTTCTACCACCCTCGTGGTAAAGAACCTGTTCCTAACATCCCATCTAAATCTGCTCTTCTCTAGTTTGAAGCCGTTGCCTCTTGTCCTACCACCACAGGCCTTTGTAAACAGTCTCTATCCAGCCTTCTTGTAGGCCCCCTTCAGGTACCAGAAGGCTGCTATTAGGTACCCCCAGAGGCTCCTCTTTTCCAGGCTGAACAACTCCAGCATGGATCAGCTGAGAATGAACTGAGATAAAGCTGATAGGTGCATGGTTTAAAATGTCTCCTCAAAGGCAAAAGCTTTCTGAACAGGAGCTTTCAAGAAGTTTTATGAGAGGGTGAGAATCACCAAGGGCTGGGCTCCTTCAAGGGAGAGCACAGAAGAAATGAGACCAATTATACAATTGCTCTAACATTATGCAACTCAGAAAAGGTCAAATTGCAATTGTAACAAGAGGAATGCCTTATCTGGTTTGCCATTTTAATATTGCATGTGTTGTGCAGCAGTGTGGACTACTGAGGTGAGAAGCTGGTCCTTATTCTAGAGGACTTTGCAACTTGGTCTCCCTACTTTGCCATTGTGTGACTGAGAAGGCAGTGTTAACTTTGGCTCAGTCTCTGACACTTTGGGAAACTCAGTTTGGCAGAAGAGTGATATTTTGCTTGAAGGGACTATTTCTTTGGAGTTTTTTTCTTCTTTTTTTTTTTTTTTTTTTCCTTCCCTGTGGCTGGTCAAATTAAATTAAGTTGTTTTGTTGAAGGAAAGGGAATTATTTATTATTGCTCTTCATACTAAAGTTGGTTAGCTCTGCAGCATATGCAAATCTAATAGGAGGAATAGAAGAGAATTAATTTAATTCTTTAGGGCAGTTGATGAGTAATTTCTGCCTGTAGAGGAGAGTAGATTTAGATTAGCTATTGGGAAGAAGTTCTTCACTATAAGGGTGGTGAGACACTTGAACAGGTTGCCCAGGGAGGTTGTGGAGGCTCCATCCCTGGATGTTTGTAAGTCTAGGCTGGACGTGGCTCTGGGCAACCTGACCTAGTGGAGGGTGTCCCTGCCCATAGCAGGGGGGAGTTGATGTAGATGATCCTTGAGGTCCCTTCCAATCCTGACAATTCTGTAATTCTGTAGAGAATCCTCAGTGAACCACCCACAGCTCCTTCTCATATATATTAGGTAGAAAACATCAGAAAAAGCAAAAGGTTTGATTTATCATGGCAGCTTACAGCAGGAATTCTGTTGGGGTTTGGTTAGCAAATAAATTTGTACATACATGGTACTCTGCATTCCCCTTTTGTTAATATTTTTTTCTTTTTAAGAACAACAGTAGGGAGTCTAACCTTTCCTTCTAGATATCTATGCCTGAAGATAAAGCATTGCTTCGCGTGACATCATAAACAAAAATCAACAAAGAAACCCAATGAATCTTAACACAAGCTCAAGTAATGTGGTCTGTGTAAAGGATCTTCAGAGAAAACTTTTAGCTGCATGGATGGGATCCAGCTAAGTACTACCATTTCTTTTCTGGCCATGGCCCTAGGCCATTCTCCACTGGAGAACATAAATTCTCCATTCTTAGACATGGGGATACGCTCATGGGTGTCTGCTCTGCTATCCTGTCTTGGGTGGCAGCCTCACCTACTCCCCATAGCAACAGCTAGCCCTTTCTTTTCCTCTCTTCCTATTCCATGTTAACTCCTGCTCATAATACTCCTGCTAACTCAACAGCAGAGATCTGTCCAAGTTGAATCCATAATATACTTTAGGGAAAACCATAAATGACCTTCAGCTGGGCTCTACATGTTGCTGGACCAGGAGATGCCATCAACTTTTTTCTGAATAGGGGCTGTCTCCCCATGCTTGGCCTGCAGTGATTCCTCAGTTCTAAATCAAGGGTAGTCCGGGGAAAAACAAGGATACTTTAAAATGGAATTGTTGGGGAAAAGTCTGAGGCAATGAGATTAATGCTTTCACTTTTAAAGTGAAATGGACAGAGATTTTTGAGGAGGTATAGAATGAATTTTGGGGGATGCTATCAAACAGTGAAATAACTCATTTCTGGCCATACCATAATTTGCACTTGGAGGAGAAGGATGGTGAAACCTCCACCAAGCATCTGAGAAGGCTTCTGACAGCCCTCTAAATGTTGCTTAACATCAATGTTCCTTTAAGCAGACATATCTGCAAAATCAGAATCTACTGTGTAGCTGTGGAGAACTCAAGGACTTTCTGAAGGACATTGGCCTATTATGACTGAACTCATAAGTTCAAACGTTTTTTAAACAAGTTACTTTAGCATAAGTATGTTTTTGTCCAAGTAGAGGCTCACTTTTAGCTCCGGGTCTTTCAGTGCTTTCTTAAGTATGCTGACATTGGGTCAGATTTATCAGATAAGAATACATTTAACAAAAAAAAACCAAACCAACAATACTTGGGGTGCCGAGTACCAGGCTCTCAGGCAATGAGATTGTTAGTTAATAATTAATCACCCATTTGTTAGCCATACTTAAACAACACTTATTCCAGTTTAAATCACAAATATGCAGATTAGGCCCCCAGCCATAAAACAGAAACGTGAGAACAAAGGAAATCAAAAGCTCATATACCCATGGCTACTAAACACTATTCGAAGAATACTAAAGTTGCCAATCCTTCCTTTCAGCCTAAGACCAAAATTTGTTCACGCAAATCGGCTTATCAAAGAAAATACCTCTGCTCACGGACAATGTGTGAACAAGAGGTCTTCTGAACACATCTAAACGTGTGATATTGCTGTCAGACAAAACGCACCAACAGCACTATAATTGGAGGAAAACACACGCGCTAAAAATGAGGTGCTAACCAAATTTTTAAAGATTTTAATGAATTATCATTTTTCCAGACCCATAGGCAAAATATAAAAGAAGTTATACATTCTTCTTTCTATAAATAGAAAATTTGAATATAGAAGCTGGAAGAAATCTTAATTAGCCACACTGTCCAGCCTGCTGTTCAATATCTACCAAAGAATTATTACCGAAAATTACAAAACACAGCTCCAGTTTACAAGGAAAACACCAACTTTAACCTCTTAGTTTACACGTGACAAACTTGTTAGCCCCTATAAAGGTTATTAAGTATTCCCCCTTGAAAGTAATGAGGAAGGCTTAAGAGGGAACAGAAGCTGCTGCTTTCTGTACTGCCACCAGTGGAAGTTAAACGGAAACTAGAGAAAGGTATGGAATGAAAATGTGACACATGGAGTACTGCATCCAATTCTGGAGCCTCTATTACAAGAGAGATGTGGACATGCTGGAGCATGTCCAGAGAAGGCCCACGAGGATGGTCAGAGAGCTGCAGCACCTCTACTATGAGGACAGACTGAAAGAGTTGGGGCTGTTCAGTCTGGAGAAGAGGAGGCTCCCAGGTGACCTTCTTGTGGCCTTCCAGTATCTGAAGGGGGCCTACAGAAAAGCTGGGGAGGAACTTTTTAGGCTATCAGGGAGTGACAGGACTAGGGAAAATGGAGCAAAGCTGGAGATGGGGAGATTCAGACTGGACGTGAGGAGGAAGTTCTTCACTATGAGAGTGGTGAGAGCCTGGAATGGGTTGCCCAGGGAGGTGGTTGGGGCCACTTCCTTGGAGGTGTTTAAGGCCATGCTGGATGAGGCTGTGGCCGGCCTGATCTAGTGTAGGGTGTCCCTGGGCATGACAAGGGGGCTGGTACTAGATGATCCTTGTTGTCCCTTCCAACCCTGACTGATTCTATGATTTTCCCAATAAGCCTTTCCGTAACCTTCACATCATAATTATAATCTTATTAACACAGCTTCAGTTGATGACATAGTGGAGACCAGGTTTCCTGGTCCAGATTCTTCCAAATCTTTTACTTGAACACTCAAAACCAGTGCTCCCCATTATCTGCACATGAAACAAACATGATTGCTTTTCCCTACATTAAAAGCTGCCAAGGTCCTACCTCAAGTACAGATCTGAATCCCTTCCCATTGAAAAAGCTGTGTGAACTATGAATGTTTTAAACACCATTCAACATCACACATCCTGTCTCAGGTCTCCTTGCCTTACTTGCCTCAAGCATGTAGTCAAGTTTAAAGAAAGCCACTCAAATCCTTAGCAGAGGCAGCTTCACTTAGTTAAGGTTCGCCTTGGCTTGTTACTCACATGCAAAGTGAGGTATGATCTGTGGTGAGATGCAAACTCTGGGCAATTGATGAGATACAATGAAATGCTTAACAAATGGCCTCACTCGCGCTATCCACTGGGAAACTAAAAAGAGTTTGTATGATAAAATCTTAAATCTGTGAAAGTAATTGCAGCTGACATCTCCAGCTAGGCAATAGGCTGTCCAAACAGTGCTGTTCAGTTGCAGGCGCTGAGGCTGTAGAAGTAGGAAGAACACAACACAGAAAAAAACCTGCCTACTTAGGCTGAACAGCTTGGGCTGTTGTCTTAAACTTGTGGGTTTTTTAATGGAGATGGGAAAAAAATAATCTGATCATAACAGTTACCCTTTTGTGTTTTCATATTTTTAGAAGTTGTTGTGGTGTTGTGATTAACAGCAAGGAATGGCCGCAGGGTAATTGTAATATGTTAACGCAACCCCACACTCCCATACAACTTCCTTGAAGATTCTTTTTGCAGATTTCACGTTGAGGAGGAAATTAACTATAAAAAGAATGTGCTACCTAGAAAATGATAAATCATTTACCACCTACATTTTTTTCCCCCTTGCTCTATCACTCTTCAGCTTATTCAAACATTTAAATATGCACTTGCACTCCCTGTGTGTATCTTTTATGAGTTTTGCTTCTTCAGGTGAAGTCTTCAAGCACAAATTTCAAACTTAAACAACCACATTCTGTCATATAAATGACCTAATGAAATTATTTTCAAAGTTGCTTTGCATGTGCAATATTATTTAATATATTTCATTTGTTGTCAGGAATATGAGCTATATCTGAGCAATTTTGAAACCTTTCCTCTAGGTATCTTGCTTTAGCTGTTTGAGCTTGAAAATTTTGGCAAGAGTTCATCACCTGGAATAATAAATCACTGAATACAGGACAATTTGTCACTGTGGAAAAAATGCCAAAATATGCATCAGTCCTCAAGGTTTTCCATCAGCAGTAAAAGCCTACACTTCTAGAACTGGTGATTATCTTTGAATGTATACAAACATAGCCAAATAATTCTTTGCTTTTAGACATCTTGAAGAAAACAAAAATAAAGTTAAGGCTGATACAAACCCATTAGTTAGTAGCACACATAGCCTCCATTGACTGATGCCTTTTCTACAACCATGGCCGTTATTTCTTTTTATCTTGTAGTTAGTCATCAATTATTTTGACTTCATGTGCCATGCGCCAAGGTTATACCATCAATAAACTTATTTCAATAAATGGACATGAAATATCATAATTAGAGCAAAGGGAAAGTCCTCTTGAACTGAAGAGAAGGTATTTAGTGTAGTCTCATGAAGAAAAAATTCAGTGTAGCCTCCTACACTGCTCTGTAGTACTGCTACAGAAGGAAGAGCTTTTGTTAGAAATAAACAAACAAATAAATTACAAGACACAAAGGTCTTGCAGTGCCTTCACTGTTGTGTTATGCATCCTATTAATTGTTTCCATGCTACTGTAGCCTCTATCAATCTCTGTGTATCAATGAGTCTTTTTTTTTTCAGGCAAGCCATATCTCAGGCTTTTCTTGCAATCTTAATGAAAGCTCAGAAGACATAAATAGCCTAGTGAGACCTTGAGATTGTCCCTTTTGGTTAAGTCAAACTTCTAGCCTATGTTACTTAAGCAACTCAGTGTTTTACTTTATTAATGCTTTACTAAAAATGCTTTGAAACTCTGAAGTGATAAGTCAATCCACTGTCTTAGCAGATAGTAGGTTTTCATACACAATGGTGTAAGTAATGTACAGACATAAAGCTGAACTTGTTCTTTCTCGTGTTTTCCCCTGCTCTCCCAGAACCTCTTGCACTTTTTGTGTGCAGAGTGTGTATGCTGGCTTCAGGCTAAATGGAACATTTTACTGAGAGAAATTAGGTCATTGGTTGTGAAAAGAAAGTAATGATGGTATCTATATCATTCATTGGTACACTGAGAGGGGTAAAAAGCTAAAATGTAAACAGATTCCCTCCGTCTGGTCTGTGTCACTGGATCTGAAGGAGTTGGGGCTATCCAGACTGAAGGAATTGGGGCTATCCAGTTTGGAGAAGAGGAGTTTCCCAGGTGACCTTATTGTGGCCTTCCAGTATCTGAAGGGGGCCTACAGAAAAGCTGGGGAGGGACTTTTTAGGCTATAAGGGAGTGACAGGACTAAGGGGAATGGAGCAAAGCTGGAGATGGGGAGATTCAGACTGGACATGAGGAGGAAGTTGTTCAGCATGAGAGTGTTGAGACCCTGGAATGGGTTGCCCAGGAGGGTGGTTGGGGCCACTTCCCTGGAGGTGTTTAAGGCCATGCTGGATGAGGTTCTGTCCAGCCTAACCTAGGGAAGGGTGTCCCTCAGCATGGCAGGGGGGTTGGAACTAGATGATCCTTGTCGTTTCTTCCAACCCTGACTGATTCTATGGTTCTATGATCTAATCACTTCCTCTTACCTCTGATCTGCTCTAACATCTCTCCTCTAATCTTGGCTTACAACTCACCCCTAAGCTTTGCTGGTTTTCGTTTTTGTTTCCCTGTCTGAGATAGAGAGGGAGTTAAAAAAAGGAGGGGTTAGGTTTGAACCCTATTGGGTTCAAAGCTTCTTTGAACCCAAGTTCAAAGTTTCTTTGTCCAGAAGGGAGTTTGGATTTCTGTATTATTTCTAATTTGTATATAATTGTAAATAATTGTAAATGCATTGTGTATGTATGCTTGTCTGTTTTTCTGTGCTGTAAATATAGTTTCATCTTACTTCCAGGCCATCTGAGCTAGTCTGGTAGCTTTCAAATAGTGTGGGGGGGGAAAGCTCCTAACCCTCATCAGTGTGGATCTGCGTGAGTGCAAATGTGCCATGCCAAAGATAGCATGGCATTCAATAAACCAAAAACTGCTGGAAAACAATGATGCATGTTCAAAATCTGTGAGCTTCTGGGTTTGGTTCCTAGATGACTTACATGCCTACACACATTTTCTTTTCTATTTTTTGTTACCTCCCTCACTAACTGAGCCTGTTCACTCACATACTCTACTTTCTTTCTTTCATCAGCTTGCTCAGTGTGCTAGGCAGTAAGCTGTTTGTCATAGGGTACCTGTCATTACTTATATATCTGTAGAATACCTCAGCTCTGCCAGGGATTGCAGATGGTACTGTAGTATAAATGTTGTAAGTCAGAGGAATGTAAAAATACATTCTGGTACATCTGTGTTGCATATAATGGTAGTTTATTTTCTTTACATGCTCATTATACTCTAACTAAATACGTCAAAAATTAAGTGAACAATACTCAGAAGTGCAGACTACATAAAAGAGTGTCACAAAACCTTTAGCTGGTGCAGAATCCACTCCTCAGAAGTCAAAATACTTAAGTGCCAGTGGATATTTTAACTGTACTGTGACTTATATCGTAGAAATAAGCCATATATATTTATATGTAGGAGCTGCTTCTGCCTCTATTTATCCAGGTACCACTTTCCACCACCACCACTCTCTCCAACCAAAATTCTTAGTTACTCCAGTTCACCATCTCTGTTTATCATCCCTGTTCTACATCTTCTTGCCATGCTCCATTAAAATATTTTCCTTTTCTCCAGCTCAAGTAGCCCTTGTTCAGATTTTATTGAAAGAGCTTCCATCTCTTCTGTTTTGTGAGTGCAAGGATGTCCACCAGCTGAAACCCAAGGCAGCCACTCTTGTGATGATCTCACTGAATCTAGGCATTCCTGCTCCTCTCCTCCTCCCATTACCTGTAGTAGGTCATTACTGCTGGACTACCCATGCAGAATGTTTAAAGCATATTCTTATCAATCATTTTGAATTCTTGCTCCAATAAGTTTTACTGAAGCATTCTGCAAACTTTTAATATGATACAACCTATTAGATGGCCCACTAGACTGAAAGTCAGGTCACTTGACTCTGCTGTGTATTTAGGCAAGCCATTTTAGAATTTCTGTGCTCTAATTTCACCACTTCGACAGAAAAAAAAACCAAAACCTGAGTTCTCAGGATGAAAAATATTATAAAATTGCTAATTTCCTCTGGGGCACTTACAAGTTTATAACCAAATACACAACAGTATAATTTAAATAGATGCTGTCAATATACTCTGCTTTTCTCATGTCCCTTTTTTCCAATACCTAAGAAATGCATAGATTTTTTTCTCTCCTCATTCGAAAGCATATTAGAGTAAAAATTGGTATCTTAGGTGTTGAAATCCCTTTTTTTCCTTGATGATGTACAGCAAGGGCTCCCTATTTCCAGATTAAGAACTTCAGTTGCTTAAAGGAAGGTAAAATTAATTTTGGACTCAGTGAATAGGCCAATCCTGTCATGACTGGTATGATCTTTGTAATGTATCCCAGCTCAGCACAGGAGACAGTCACTTATGAATGGTGTAGGTTAGCTAAAACTTCCTCCTAGCTAGTTTCACTGCCTTATGCCCTGAGGAAGGAATGGGTTAGCAAAGATACAGTGTCCTAGAATGCAAAACCATCCCAGATCTGTTGGATTTTCTTATATTAGAAATGAACTTTGACAAAATGTCCACAAGTCTAATTAAACCTTGTTTGGGTTTTCTGAGGAGAGTTGTAGTTATTACTCCAACAGCACAGGGAAACAAAAGTGAAGATTATACCTGCCGTGATTTGACACTTAAAGCAGATGTACAAGCACACATTAAGTGCTCTCCTATAATTTCTGATATCCATGGTGGCTGTCACCCACTAGCTGAAGCTCATAAAAATTTATCAGCTCTTGACAATGCACTTGGAAAGTCTGAAATCTCTGGAAATATGCTTGACTGAGGAAACACAGGAAAGTTGGATTGCTTACAACGAAGTGATTGAAACGACTGCCAAGAAAAATGCATGCAGGTTTCATTATAACTATTAATCTAATAGGCTCACATTGTACTCTGTTTAAATCAGAAACATATCTACAGTTTCCCACACTTACACTACTATTAGTTTTAGGTGAAGAAAGGAAAAAAGAGATGAGGCATCAGATCTGGGAACAAGCAGTATGTGTAACGTAGAAGCAACCATGACTGCTTATTTTTCAATGCAAGATAGAAATAGGGACAAACAAAACCTTCAACTCTCCATCCAATTTGCTTTCCATACAACAGGCTGTACCCAGTGTCCATTCCAAACACTGCTTCACACAGCCAGCCAGAAGCTGGATTTCCATACTCCCTACCCTCATCCTCCCATCTTTGCCTGGTTCTTTCTACAGAATGAAAGGAAAGATTGGGGTTGGAAAATTCATGCGAGGTATTAAGTTCAGTTCTTTTCCATCTCTGATGTGACTGAAACAAGAAAACACCCCTGATGGAGTTACATGCACCAGATGTTTAGAACTGCAATAATAAGATGCTGTACTACACATATTCTTCTGTCCGTTATCTCCACAGATTATTTATACCCCAGGCCTATGGNGGCAGGTAACTGCTAACCCACTACAGGTACATAGTCAGCTACCAAAACTCTCATACAGACTGCAACAAACTTCTGTCCTTTTATAAATATATTGTGCCACAAAAAGAGAAATCGAGGGTCTTAGCAAGATCTGGCAAGAAAGGGCGTTTCCAGAAAAGATTTTACAAGATGCAGGGAAGCAGGTGATGTTCCATGCTGCAG
>VWZI01001755.1:30344-41367 GCA_013396835.1 Psilopogon haemacephalus | reverse complement strand
AAAGGAAAGGAAAGGAAAGGAAAGGAAAGGAAAGGAAAGGAAAGGAAAGGAAAGGAAAGGAAAGGAAAGGAAAGAAAAGAAAAGAAAAGAAAAGAAAAGAAAAGAAAAGAAAAGAAAAGAAAAGAAAAGAAAAGAAAAGAAAAGAAAAGAAAAGAAAAGAAAAGAAAAGAAAAGAAAAGAAAAAAGAAAAGAAAATGAGTGAGCTGCTCCATTTCGGGCTACATCTGCATCTGTGTGTGTATGTGCAGGCACACGTGTCTCTATATACTTTAATTAATGTTTGGTTCTGGAAAGCATTTAGAAGAAATTAAAAAGAAGAAAATCCGACCTCTCAACTGCTTCAACTGACAATATATCATTAAACCAATGTGTTTGTTTTATTCCAAGTACATGGCATAAGAGAAGTCAACAGTCTTACTTAAAGAAGGGCAGAAGGGGAGCTGCTTTTTTTTTTTCTGAGAAACATGGCTGTGCAAAACCTGAAAAGTTTATGGAATCTCTCTGGTTTCTATTGCTTTACAAGATCTGACAGAGGGGTATTGGTTCCAGAAATGTAACTCCTTAATGTGTTTCCCAGAATTCTTAAAATATTTCATGTAGGCAGTAGTGGTCCAAGGGTCATCTGCATCCTGGTGGAATAACCTTACCTATGCACACGGATGGACGTAGGTAGCCGCCCTATATATAGATTTACTCTTTTCATCTCTTCTTTTTTTTTCAGTAGGTTTTTTGAGAATAACACAAAGCCTTTGAGACATTAAGGACATCTTAGAGCACTGGAGAAGTATACTTTAAAATCTTCTTAATTATACTTTCTGCTTGTGGTTTATTAATATTTATCAGAAAGCACAACACCTTTCTTCCCCTGCCCTTTCATTTCTCTAAATGCCTCACAGGTAGCATTCAAAGGAAATCTGAAGTTCTAAGAAAAACAAACTAACTTGATCCAGAAGTCTCTTCTGAAGTAAATTAACTCAATCAGTAGTGCAGCTTCATATGCTATTTCCATGGATGTAAAGCACACAAGAGAAATACTTTAGACTGCTGCTCCCTAGTACTGATCATGTGCAACCAATTGATTGTTGACTATGCTTAATTATTTCCTTTTTTTTTTTCCCCCTCTTAATCTGTGAGCTATAAAGCAACTATCAGGGCTGCCACCCAGACTTTTCAATAACATTACAACAAAGCAAAACAAAAGAGCCCTCAAATATTGACTCAGTAATCTATCTCCCTCCCTCAAGGAAAACTTGCCTGCTATAAAATTCCAATCAGATGCACACACACAATTATGAAAATATGGGCCTCAAAACTTCATTCATAAGCCTGATTACACTAAATATAACTCAACATGTAATTTCTCCTTCCTTTCTATTTTTAAATCGTGTTTTTGACAAATGTTGAAATGATAATCAGCGGTTTAGATGGTTGGCTCTTTCTTTTTTGCACCAAAGGGTTTGTAGAAGGTTTCATGGTTTTAATAGCTGCATATTCTTTATTGTTCCCTTAAAATACTAATAAAAGTGATGAAAAGGCATGAAAAATCATCACTGATTGCATAGGAATTCACTTAATATAGGATCTTTCCTTCGCTCAGTTATCATCCCTGGTGGTGTTTCCTTACAGAAATGGTAAAGAGCTAAAAGTTTTTAATAAAAACCACATGTTTTTCTTCACTCCACCACCACACTTGGATGTATTCCCCTGTGGAAGAACTACACCAGGTTAACCACTGCAAGGCAGCCTTACAGTAAATGGGGTCTGTTTTTAAAAATCCATTCCCAGAAGATTCACTTTAGTACATTGTGTCTGACAATACCTCTATCAGAGTGTCTTTTCTCTTTAACAGTCTTGCCCTTCATGTTTGGGAGCAATCTCATCTGGTGAAAGGCAGGAACAAAAAACACCATTTTGGGACAATAAAGAACTGAAGACCAGAATTACGTAGAAATTAAACACATGGAGTCTGTACATGTTGCATTTGATACATTTTTTTTATCTCTCTCTGGACATGTAAAATTATTCTTATCACTTAACAGAAAGGAGAAGGAAAGGTTTTGCATGAACTACCTAAAGGGAGGTTGTAGCCAGGTGGGAGTTGGACTCTTCTCCCAGGCAACCAGTGACAGAATGAGAGGACACAGTATCAAGTTGTGCCGGGGGAGGTATAGGCTGGGTATTAGGAAGAAGTTCTTCACCGAGTGACTTGCCATTGGTATGGGCTGCCCAGGGAGGTGGTGGAGTCACTGTCCCTGGAGGTATTCAAGAGTGCATGGAGCACTTAGTGACATGGTCTAGTTGATTGGATATGGCTGGGTGCTAAGTTGGACTGGATGAACTTGGAGGTCTCTTCCAACTTGGCTGATTCTATTCTATTCTATTCTATTCTAATTATGTAAAGAGGGAGCATTTCACTAATCCAAACCTTGAAATATAGCAATAGAATGTAGAATGTAGAATATAGAATATAGAATATAGAATATAGAATAGAATAAGCCAGGTTGAAAGAGACCTCCAAGATCATGCAGTCTAACCTAACACCCAGCCCTATCCAATGGCACTAAGTGCTCCATCCAGTCTTTTCTTGAACACCTCCAGTGATGGTGACTCCATCAGCATATTACCCACACTTGGCTTCTAGCTAAAAATGCAAAATGTGTTTTTAAGGGCTTTTTGTTTGTGCTTTGAAAGTTTATGCTAATCTGAGAAAATATCTCCACATTTAAAATGGAAATTCCTTGGACTCAGCAACATCTGAGTTAAAATGAAGCCAGAGATTCTCATTCACAAATTGCTTGTTGGGGTCTGCCAGTAATAATCAGTTCCACTAAAACTACTTCCTTTCCCTGTTCAGGAGTGGAGACGTGAGGGAAAGGGAGAGAAAAGGATCTTAATTCAAAGACAGACAAAGAGGCCTAGAATAAGCATTTGACCTTGTTCTAAATGGAAGGGGGGAAAAAAGGTGTTAAAGGATTTTTTTTTTTTTTTATTTGCTCTTGGCAAAATAAGAGCATCAGATCAGCTGGCTTTCTGGTGAACCTGCTTTCCAGAAAGGTCAGGGGAACATAATACCTGACAATATACTCCCTCATTGTCCACCAGGCAAGTAGCTTCAAAAGCACACCAAGAAGGGTTTTTCTCATGAAGGTGGTAGGTACAAGGAGGGTTTTCAGCTTAGGGAGAGGCTGGTTTTCTTTGTGATTTCTTTCTCAGACTGTAAGAGGTTAAAATGGTTAAGCAGTTTTCCTTCGTTCCGTAGTACAGCTCGTTCCTACAAGCAATAAAACGAAGGAATTACTTGTAAGGGCAGAAATGTCATTATTTTTGCACTCATCCTGACCCCAGCATCTAAAAATACAAAATGCTGGAATCTGTAGAGCAGGTGACATTTTAAAAAAGGGCCCAGGGAAGTCTAATAGCGTAAAGGCTAAATGTACTTAGGAGGTTGGAGGGACAGAAATAGAGAGATATCTCTGCTTCTGACCTAGGCCTAACAAGATTGGCCACATAATTCATTTCAATGACTTCTTGTCTGTGCAGTTTACCTCTGGGTTTAGACAGAAACATTTCTCTTTAGCATAATGGATCACAGTGTCAAGTTAGCTACCTTCTGGCTCAGAATGGGGTTAATTTTAGCCTGATCCTCACGTTGAACACACAAGGAATATATATGACTCATCAACCTTTGCCAAAAGCATAAAATATGTTCCTGGACCTCAAAGGCTATCTGCTATTTGAAAAGATTTGGCTGTCCTGTATTAATTGAGCTGAGCTGCATCCTAGGTCTCCAGCAGCCTACTGAAGCTGCACAAGAATCACAGAAACATTCAGGTTGGAGAAGATCCTCAGGATCAACAAGTCCAACTGATAAGGAAAGGTATGTAGAAGAAGGTATATAAAATTTCTAAACCACTGTATCAGAGTTCTGCAAGAATACTGCATTATTTCCAGGGTATAAGATAGCATTTACATTACAGGCTCTCAACTCTGAGCATGCTAGCATCTGAATAATCAGGTATAAAAGAGGAATTAATGAAATGGTGAGCAAAAGTTCTTTTTGTTCTTCTCGATTCGAAAGCAGACATGGCTAAATACTGAACCCCATAAGTAAAATGCCAAAGAGTTTATGAGAAGTCCAGGAAGTATGGCCATGTAGTTTCACAAAAATTAGGAATCTTCTCTGTATTTCTTATAACTTGGGTTTTTTATATAATCAACAAATACGTGTTTAATACAGTCCTGCCTCTCCACATAGTTTTCCAGCTCTCATGTGTGGTCAGGTCACCTAGAAAGTGTGAGCAAAGTATTCAAAGGGCAAAAAGTTTTTAAGGGAATTTTAGACACTTTCAGTCTCAGAGGACTTCTATGAGAAGTCCAGTAAGGATGGCCATGTAGTTTCACAAAAATTAGGAAACTTCTCTGTATTTCTTATAGCCTTTTTTTTTAATATATATATATAATCGACAAATACCTGTTTAATACAGTCCTGCCTCTCCACATAATTTTCCAGCTCTCTTGTGTGGTCAGGTCACCTAGAAAGTGTAAGCAAAGTATTCAAAGGGCAAAAAGTTGTTAAGGGAATTTTAGGCACTTCCAGTCTCAGAGGACCTAGGCTGTTTTCTTTACATTATTTTTTCAGAGCAGATGTGACCTAAAGCTAAAATCCCTGCTTCACTGCAGGCCATGACAAAAAACTCACAGGCTATGCCAGGATCAGGATTTCAGTCAATGAGTCTGTAGCACGCTTTGCTGCTGCAAAACACAACTAATCCCAAAAAGCAGATGTGTTGAGCAAGCTGCTGTCTTTTCTGAATACTCATCTTTCTACCTGCCACAGCAGCAGCCTGTGGTGCAGCAGTTCTCTATGAACACAATCCTCTGTTTCCTTAAGTTCCTCTGCCTCCCCAAAGCATAATGATTCATCAGCCCTAGCCAGGAGCTCTGCTGAAGAGATCCAGTCACACAGTTTCGTCACTAAGTGCTATATTTACCTTGCCCTCCTTACATCAGTGTTTCTCCCCTTTTACCAGTGCACATCTTCCTGGCAAAGAAAGTGGGCAGACCAGCGCTGGGGCTGCTGGGGCTTTGGCAGCTTGCTTAGCTAGAAGCTTCTTTTTTCTTTTTTTCCTGTTTCAGAGGGTTTAGACCAGACATCGGGACACATGTTTTCCCAGCAAGAGTGGTCAGGCTTTGAAATGGGCTGCCCAAGGAGGTGATGGAGTCACCAGCCCTAGATGTGTTTAAAAGTTGTTTGGATGTGGTGCTTGGGGATATGGTTTAAGGGTGAACTTTGCAGAGTAGGGATAAGGGTTGGACTTGATGATCCTGGGTGTCTTTCTCAAATGGAATATTTCTATGGTTTTGTGGTCTCTTCTTCACTAGCCTCACCAAGACCACTGTTTAGGCAAAGCAAGGCCATTGATTGCTCTCAGAGGCAGGTCCCACCAAGGGCAGCACCAGCCGTTTGCTACTGAGCTCCTCAGTGCCAGCTACAGTGGGAGAGACTGTCACTATGTTGATAACTTTTTACAGAAGCCAAACCCAACCCCTCTGAGATGCAGAGAGCCTCCTGTTATAAACTGGCACAACTCCATTAAATTTATGCTGAGTTACACCATTTGCAACTGTGAATCTGCTCTCCTGTGTATATGAATTATGAAACAGATTTTAGTTACAGTATCCCACATTGCTCCTCAAGTAATAAACCACACGATATTCTCAATCTCCTCAGATGCATGTTTAGGAATATCCTGTCATGTTTTTTAATAGGTTTTCTACCTTCACTAATTTCATTACCTCAATGGTCTATGTTTTTACACTTAGGCTTAAAAAAACCTCAGGTTAAAAGTGGTCGTTAAGTATAGGACACCAACAGGATTACTAAAGAAAATCATGGAATTTGATGAAAATGTAACTGGGGAAAAAAAAATTTAAAAAATTTAAAAAGAGGTTCTTGTTCATTCACTAGTTATAGCTTTTAACCACAGCACATAATCAAAGTCCAGATTTTGGACACATATGAAACACGAACCCTAATCTAAATGCCAAGTAACCTCTGGTATTATAATAGGATGAAACAAAAACCATAGCTTCAAACACTCCTAAAGTTTGGGGGTTTCTAAATCTGGGTTTGAAATTTGTGGCTTGTGCCTACTCAAATAAACTTCTGTTTAAGACTCCATTTCAATAAACTTCTGTTTTGTGGCTTGGGCCTATTTAAGTAAGCCTTTGAAAATTAAGTTCTATTTATAAACCTCAGATTTATTTACAGCATAATTTTTTAGGATTTGGGGACTAGCTATATCTTTATGTAAAGAGGAACCTTCCTTCAGAGGATATTTCTCCATTCTTTGTCCATGATCATAATAGAAGAGATTGCAACAGAAATGGTTGCATCATGTGTTTATTATTATAAATAAATTGCTTATTGGCACTGTTTCATTTTAAGAACATATGAGAAAGACAAGCGTGAGAGGGAGAGAAGATTTTAGCTACTCTCTCACAGTCCATGACTTTTTTATTTTCTTTCTTCTACTTGTTTGATATAGATTTATTATAAGAAGTTTTAAATTAAGTTTAATCACAAAGTTGTCCATGTCCTCACTGCGTATTTCCCTAAATGGCTAAATGGCTTGAGGCTGTCCTGATCTTTTCATACAGGGTTCAAAAACATCACTCAAAATGAAATAACCAAATTTTTTTTTGCAAATATGTTTTCTACCAGACCATTGCTTTTCAGCAGGTGCCATTCTTTACTACACACTGCCTTCTTTTTTCTTCCTTACTCATCTCTTACCTAGAACCAGCAATGTGCTCTTGTGGCCAAGGCAGCCAGTGCCATTCTGGGGTTTATTAGAAGGGCTGCGGTTAGTAGGTCAAGAGAGGTTCTTCTCCCCCTCTACTCTACCCTGGTGAGGCCACATCTGCAATACTGTGTCCAGTTCTGGGACCCTCAGTTCAAGAAGGACCTCAGGGAATTGCTTTAAAGAGTCCAGTGCAGAACCACAAAATCTATTAAGGGAGTGGAACATCTTCCTTACGAGGAGAAACTGAGGGAGTTGGGGCTCCTTAGCTTGGAGAGGAGGAGACTGAGGGGTCACCTCATTAATGTTCATAAATATGTAAAGGGTGAGTGCCAGGAGGATGGAGCCAGGCTCTGTTCGGTGATGTCCAATGATAACACAAAGGGAAATGGGTGGAAATTGAGGCATAGGAAGTTTCATGGAAAAATAAGGAATTTTTTTTTCCCTTGTGAGGGTGACAGAACTCTGGAACAGGCTGCCCAGGGGAATTGTGGAGTCTCCCTCTCTGGAGATGTTCAAGAGTCATTCTGAATACATTCCTGTGTCATCTGGTCTAGGTGATCCTGCTCTGGCAGGGGGGTTGATCTGGATGATCTTTCGAGGTCCCTTCCAGCCCCTAACATTCTGTGATTCTGCAATCTCTTCCTCCTGTCAAAACAGAGCCAAAAAAAAAAAAATAGTAAACTCAGCTGATCCTCAGGCAGCAAAAGTATATGTGACTGCTGAAGTCACCTTGCAAGATCAGAGCTTTTATAACCTTCTTAACTCCTTATTACTTGAACTATACCTTTTTCTCCAAGTTTTCCCTCAGGAGAAATGAGCACAGAAATAGATGAACGTTGCCAATTGCAAGCTTTCCAAAAGCTGGCAGACTGAGAAGTCATGAATCCACAGTATTGCTGCACTATCATTTTCTGGAGACCTAAGACACAACTCGTGACAGGATTCCTTTAGGTTTCCTTGCTTTGTATGCCATGGCTTTGTTTTAACAATGAAAAATTCCATCCTCTTTTAATTTTTTTTTCTTTCTTTTCAGCCAAGGAGATATGACAAAAGGCAGGGTTTTCACAAACTAATTACAGTCCTTTGGAATTCACCTTTTGTGCTAGGAAAACATGAGTTTCTTTTTTTTTTGTTTTCTCTTTCCCCTCGCTGAATGATGAGAAAGTAAGCAGTTTGAATAAAAAGTACTATATAAAGAAAGAGTACAGTTACATAACCTTTACACAGAATGCAGACAATTTTTCAGCTCCACTTCGTTTAAAAAAAAAATATAAAAAAAATAAAAAATGCTACTTCCGCAAAATTATACATACAATAATCTATTGTGAGATTTCTGTACGGAAAAGAAAATAAGAGGTTTTACCCTTTGGAAGACAGTATTGCCTTACGTTGCAGCATACACTCACCATCCAGCAAAGCCATCATGTTTTGCCCTATTTATAGAATCATAGAATCAGTCAGGGTTGGAAGGGACCACAAGGATCATCTAGTTCCAACCCCACTGCCATGGGCAGGGACACCCTACCCTAGACCAGGCTGCCCACAGCCTCATCCAGCCTGGCTGCAAACACCTCCAGAGAAGTGGCCCCAACCACCAACCTGGGCAACCCATTTCAGGGCCTCACCACTCTCATAGTGAAGAACTTCCTCCTCACATCCAGTCTGAATCTCCCCACCTCCAGCTTTGCTCCATTCCCCCTAGTCCTCTCACTACCTGATAGCCTAAAAAGTCCCTNGATGCAGACCAGGCTCTGGTTGGCTTTCTGGGCTGCAAGTGAACACTGCTGACTCATGTTGAGCTTCTCATCCACCAGCACCCCCAAGTCCCTCTCCACAGGGCTGCTCTCCAGCCAGTCACTGCCCAGCCTGGATTTGTGCTTAGGATTGCCTTGACCCGGATTCAAGACTGCACTTGGCCTTGTTGAACCTCATGAGATTGGCTTGTGCCCACCTCTCCAGCCTGTCCAGGTCCCTCTGGATGCCATCCCTGCCCTCTAGCCTGTCTGCTGCACCACACAGCTTGGTGTCATCAGCAAACTTGCTGAGGGTGCACTCAATGCCTTTTGTCCATGTCGCCCACAAAGATGTTGAACAAGAACTGCCAGCATGTCTTGAGTACTGTGCCCATTTANCTTGGTGTCATCAGCAAACTTGCTGAGGGTGCACTCAATGCCTTTTGTCCATGTCGCCCACAAAGATGTTGAACAAGAACTGCCAGCATGTCTTGAGTACTGTGCCCCTCAATTCAAGAGAGATGTTGAGGTACTGGAAAGTGTCCAGAGAAGGGTGACAAAGCTGGTGAGGGGCCTGGAGCACAGCCCTATGAGGAGAGGCTGAGGGAGCTGGGGTTGTTTAGCCTGGAGAGGAAGCAGCTCAGGGGTGACCTCATGGCTGTCTACAACTACCTGAAGGAAGGTTGTAGCCAGGTGGGGGTTGGTCTCTTCTCCTAGGCAACCAGCAACAGAACGAGGGGACACAGTCTCAAGTTGTGCCAGGGGAGGTATAGGCTGGATATTAGGAGGAAGTTCTTCACAGACAGAGTGATTGGCATTGGAATGGGCTGCCCAGGGAGGTGGTGGAGTCGCCATCCCTGAAGGTGTTCAAGAAAAGACTGGATGGAGCACTTAGTGCCACTGGATAGGGCTCGGTGCTAGGTTGGACTGGATGATCCTGGAGATCTCTTCCATCTTGACTGATTCTATTCTATTCTATTCTATTCTATTCTATTCTATTCTATTCTATTCTATTCTATTCTATTCTATTCTATTCTATTCTATTCTATTCTATTCTACTCTACTCTAGTCTATTCCACATACTCCTATCTCCCTGCTTGGAAAATCAAGGACAAATGGGTGTATAAACTCAATGTCAGACTTCAGCCTCTCAGAGTGCATGTTCGTAGTCACTGTAAACTGACCTAGAGCCATACTGTCACCAAAACAGGCTGTACCAGCCTTCCTCTGGGCCCTTGCTCTGCATTCTTACAACCCCTTTTTACCAGCATAGCTATGTGGCACAATGGACAGAAAAATCAAGGACATGGCTCAGCCATAAGCTGCTGAGTTTCTGCAGGACTCATTTTCAGCTAAGATGGCAAGGAACATGAGCAGGGAAAATGCAAAATAACAGGGAAAGATAGTGGGGTAGTGAAGAGTTGCTCGAGTCACCCAGAAAGTAGGTATAATCATGCCCTGAGGATGACCCATCCACTCTATTTACAATCTGCACAAGTACATATTGCAATACAGCACCCCAGAAAGCACAAATCTTGAAGAAAACGTAGAAGCCCTTGCCCATGAAGAAAAGATAGAAGTCCCTGTCCACACAAGATGGAAACAGCTCCAGGAATGTCATAAATGTGCTACACATACTCAGAGCTGTAGGCCAGAAGGCAGATGCCTACACTAGAAAACTGTGATCATTATTTCATGTTTTTTATGTTGCTGGTGTGGTCTGGAAGGACACAATGCAGGAAGTCCTCCTGACTCAGCAAAGCATTTACTGCTAGAAATTAGAGAAGAGGCATTTCCTGAAATGCAAGCAAATCTGGTGGCATTCTCCTCATACACGGGTACCAGGGGAGCTGTGTGCCTTACAGTGGCCGTGCTTAAACATTTCGCAAGCAAGATTTACGCAAGAAAGTAGTTACTAAGGTATCTTCTGCAATATTGTTTCCACTCAGGTGTTGCACTGAAAGCACAGAGCCAGTACTCAGACAAGATAAGAACGGGGCTGAGGGTTTTTCAACAGCTAAGAACTGTGTGCAAATGTGTTATTTACTTTTCATCATCTGACCAGTATGTCAGACAACTCCACCAGTAACTCCACCAACGAGGAGTAGCTCAGGCTTTCAGGTTCCCTCAATAAACACCACTAGCACGGGAAGCAGAACCAGAACCTAGTATGCTAAAAGCATGGATTATATAATTCATTTTGCTTCCTCTCTCCTAGGAGCATTTCATATTCAAACTATATGCAACATGCACTGAGAAAGCCCCAGCTGTGTGGATGCACGTATCAGATTTGCATCTGTGTTAGATTCATTCTCCCTCTCTCTCTCTCTCTTCCCTAGTGAACTATGATAGAGCCATTATTTCTCATTTCAATGGAAAAGAGCAAGGTAACTTGAAAAGCCAAATATTATGTGAAACATGCACAAAAAAAAAAAAAAAAAAAAAAAAAAAAAAAAAAAAAAAAGAAAAAAAAATTTTTCAAAA
>VWZI01001755.1:0-22821 GCA_013396835.1 Psilopogon haemacephalus | reverse complement strand
AATTCTGCTTTAGATGTAGGCATGGAGCTCTCGTTAAGGGCGGGGGAGGCTGGCTGCATATGTTTCACTCAGGCAAAATTTGGCTCTGTGTTTGTTAGCTGAGCGAAGCTGTAAAGCTAGAGGGGGCATAAAATGTTGGGGAGTGTTTTAATACATCCTATATAAACATTGGCTGTTGGGGATTTTATTCTTTATTATTATTATTACTCTGTGAGGTCAGGTACATTTCATATAAAGTACCTATAATTCCCTGTGAAATCAGAATAAGCTTTAAAGTGAATTAAATAGGGGCCTAAACCAGATGACAGTATTCCTTTGAACAGTCACATAAGAAAAATTACCAAGCTTTAAGTAAAATTGGAAGACCGGGTTTGTCAGACTGGCTTGCATTTAACAAAATGGCTGTTACTCCACTTTGCATTAGCAATTAGCAATAAAGGTATTTTTAATTCATTTTTAACTCCTTTTCTCCACTTCAGCGTAAAACTTCAATGAAAGAGTTATGTTGCTATTAAAAACACATCGTGTCGAGAACTCCTGTAAAACACAGTGTGTTTCAGGGTCACATTAGAAAGTGAGAATCAGGAAATATTTAAAGGGCCCCTTGTTACCTGCTAGTATCTCTTTCTTTCCCATGGAAGATGAGAAAGGAGCTGGAATGTAAACAGAGGGAAGCAATAGAATAAGAAATGCATGAGAAGCTCATTTGGGATAGCCAAATCCTATGGCTTTGTGCAAGCCTCTGACTTCTGGGGAGGGGGTTTCCATAGCTTGTAGGGATCTGATGATGCATGGAAGGCTGACACTGCAAAAACAGCCAGCGCTGGGGGAAGGGAGCAGGGAGAAGGTGAGGGAGTAGTAGATAGAGCTTTTCACCTTTCCGTCTCTATGCAATTTACTTTCTGCAAGTGTTATGAAAGCACTCAGCACAACACAACCTGATGAAATAATCGTGCTTGCAGAACCTGTGTGTATCTAGCAACTGCCAGAACTTCATCTGTATGTAGGGTTCCCAAACAGGAAATAAAAGCTGGGTGATTTATGGCATTTTATTGCACTTCTTGGCCATTGCTAATGTTTTCTTCATTGAGAAATGGCAGAAGCTGCAATTTGGATTTTTATTGTGCAGTTTGCCAGCCTTCTCCCCACCCATCCCACCCCCCACCCCCACCTTCCCTCTTTCTTTTTCCTTTCCTGTATGAACTTGCTTTGGGTTTAGGAGATGAAAGTTTACGGAGGCCAATGAGAGTCAAGGAGACTGAATCCAACCAGAGAGCCAATGAGCATGTTGCCAGATTTTATCTACCCTCACTGAAAATACAGTATCCAGAAAAAGAAGAGTGATTATAAAGGAGAGTGGCTGAGCCTCTAACTTACACAAAAATTCTTGGACAGGTTTCTGGTTTTCTTTTTTAAACAAACACAACAATGTTTCCTGGTTGGCAGTTCCCAAAGTCTTTCCTTTTTCTCCCATTTTTTGGCACTTTGCTGAAAGGTCATGCTGATGTATTTCCAAAACATGCTCATTGAGAACAGCTTTGCAAAAAAATAAAAGTCCCTTTCTTTATGGCCTGATCCTGCTCTCCTTCAAGGCAGAGACAACATTTCAACTGTTTGCAGGGATACAGGAGTAGAATCTAATCACAGAGTCAAACTCACTGCAAGATTAAATACAGGCTGGGCAATGCCAGCAAGTCCTAGAGTTGCTGACACCATTGTACAATTCTGTTTACCATTGCTGGTGTCACTGGACTGGAGTGGTTCAGGCTAACAATGCTCATGCTACTTCTCAGCCTCAATTTATGATTTCTGATAACAATGCAAGGGGTAAATCAGCTGTTTCTCACATTAAAACAGTATGGTGACAGCTTCTTTGAAAACCCCTAGGCCTATGCATTTGTGGGAAGGAACTTCAAACCCAGCGTGCTTTACTTCTAGAATGAACCATATCCCACCAAAATGCTGCCAGGCGAAAATCCATTCCTAGATTATGCTTCCTGTGTGCTCAGTGGGCTGCAATTTTAAACTGTTGAGTTTGTTTATGCACCGTGCAGCAAAATGCCTACAGACACCACTGCTAAGACTGAAGGTACAGGAGCACACTTTGCCTGCTGCTTCCAAACATCTGAGTTTTGCAGGTGTACTGTCATGTACCATGCGGGCACATATGCGTGTGTCTCTGTGTGTGTGTGTGTGTGTGTGTGTGTGTGTGTGTGTGTGTGTGTGTGTGTGTATGCAGCTGCCATGGTTTATTTGGCTTAGGCAAGCAGGCAGGAGGAAGGGTAAATGGACAAAAAGCTTGACAAGAACTCAAGGAACTTATGCACGTATGCATGTGCGTCTGTGTGTGTGTGTGTGTATGTGTGAAGCTGCCGTTGTTTATTTGGCTTAGGCAAGCAGGCAGGAGGAAGGGTAAATGGACAAAGAGCTTGACAAGAACTCAAGGAACTTATGCTCTGTTCTTGGCACAGCGTCAAGTNAAGAATTGGCTGGGGGGGGTGGGGGGGCAGGTGGGAGGGATGGATATTAAAGGAAAACTGTCTTGATACCACCAAGTGTCTCGCTTCCTTCCAAGTAACTTTACCTGAAGAACTCACATTTCTAGTATTCACTGTTGTATTGTAGTGCTCAGAGGAACTAGTCATAAATTATGAACCCATTGTGCTAGATGCTGTGCAAGCAAAGGAGCAAAGTATGATATATTTCACCTCAGAATTATTATCAGCAGGATTTTCATTATGCTGTCTAAATTGAAGCCAGTGTTGCAGATCTTCATGCCCAGTGCTTGTTTTCCTAGTGTTTTTATATTCAAGGGAACATACTGTGAACTCAAGCACAAACACTGAAAGTTTTAAGTACTCCTCTGATAGGGAAGCCTACTGCTCTTTCCTTCGGCTGCTTTCAGGAAGAAGTGAAATCTTGCTGGCTTCGGCATCGGTTTTTTATCTGAGTTAAAGCAAATGCCAGCCTGTTGCTTTTTAAACTCCAGCCCTGATCCCAGTCAGTTTGCAGAGTCAAGAGGCTTTGAAAAGAAAGGCAGGGGGTTTGTCACCTTTGACACACAAACATCCCGACAAGTTACCTTTTTGTTTATTTCACTGTACAGCTCTGAACGTGCTGCTTTCAGGGTGCTTACCTTCCATAGCATGACCTTTCAAGCAAATATATCCCTTCAAACTTTGGAATCCAGTGAGGTAGAATTAAAATCATTGACCTTTCATTCTCCTTTCCTCCTAGCCCACCACCCTTTAGTAGCCGAGAAGCACAGTTTTTGCCATAAATACTGCAAAAAGCATTAAGGATTTTAAGGTAACCTTGGCAAAATCCAAACTAGAAAACATACTGCAGTGATTCACATTTAACCTCCAAGTTTTTTCACAGCATAGCTGACAGCCTGCATTCTTCAGAATTTTGTGTTGTTTGCTTTTTTTTTCTTCCCCTCTCTCCGTAAGCAGCAGGGGGAAAAAAAAAAGACTAAGAAAGCATAGGATTTTTTTTTTTCCCCTCCTTTGGGGGCTTGATAAGTACAATTCACATGAAGAGCTAGTTCCTTTTCTGGTCACTGAACTAAAAAGATACACATTTTTTACAAGTTTAGAATAACTCTGTGAAATCAACAAAAACACAAACCCTCTGCTTTTTAGAAAAAGTTGTGTAGCATATTATTTGATGATTTAGATCTCCAGCTTCCTTTCTTACAATCAGGGCCACTCAGCCACAAAAAAAGGCTTCGCTGTTGAAGTCATCATTTCCTAACCCTGCCAGTGCCACTGCCTTGGACCATCCTCTAGAGCTGTAGGGAAAACAAAAGCATTTTGGAGAGTAGGTCAGGCAATGGACCCTGTTAGCAGCAAAGCCAGTCAGCTGCAATGGAAGGCATCAGCTCAGTCTCACTGGGAGAGCAAAAGCAAGAGTGCGATGCTACACAGGGAAGGGGTGGGGTTCTGTTTTTCTCAGAAACGTGCTGCTCTGTAGGACTGTGCCTTTTATTTTTGGCACAAATTGCTGTAGCAAATTATATAGCTTATCAGATGTGGTTTGTTAGGCTCAGTAGAAAAACCACTGCAAGGGCTTGTTTTCCTTGTTGTCTGCACCCGATTATGAGATCGGCGCAAATCAGATTCCTGATGTTGCACAGGAACAAGGTCGAAACTCCATGGGCCTTGTTTTTTTCTGTAACTGAATTAAGCATGATTGGGTTACAAAACAATTCAGCCCAGTTGGGTTGATTCTCTCTCTGACTTTCCGCAGAAGTAGTCTGCCTGTTCACCTTGATGCACAGGGATTTATTGGTGGATAAGGAAGCTACATGCTGATTTCAATCACGGCATAAGCCCACACAGCTCTCTTTAAAACAGCTGAATGGGAGCAACTTGCCCTTGCTTCAGGGCTGCATCAGGTCCCTTAGCTAAGCGAGAACCCACAGACTGCAGGATCAAACCCTGCAAGCCCCCGTTTCCTTCTCCATAGCACTGAGCAGCCCTGAAGGATGTGAGCATGAATTAGAGGAGAGGTAGAAGGGATTTTGAAGTACATTAATAAATAGGGCTTGGCTATGGCAGGTAGGAAGCAGATACAAATTTTACTCAGTTCTCCCAGCTACTGGAAAAAATAACCTTTGGTAAAGAGGGTTGGGAGGCAAGGAGATTAACACCTCCAATTAACTCCACTTGCAACCAGAGATGTATGCAATGCCTCTCCCACCCAGCAAGACACTCTCACCACTGAAATGGCATAACCTGTTTGCCCTGATGCGGCTCATGTCTGGCAAGCAGATCTGCTGCCAAAGGTAGAAAGATACAAGAGGGAGAAGCTAGGCCAAATAACAAAATCCTCAGCCATCCATCTGTTTTCAGGGGAGGAGAGAAAATATTTCCTTTTCTACCTGTAAAGAAAAATGGATTCATGTCACATCCTTCCTTGATTATCCCCAGCATTATGCAATTCAATAGATTTGCTGTCTTGATTAGACAGGCAGAATAGAATTTTAATTGTGAGTCTCTGGAAGGCGAAATGGAGAGATTTGTATGAAAAAAATTGGGAGGCAGCAGTGTTAATGGAAGGCTGAGCTTTTTATAGTCAGTCTTTCTACTCCATTCGACCATCTGCCTTTACTTGTGCTCTGTTGCTTGAGGTTGAGAAGTTGCTGGCTTTAAAGACAAGCCGCAAAGTTTAACCAGATAATTTCATGTGAGTAAGATCTCTCCATACTAGCCAAGCAGCCGTCAGCATTCCAGCTGCATATGTTGACAAAAGAAGGAAAAAAAAAAAAAGTTTTAATTTTAGCATTATTTTTCCTGTTTACCAAACAGAAATGATGTGCGTAGTTACTTGCACAAGTCACAGCTAAAGAAGGTCAGTTTCAAAAAGTCCTGAGAAATGTGGTCAGGTGAAACTATTTTACCAGGGGGCAAATAGAGGATTTTTCTTTTTTTTTTTTTTTTTTTTTTCCCCAGATGTATGCTGATAGATGTATTGGTAGGAAGAGGAGCTGACTGGCCTAGGCTAGTGTTTGTGAGTCAGAGAAAAGGTACAAGCGTCTCAGTCAGAAGTCAGTGCTAATTTAAGGAATTCAGGGCTTAGTTCATGCCAGAAATCAGAGATTAACTCAGTCCAGGACAAGGTGAAAGCAAATGTGGCTTTTCTCTACGTTTGTTCTAGGATAGTGACAAAATATATCAGTCCTATTTATTGGCTTAGGAGGCAAGCAGTAAAGTGAGTCTGGGTAGGTACAGAATGCTTTGACCCATTTGGGGACATTATTTGCAAACAGTGATTTTCACTGCAGTGTAATTGTCTTCCTGTCTCTTTCATTATAAAAGCCCTGGTGGCAGAAAACATCTGCTCCACAGGTTCATACGTGGATTGTCCAAAACTGGAATACACAAATTCCAGCCTCAACAGTCAGTGTTCTGAGGTGTATTTAACTCACTGTGAGTAGGCTCTTAATCACTCAGTGATGCACTTTCTCTCTGTGATAAACCTCTAAAAGCACGTCGGGTTCATTCTAATGTGGGAAACGGTTTTGAATATAAACAGCTTCATAATGTTGGTGAAATGTTCCATGTCCAGATTTAACCTCTTTTATAGGTGAGGCAAATATAAAAACACCTTGAAATACTCTGTTGCTACTAGGCAGGTGATTTACTTTGCTAGATCGGAGTTTTCAATGTTTTACTCTTGTCTACAAGAGGAACCTAGAGATTCTAGCATTGGCCTGAGTAGTCCACATATCTAAAAGCTTAGAAATGTAAACTTTTTGATCTGAAAAACTACGGTGGAACTCTTCTAAGACTCTTCAACATAAGGAGATTTCAGGAACCCCTAGATTCTCACTGGAAATACTTTCATACAACAGTTTGTTACCTGCCTTTGCTACCATCCTGGCAGTGCAGCTGACACCGTCTGGCACCCAAGCATGGTCCAGTGACACAGGCATCTTTCTTTCAGTTACTGGCATCTTTCTTTCAGTTACTGATCCCCTCTTTTGCAGTGACCTCTGTCAGTATTTTATTCAACAGATGGGAAAGGCTTGCCCAGTTTTTGCACTAGCTTTCCTCACTGCCATCTCTGCCTCTGCATACAAGGCACAGCCATTAACTGAAATGTCACTGCTGCTCACACTCTGTGTGTGTGCAGCCCACAAGGCCAATCACATCCTGGGCTGCATCAAAACATGCATTGCCAGCAGATCCAGAGAGGTGATTCTAACACTTTGCTCTGCTCTGGTGAGACCTCACCTGGTGTACTGCATCCAGCTCTGGAGCCCTTAATATAGGAAGGACATGGACCTGATGGAGTGGGTCCAGAGGAGGGCCATGAAAATAATCAGAGGGGTTGGAGCACCTCTGCTACAAGGACAAACTGAGGGAGCTGGGGTTGTTCAGCTTGGAGAAGAGTAGGTTCTCTAATAGCAGCCTTCCAGTATCTGAAGGGTACCTACAGAAGGCTGGAGAGAGACGGTTTACAAAGGCCTGTGGTGATAGGACAAAGGGCAATGGCTTCAAACTAGAGAAGAGCAGATTTAGATTGGGTGTTGGAAACAAGCTTTTTACTATGAGGGTGGTGGAACACTTGAGCATGGTAGAGCACTGGAACAGGTTGTCCAGGGAGATGGTTGGGGACCCAACCCTGGAGATATTCAAAGTGAGGCTCGACAGGGCTGTGGGCAACCTGATCTAGTGGAGGATGTCCCTGCTGACTGGGTTGGGGGTGGGGGTGTGGTTGGAGGAGATGACCTTTGGCTGTCTCTTCCAGCCCGGACCATTCTATGATTCTATGACTCTATGATTCTCCACTGTTTTCTCCACTGGCTCTTGTGACAAGTTCCCTCACTAGCCTCTTGTGAGGATTGAAAAACCTGTTCCATAACCTACTGAATGATATTTTGTGTGGAAACAGGAACATTTATTTCTACTGAGGTCAACTTATCCAACGCATTTTACTTACAGTGTTTTTTCTTATCTCAAAGAATAAACTGTTCCTTCAGGGACTGCTCATATTTTATGTGGAGTTTCCTTTACTTTTTGAAGAAGTGCTGCAGTAGGAAGGCAGAAAGTAAAATCATAGCAAAAAAAAAAAAAAAAAGGTTAAAAAAAAAGTAAAGAAGTGGCTATAGAAATGGTTATGAAACTATATCACCTGTCAACATTGCCAAAACATCTGTAAATCTCATTTCAAGGCAGGCATAACAGACAACTTGGCACTGACTGAAGCAAATACTTAAGATGTGCCCTTATACAGCAAAGCAGTTAAGTATCTGATTATCTTTGGTCTTGCCTTTTACCTAAGCATTTATTTATACACTTTGCTAAGCCTGGTGCTGAGCAAGAAAAGCTCATCTGAATTTAATGCACTTTGCTGAGATAATCAAGAGAATATTTCAGCTGATTAAACAGAGTGAAGGGCTTCTCCTTCCCAGCAATATGAAGGACATGCCAGTACAACAGAATTCAGCAAGGACTGCAAATGCTTGCTGCTACCTCTGGAAATTGATGCCTTTTTCCTAGAGAGCTCCATGACGACTTCTGCACCTGATGTTAGGCACCTGCATATGGAAATTTTATTTGCTGTGTTAAAGCTTCATCAGTTACTATTATTACATGGGTTAAGCAAGCAGGTTTGGAATTTGAACTTGCAGAGCAAACAAAATCCCATGCAGAGAGCAATGGGCCATCTACACCAGCAAGGGAAAACCTACAGTCCAGTTGTTTGATGGCCTCTCTGTGCCTCACAGAATTAGTGCTGCCATGATGAATGAGAACACATTTATCTAATTGCACAGAAATAGAGGTAAATTTTTAAATGTATCAGGAAAGGAAAGGAGAAAAGCACTGCTGCAACCTTCTGTTTATGGACTTTCTGAATTTTTATTCTAAACACGAGTCTAACATCATTCATGGAAATACCAGCTCAGCACTGTTGAACAGTAGTCTGTTCCTTTATATTTATTTTGCCCCCTCATATTTTCTTCCATTAAAGTTTAGCAGTGTACACAAACAAACTGCAATGGAAGGGAAAAAAAAGACAAAAATGAAACTCATAAAAAGGCAGGCAACAGAAGTGACCTTTGCCACTCCTTTGATAGTATTTTGCACATTTCTCTGCTAGTGGCTAAGATTTTTTTCCCCCCCTACACTCTCAGGAAACCGTAGATGATAACATGAATAAAATTGTATGGTGCCTCATGAATTTAACAGAAACATTTTAGAGGCAATAATTGCTCTATCTGGAGTGTACTTTAATTTGGAGATGGAATTTTTCCTGTGATTTATGCTGCTGTATATTTTATTCCACATAAGGCATGCTTTTAAATCTGCCTCCTCTCATACACACATATTTGAAATGTTTGCCTTCACACACACAGAGTCGCACAAACGTAAATAACACAAACTCATAGACACAGGCACATAGAATCACAGAATCATAGAATGGTTTAGGTTGGAAGAGACCTCAAAGATCATCCAGTTCCAACTCCCCCCCCCCCCCCCCCCCCCCCACCATAGGCAGGGACACCTCCCACTAGAACAGGTTGCTCAAGGCCACATCCAACCTGGCCTTCAACACATCCAGGGAGGGAGCAGACACAACCTCCCTGGGCAGCTCATTCCAGCATCTCGCCACCCTCACTGTAAAGAACTTCCTCCTAACATTCCATTTAAATCTCTCCTCTGCCAGTTTGAACCCATTCCCCCTCATCCTGTCATTACAAGACCTTGTGAATAGTCCCTCCCCAGCCTTCCTGTAGGCCCCTTTCGGATACTGGAAGGCTACTATAAGGTCTCCTCAAAGCCTTCTCTTCTCCAGGCTGCAGAGCCCAAACTCTTTCATCCTGTCCTCATAGCAGAGGTGCTGCAGCCCTCTGATAATCTTCGTGACCCTCCTCTGGACTCTCTCCAGCAGTTCCATGTCCTTCTTGTGCTGGGGGCTCCAGAACTGCACACAGTACTCCAGGTGGGGTCTGACGAGAGCAAAGGGGCAGAATCTCCTCCCTTGCCCTGCTGGCCACACTGCTCTTGATGCAGCCCAGCACACAGTTGCTGTCTGGGCTGCACTCACACTGCAGGCTCATGTTGAGCTTCTCATCCACCCAGACCCCCAGGTCCTTTTCCTCAGGACTGCTTTCAGCCATTCGCCACCCAGCCTGGATTTGTGCTTGGGATTGCAGCGACCCAGGTGCAGGACCTTACACTTGGCCTTGTTGAATTTCATGAGGTTAGCCTGGGCCCACTTCTCCAGCCTGTCCAGGTCTCTCTGGATGGATCCCTGCCCTCCAGCAAGTCAACTGTGCCACACAGCTTGGTGCCACATAAAAACATGCAACAGGCTTCACACGCATATGCCAATCAATCTATGCATGGACGCAGACATTTCTGTGAATGCAGGCATTTCATATTATTATATCCCTAATTAGATAACAAATTATTATATCCCTAATTAGCCACAATGAATTATAAGCAAAAGATGGCACTCAAAGGGAAAATGTAGGAAATGCTTGTGGCTGGTCTTCAGAAGCAGAGTTTACAGGTAAACTTTGTGCCTATATGAGATTACCATGGGCTTCTGATTATCAGAAATAACAAGGTGTTGATTGTTTTCCCCCTTTAAATACACGTCCAAGCCAAATCATAGAATCATAGAATGGTCTAGGTTGGAAGGGACCTAAAGATCATCCAGTTCCACCTCCCTGTGCCATAGGCAGGGACACCTCCCACTAGAACAGGTCACTCAAGACCTCATCCAGCCTGGCCTTCAACACCTCCAGGGAGGGGGCAGACACAACCTCCCTGGGCAACCTGTTCCAGTGTCTCACCACCCTCACTATAAAGAACTTCCTCCTAATATTCCACTTAAATCTCCCCTCTGCCAGTTTAAACCCATTCCCCCTCATCCTGTCATTACAAGACCTTGTGAACAGTCCCTCCCCAGCCCTCCTGTAGGCCCCTTTCAGATACTGGAAGGCTACAATAAGGTCTCCTTGAAGCCTTCTCTTCTCCAGGCTGCAAAGCCCCAACTCTCTCATCCTGTCCTCACAGCAGAGGTGCTCCAGCCCTCTGAGCACCTTTGTGACCTCCTCTGGACTTTCTCCAACAGTTCCACATCCTTCTTGTGTCGGGGGCTCCAAAATTGCACACAGTACTTCAGGTGGGATCTGACGAAAGCAGAGTAAAAGGGGGAGAAGCACAACTGTAATGATATGCTAAAGAAGTAGAAACAGCATCTATTTGGACCATTTTCATTAGCTACCACAGGGTAGTATAGTACCCATTGGCATTAGTTATGGTAGTGACTGCAACAAATGGATTTATGCAGCTAATGGCCTCATTCCTTCCATATTTCAGAACATTTTCTACACACACCATGTTTGGTGCAGACAGCACTGTATGTCTTTAGTGCTACTCTTCAGTTACGTAAACACATGAAACAGGCTAAGACCAGTGACCTAGCCACGCTCTGCTATGGCTTGCTTAATAACCTGAGGACTTGGAGCCAGGAATTTTATTTGTTTTTCTTCCACTTGCTGGCTTTCTCTTTTTCCTATCCCACAAATGTACTGAGAGTCCAGAAATTTTCCTACTCTGCAGGAAAAGGAAACCAACTCTGTGTAAGTTTTTCCTCAACACAAGCAAGGCTGGTCCATTGAACACTAGCCTTCAGATAGGGGCAGCCAGCCAGGACATAATACTTTGCCTGGATGGCCATGCCTCAGCTGCTAAATTACAGTTCCAACCTGGCCAAGGCAAGGCAAGGCAAAGCTAATTGTAGTCCCTTGCATGGGAGGACACCACCAGATTGTCACTGGACCAGCCTTAGGACCCTGTTCTCCCACATCCCACCTCAGCTGGTTGACTAGTTGGCTAATGATTTAGCTAGAAACCTTTTCTCCACTACAAAGGCATTTAATTAATAACAAGAGGTGGAGTAGTCAGAATGGACCAGCAGAAGGCAAAGAGCAATAGAGTAGCCCAATGCTGACCACATTCAGACACACTCCTTACTTCATGTGCCGCAAGGCAGAGAGGTAAATCCACATCTGCTGTACCTAGGCAAGCTATGGAGACAACTTTCTTTAACCAAAGAACCAATCCTGTTTGCTTTTTTTTNNNATAGTTTTTTTTTTTTTTTTTTTTTTTTTTTTTTTTTCACATTAACTATTCCTTCCAAAAATATTCCCACTTCAGTTGGGTACCTGTAGAAAAAGTAACTGTTTAGCATGAGAATGATGGGCCAAGGCCCCCTACAACCTAGGCATAAAGGGCTGGGGCTTTTTCATTTCTTTTTTCTCCTTCATGTGTCCTTCTGCGAGTCCCTCCCTGGAAATGGAAATGGTGTATTGTAATGCAGATTTCCTGCAGAATCTCACAGATCACTCTCTGCAGGGATTTCACTCTTCGGCTGAAATACTTTTCAGCCAAGGTATTGTTCATTTATTCAACAGCTTTTATTTTTAAACATGGAATACTATAACTGTGCATTACTAATTCCTTTTAAAAGTATTATAGTGTTTATTTTTTGATTGAGGCTTGAGGGCTCAAGATCACTTAGATGAATTTTGTTGGGGGCTTTTTTTTCTTCCATTATTTATGAATTTAAAATACATTGTGAAAGGATGAAAATAAAGTAAAAGACTGAAAAAAAAAAAACAAACCAACAAACAAAAAACTCCACTAGTCTTGTTTTCCTTTCTTCAGGCCCAGCACCCAATCTGTCTTCTCTTCCATGCTTTCCACACAGAACCATTTTCTTTAATGTAATCACTGGCTGATTGACTCTTGTCTCTGTTTTCACTTTCCCCTATTTATGGAGGCCACAGAAACAGCAAAGGTTTCATTTAACTTCTCATTAGAGACCACACTTTGGCCCAAAGCACTGAGGAGCCCAGAGCCAGACGGAGGAACATTGCCCAACTCAGCCCAGAGCCAAGATGCAAGACCAGACTGGGAAGTGAGGAAATCCTCAATCCTGCCATGGTTTCACACCCATGAGTAGATCGTTGCCCTGGATCACCTAGGATTGAAGTGACCAAAGGATGGTCTTCTTCAGCAGCACAGCAGCTTCTCCTTCCCAGCAATAAGTCAGAGCAACCAATATAATTGTGAATAGCCTGGACAGGCTTCAGAGGTGGGCCCAGGCTAACCTCATGACATTCAACAAGGCCACCTTGTTTGGGATTGTGCACCTGGGTTGCCACAATCCCAAGCACAAGTCCAGTCTGGGTGGCGAATGGCTGAGAGCATTCCTGAGGAAAAGGACCTGGGGGTCTGTGTTGATGAAAAGCTCAACATGAGCCTGCAGTGTGAGTGCAGCCCAGACAGCAACTGTGTGCTGGGCTGCAGCAAGAGCAGTGTGGTTAGCAGGGCAAGGGAGGAGATTCTGCCCCTTTACTCTGCTCTCGTCAGACCCCACCTGCAGTACTGTGTGCAGTTCTGGAGCCCCCAGCATAGGAAGGACATGGAACTGCTGGAAAGAGTCCAGAGGAGGCCATGAAGATGATCAGAGGGCTGGAGCACCTCTGCTATGAGGACAGGCTGAGAGAGTTGGGGCTTCAAGGAGACCTTATAGCAGCCTTCCAGTATCTGAAGGGGGCCTACAGGAGGGCTGGGGAGGGACTGTTCACAAGGTGTTGTTATGACAGGACAAGGGGTAATGGGTTTAAGCTGTCAGAGCGGAGATTTAAATGGGATGTTAGGAGGAAGTTCTTTACAGTGAGGGTGGCGAGACACTGGAATGCGTTGCCCAGGGAGGTTGTGTCTGCTCCCTCCCTGGATGTGTTGAAGGCCAGGCTGGATGAGGCCTTGAGCAACCTGTTCTAGTGGGAGGTGTCCCTGCCTATGGCAGGTGGTTGGAACTGGATGATCTTTGAGGTCCCTTCCAAATTAAACCATTCTATGATTCTATTATCCTTTCTCTCCCCAGCAGGTAACAAGGAAGATGTGTCCCAGTGTTACTGGTGCAGCTGATACTGAGGGGAAATTTTGTGGACAGACGTCTAAGCTTTTCTTCTGTAGCTGCTTCAGAGAGATTAATCCCATTTATGTGGAGAAAGGGAAAAAGACTCTGACCCACAGGAAACAAGACCACTGTGAAGGACAGAGAGGGAACAGGTGATAATCACTAGCTTCTCCCACCACTGCAAGCAAACTTTTTGGTTTGAGCCTGCTCTCACCATCTCCAATATAGGCTGTATGCATTACCCATGGTGACACTCTAGGAATGGCAGAATATATTTGTCCTGAGCCTGTTTTCACTATGTCAATCCATGCTAAAGCCTGTAAAAAGCAGTGCTGCCTTCACGGTTCACGTTTTCTGGCAGTAACAGGAAAGACAGGTCAGGATCTAAAGAAAATGAGCCCTGTACTACATTGTTGGGGTACTTAGTACAGTTTAGCATATTAACAGAAGCAGAATGGCTTGTCCTTGCAGTAATGACTGCCACACACAACATTTCCAGTCTCACTCATGGAAAGTTCCTAGAGCATTGCACTGATGTTTAGGAAGATGTTTGTACCTAACAGAATCGTAGAATCACAGAACAGTCCAGGATGGAAGGGACCTCCAGAGGTCATTTACTCCAACACCCCCAACAGTCAGCAGGGACATCCTCAATTAGAACAGGTTACCCAGAGCCCTGTCAAGCCTCACCTTGAATATGTCCAGGGATGGAGCCTCAACCACCTCCCTGGGCAACCTGTTCCAGTGTTCCAACATAGTAAAGAAGCTGTTCCTAACATCCAATCTAAATCTACTCTAGGCTAGTTTGAGGCCATTGCCCCTTTTTCTATCACCACAGCCCTTTGCAAAGTCTCTCTGTGTCCTTCTTTATCCTTCAGATACTGGAAGGTTGCTATTAGGTGCCCCTGGAGCCTTCTCTTATCCAGGCTGAACAACCCCAGCTTCCTCAGCCTGTCTTTGTAGCAGAGGTGCTCCAAGTCCATGACCATTTTTGTGGCCCTTCTCTGGATCCACTCCATCAGGTCCATGTCCTTCCTGTATCGAGGGCTCCAGAGCTGGACTCAGTCCTGCAGCTGAGGTCTCACCAGAGGAAAGTGGCAGAATTATGTCTCTGTATCTGCTGGCAATGAATGTTTTGATGCAGCCCAGGATGTGATTTGCCTTCTGGGCTGCAAGCTCACACTGTCTGCTCTTGTCCAGCTTCTTCTCCATCAGCACCTCGAGGTCCTTTTCCATAGGGCTGCTTTCTGTCACCTCCTTCCTCAGTCTATATTTTTACTGAGGATGCTTCCACTCCAGGTGCAGAACCCTGCACTTATTCTTGATGAACCTCATGAGGTTCACCTCAGCCCACCTCTCCAGCTTGTCCAGGTCCCTCTGAATGCCATCCTGTCGCTCTGGTGTATTGACATCACCACTCAGCTTCGTGTGGTCTGCAAATTTGCTGATGGTGCACTCAATCCTACTGTCTATAGCTTAGAATTAACTAGGGAAGACTTCTTCCTACTAAAAGTAAACCATGAAATCAGGAATTTTGCTGAGTCTGGCCTCCAAAACATCTGACTTGCATTGTTACTCTGGAAATATGTTTTTATATCTCCAAAGTTTAAAAAAAAAAACACAAAAAACAAAAACAAAAACAAAACAAAAAAAAAAGGAATATCTATACTATAAGAAATCCTTAACAGAAGAATATCCACCCTTACAGGCTGGAGAGGTGAACACAAGCCAACCTCATGATGTTCAACAAGACCAAATGCAAGGTCCTGCATCTGGGTTGAGGCAATCCCAAGCACAAATACAGGCTGGGCAGTGACTGGCTGGAGAACAGCCCTGAGGAGAAGGACTTGGGGGTGTTGGTGGACGAGAAGCTCAACATGATCCAGCAGTGTGCACTTGCAGTNATGCTGGAGTGTGTCCAGAGAAGGGCCACGAGGATGATCAGAGGGCTGCAGCACCTCTCCTTTGAGGACAGACTGAAAGAGTTGGGGCTGTTCAGTCTGGAGGAGAGGAGGTTCCCAGGTGACCTTCTTGTGACCTTCCAGTATCTGAAGGAGGCCCAGAGAAAATCTGGGGAGGGACTTTTTAGGCTATCAGGTAGTGCCAGGACTAGAGGGAATGGAGCAAAGCTGGAGGTGGGGAGATTCAGATTGGACATGAGGAGGAAGTTGTTCAGCATGAGAGTGGTGAGAGCCTGGAATAGGTTTCCCAGGTTGGTGGTTGTGGCCACATCCCTGGGGGTGTTTGAAGCCATGTTGGATGAGGCTGTGGGCAGCCTGGTCTAGGGTAGGGTGTCCCTGGGCACGGCAGGGGTGTTGGAACTAGATGATCCTTGTGGTCCCTTCCAACCCTGACTGATTCTATAATTCTATGAGGAAGCATTTGCTATGGGCTAATAACAGTTGTAACCCCTTACATTATCTTCACAGGCTAAGCTGTCCTTAAAATGTGCATGGGCAGTTTCCACTGATGCATACAAATATAAATTATTGAATAAAGAATAACTGATTTAAAATTGTAAAAAAAAAAAAATAATAATCAGCAGCCTTGCAGAGGAAAGGGACAGCAGTAGATGGATACATTTTAAGTACTAATGACTCTGCCTTATGAGAGTAGCTTTACCCAGTGTATAATGCATGAGTGGTAAAATAGGTCAAAGCCTGGAAGCATCCACGTCTTTGCAATCATTATGAATACAACGGTTTTACTGCATCACCAATTGCATAATGGCTCCACAGCAAAGGCGTACGTGGAATGCAAAGCATAATGAAAATCTTTGCTCTTGTGCCGCAGATCCGAGAGATGCTACAGATTCTGGATCCTTTCCCAATTTTACTGCAGTTACATTCCTGTGGCCAGTACTTCCACATTTTCACTTCCGTGCATGAGAGGAGTTTGCTCCTTTGTGCTTTTTTTGAGCTGCTCGTGAGATCCCAGCCATCTGCGGCACCAGAAATTCAGCACCTTAGCAATGCTGGTCGTTTTTATTCAGAGAAAACTTTGGCCATCTCATTTGTATTCTGCTAGGGCTTTAGGGGAGAGGGCTTCATCCCTGTGATGTCCCATTTCCCACAAACGGGAAGCTTGTTGGCTGCATACCTGCCTTTCCAGCTAAAGTTATGTCAGTGCTACCTAATGAAAAGGCTTTGTTATTTAACAGGCAAATAATAGAGAGCCTTTGTGCAAGGATAATTACAGTGGTTTGGATGTTCCTGGATTAACTCTTGGGATGAACATTCATCTTGGTAAATCACTAACAAATATACATTAGTGCCACAGAATCATAGAATGGTTTAGGTTGGGAGTGACCTCAAGGATCATCCAGTTCCAACCCCCTGCCTTAGGCAGGGACACCTCCCACTAGAACAGGTCGCTCAAGGCCATGTCTCTCTCCATCTTATAGTCCAGTCATCTTGGTCACATTACTCAAAAGTTCACCTGGGGCTGCTTTTGTAGCAGAGCTTCAACACCCTTTGCCTGAATAACTGTAATGGAACTTCCTGCATTTTACCTCAACCAATCTGTCTTCTGATAAAGCAGCAACAAGGTTGCGTAGCTTGCTGGCTACTGGGAAGAGTAACTGGTAAATATTTGCACAGCTCTTCGAAGAAGTAGGATCTGACTCATTGTGGCACTACTTCAGTTTTACGTCAGTATTAACCATTACAATTCATGTCACTGTCATCTTAAAGTCCAGCTGCTGAAAATATGGCCCACAAAAAGCCACGTGCCATTGCCGCTCTTCTCGCACTATTTCACTTCTGTTATTTTCACTGAGCTATCAGTTGCCTGAGCCAGTTCATCACCCAAGACAATGAATGGGGAGCTTCTGGGAACAAGGGAGATGGCTTGAGTGACAGGTGCTAGAGAATGCCTAGCCAGAGGAGCAGGAGTCACAGAAAGCCAGCCTAGTGGTGTTCTTTGGCAAAGTGACTATGTCAGTGGATAAGGGACAACCTATGGATGTCATCTATCTGTACTTCTGCAAGGTCTTTGAGACAGTCCCCCCACAGCATCCTACTGGACAAGTTGGAGGGATAAAGATTTGATGAGTGGACTGCTCAATGGATAAGGAATTGGCTGGATGGTCACATCCAGAGGGAGGTGATCGATGTCTTGATGGAGAGCAGTGACAAACGGAGCAGGATCGAGTGCACCTTCAGCAAGTTTGCAGGTGACACCAAGCTGAGTGGTGGTGTCAATACACCAGAGGGACAGGATGGCATTCAGAGGGACCTGAATAAGCTGGAGAGGTGGGCCCAGGTCAACCTCATGAGATTCAACAAGAGCAAGTGCAGGGTTCTGCACCTGGGGCAGAACAATCCCCAGTAACAATATATACTGGGGGAGGAGATGACAGAAAGCAGCCCTGTGGAAAAGGACTTGGGGGTGCTGATGGATCTGATAGCAGGTTCAGAGGAGGGCCACAAAATTCATCCAGGGCTGAGGTTGTTCAGCCTGGGGAAGAGGAGGCTCTGGGGAGACCTAATAGCAGCCTTCCAGTACCTAAAGGGGGCCTCCAAGAAGGGTGGAGAGAGACTGTTTACAAAGACCTGCAGTGACAGGACAAGAGGAAATGGCTTCAAAATAGAGAAGAGCAGTTTTAGATTGGATGTTAGGAAGAGGTTCTTTAATATGGTGGAACACTGGAACAGGTTTTCCAGGGAGAAGGTTGGGGCCTTTTCCCTGGAGATATTCAAAGTAACGCTTGACAGGGCTCTGGGTAACCTGTTCTAATTGAGGATGTCCCTGCTGACTGCATGGGGGGTTGGACTAGATGACCTTTGGAGGTCCTTTCCAACCCAGGCCATTCTACGATTCCATGATTTGCCCAGACTTCTTTTTAACATGACAACACTCTTTACCAAAGGCCAGTTTCTATGGAAAGAAGAAAAGCATCAAAACTATACAAAGAGCCCTAAGCACCTCACAGAGCACTGAAACCAGCTGCCTAGGGATGTTGTGGACTCTTCCTCTGTGGAGATATTAAAAAACCGTCTGGATGCATTCCAGTGTGATCTGCTGTAGGTGATCCTGCTCTGGCAGAGAGGCTGGACCAGATAATCTTTTGAGGTCACTTTCAGTCCCTGACATTCTACAATTCTATGATTCTAAGCACTGACCGCAAAGATGTGCCACATCTCATGACTTCATAGTTTATGGTTGTGGAAGACCACACAACCTTCAGACTCCATTGTATACGTCTTGGCTCCTTATTTCACAGGGTGACTCACAGATATAGGCAATGACATTTTGTTCAGCCCCTAGGTCTGACTGAAGCATTTTTGATGAAAATCAGGAGGCACAAGGTCCAAATGTTTATCTTACACTTTGTAAGTAGCACTATTTGAAGTAAATTATGCTACCTGACAGCTCTTTTTAGTGACAGGGCTACAAAAATAGCCCCCTCTGAAGGAAAAGTGAGGCACAAAGTTTACAGAAGCAATTGAAAAGTGGGAATGTACTACTATTATTATGGCACAAAAGTGCTGCAAAATTGTTGTGAAAATTGGAAATCTATAATTCTATTGCCAAACATGGGTTTGCCTACAATAATAGTCATGAATAGTGGAAATAGGAAAATAAATAAATTTTTTTTCTATCTTCTTGTTAATAAAGAGTGTCTTCCTACAAGGATCTTGACTATTTTGTTCATTCTAAAAATAACTAAAGCAGTGAAGGTTCCACTCATTCCCTTGGGAGAATGTTCAGCAGACAAACAGACTTCACTGCTAGGAGATTTTTCCTCATTATCAGCACAGATTTTTCTTTGTTCACTTTCATCCCTTTACATCCCCAGTTCTCCCAGGTTGGGCCATTTCTATATTACATCAAATTCCATCATTTCATCTCATGTACATATTTCTTTCCCGGGGTAGATACTAGGCTAAATCAGAGCTTCAGTGAAGAAACTAGTTGTAAACTCAGCGCAGCATTTGGCTATAATAGGTCCTATTTTTACTACATATTGAGCACACAAACAAAGAGAATTGCTATTTAAATTCTGAATGGGAAATCTGAACGTTTCTTCAAGCACATTTTTTTTGTTGTTGTTCACCAAGTATATGGCTGCCTGCTTCTCAAACACACTTAAGTACTTAGAAAGCAGCTTATAGACACCAGATTCTTCCCCTCCAAGAAAACCAAGCTGACATGCTGGAGCTACAGAGCACATTGTAGCTCACATTTAAAGGGAAGGAATGTCTTTTCTTTACCAGACATATCTTTGCTCAAATAGTCAGCTAAGGGTGAATATGTCCTCTATGCAAAAGGTCACAACAGGGTATGTGCCACTTAAGTCTCAATTATGCTCTATTTATATCTCTCCCTGAAACTTTCCCTAATTGGAAGATTCTGGGAATTTTTGTCCATTTAGTTATATTTTGGGCATCTCATTGTCTCTTGGAGAAGTCAGTTGTAAGAAGAGTCAATTAACCATTCTTGACAATGGTATGAGGTAGATCTCCTAGCGTATAGCAAGAGAAAAGAGTGAAAGGCGCTGAAGTAGTACTGTTAAGTATTATTATGAGAGAGTTGTTCCTCTTTCTTTTCACCCGTTCTCAGGTTTCTCACAACTTCAGTGTTCAACTCCCTGAAACAACCCCTTTTTGCTCATCAGAAAAGGGAAGGAAATCCAAGAAAAAAAAAACAAAAAACAAGTCTTCCAAACAACCTTATACAGGGAGAAAGTGAAACCAAACCGTCAGCAAACAAATGAACAAGCACATTTCAAAAGCTTACTATTAAGCTTAAATTGAGGTAATGAATGTTGATGTTTCCTGCTGTTTCTCTGAGATGTTTATCCTTTTATCTGAAACACATCCTCCACTAAAGGACATTGCTCTCAACATTCTGCCTTCTTTCAAGTTGACAACTTTTCTTGAGAAGGAAAAAAATAGTAAGACAAAATATTCATGTCTGTAGCCAGGCTCCTAAACTTTTGGGCAGGTAACCTGAAGGGAAACAAATTTATGAAGAAGATCCAATATTTCTGGATAGCAAGCTATTGATTTTTCTATGTTGCTAATTTTCAGGAGGGAATAACCATGTCAAAACTACATTTCTAGATCATTGCTTCCTGTTTCCAGCCAACTCCTGCCTTCTTTTACGTTTTGCAGTTCAGATAAGTTAAATAGTTTCTGATTTGCAAACTAGAAGCTTGTTCTCTCCAACTACCCCTTGCTCTTGTAAAAATAAATTCCATCTGCTCAACTTTCCCTACATCACAGACATTCTGGGATGAGAGATTATTCCAGTGTGAAGCCTCTGGATTTAGTCAGCTGCATGGCAGTGAAAAAAAACTGAGTGAATTACAGGTGCTAAAAAAATCAAAGTGAAAATAAAGAAATGCTTAAAACTACGTCAAAGCACATGGATAGTGCTCTTTACAAGAAGGTCCAATATATCTGCATTCTGGAGAATAGTGTAATGCACCTGTGAACTTCCTAGGCTTGCTCTGTAGATGCCAGACCTTTGAAATTAGCTACTGTGAAAAATGTTCCTGTGGTTTCATTTCCTCTGCTGGCTTTTGGATTAGGGTTTTGTTTTGTGGGTTTGCTTTTTGGGGGTGTTGGTTGTTTCTGCTTCCTCTTCAAGCAAGAAAAAAAAATGCAAGGAAAATAAATTCAAAAGCTCAAGGCACCCAAAGAGCAGGTTTACCATCCTCCATGCACGTTCTTGAAACTAGATGATTTTTGAAGTCTCTTCCAACCTAAACCATTCTATGATTCTCACCTTGTGTTTGTCACTGTTTCTGAGCTCTATTACCTCACGGAGCAATCTGCTTTACCAGGCTCTCCTAAGATCACTACAGAAATATAGCATACGTTTCACAGTTCCATACACACTCCTATGCTGTCAGTTTGTATTTAAAAGGTAAAGTTCAAAGAACCAATGGTGGTAAAATTTACAGTAGCCTGTAGTTCTTCTGGGTATTCCCTTTACAGTTCTGGGCTAGCGAGCAGGAAAGCTCTGTCACTCATTAACTTAGTGCTGAACGTCCTAAACAACGAGGTGAGCCAGAAGTGTCTGCGAGCGCTGCCCTCAGTGCAAGATGATCGGGGACCAAATGATTTGCAGCATTTCTTCTAGACAAGGGACCCATGAAGGAAAAGCTTCTATGCTGCAGGCCAGACTGAGATGAAGCTCTACTCTTCTCTGGTGTGTGTGAGAGTAGGGAGCTTTAGAGGATGTTCTCAGAGGCACTTTTCCCCTATTGCTCAGATGTCCCCTGTTTTCCTTAAGAGTGGTTGAGACTACTGACTCACTGGAAGGTGTGTGAGGGCTCACTGACACTGTGATTCTCTCCAGCCTGCAGCACTGAAAATTTAGATGACTTTGTAGTTCTCAGGGAGACTATTTTGAAACTACACAAAACAAACCATTCCTTAAAATATTTTCCACAGTCAAAAGTAGGAGATAATAGTCCATAAATCAAACCTGGGTTTCATTCAGTCCCTCTACTCCTCTCCTTCAAGATATTTGAGCAAATCTAGGCTTCCTTGCTTCAAACAGTAAAATTAATGCCAGACATTGTCTTCTGAACTGATTTGAGACGACTGTTTGGTTGTGCCTGTACCAGGGGACAGAAGTGAAGTTGTTGCAATAATGAGATCCTTTGATTTTGAAAGTACAGTCAAATATTTAGATAGGTTTCTGATGTCTGCTTTTACTGGTAAGCACTAATGTTTTCAAGAAATCCCTCAGGCTTGGCAGTCTTCATTTTGCTCAAGAAGAGATTTTGTATCGCTGGTAACATTCTAAAACAGAGGCTCACAGGAGCAATGGAAATGGACCTTTGCAATAACGTTGCTGACACAAAGCAGCGGTTTATATAGAATTTATATAATGTCTTCACCACATCCATACAACTACTACCACAGTTCCAGCTTTCCACCGGTAGATGAAGACAGTAATAGCAAAACAATGCAGTTCACAAAGCACTACATTCTGTTCTTAGCACGATTCTTAGAAACAGGAGCTGGTGAAATACCAAAGTGATCGGTCTTAGTTTGTCTTCAGACAAACCAGCAGGTTGGGTGGCTTCAATTTACTGTAAGAAAGCCTTGGCTGACTGTGTCTGCCCAATCCTTTCTCCCAGCATTCCTACCTGTGACATGGCTCTAGCAAAAGTACCTGTAGTTCCCAGTGCAAACTAGTGGAGACAAGTTCACAGCGGGTTCCTGGGCACTAAAGCTACTCAGCCATTCTGTGCAGCAAAGCGTTTGCTACCTGAGACCTCCTGGGTTTCGCTATGACCAGAGGGGCTACATTGCTGTTAGCAGTGGGGAGGGACTAAGAACAATTTTCAGGTGAGAAGGAAAAAAAAGCAGAAAGAAAAAGGGGAGGGGAAGGGGAAGGGGAAGGGGA